>JAKZAO010000003.1:10002281-10394144 GCA_023053555.1 Branchinecta lindahli
GTTTCAATACTTTTGCTTAGGGTTTGTTGGTTAAGAAGCTTTTCGTCATATTTTAAAAGGTCTGTTGTTAACCTTTCTAAATTAACAGCATCCTTTTTGTTTCTAGGGTCTTGAACATTTGTGATAACTTTATTCCCAGCATCGAGTTCTTTATCAGTAACTTGAATTGTCTGTTTTACAAATAACCCTTTATCTTTATTCCTTACCAACGAGTTATCAGGAGAATCATCTACCGCAGTTAATCTGTTGATATCTTCGCTAAAATATTGATTGGTTTGCACTTGTCCCGCAGTCATTTGTTCTTTAAATTGATTCAAAATCACAGTCATAGATCTTAAGCTAATAGCATCCTTATCTGTTTTCGCATCACCTAAATTTATAATTCGTCTATCGTGTAGGTTAATGTTACCATTTTCGTCAGTAACTTTCGATTCGTTAGCAACCTTTTTTCCAACATTACCAAATTTATTCATTTATTATAGAAATAAATTATCCGGTAAATTTTTCAAAGTTTTTCCTGTACTTCAGGGTTTTATCTTTTGTTTTTAAATCTATGAAGAAAAACCCATAGCCCTTGGTTGCAGCCTCGAATTGTTTGAGAAATTTTTCATTGTCTATACTGGATACATGGCTTTGTCTTATTAGTTTTACTTCTTTTGGATTAGAACACTGAAAGAATGCAAAATAATTACACTGAAGTCTTACCACCTTTGGCGTTTTATGATAGCTCTGAGACAAGTAAACAATTGAAGCATTTTTCTTTCTTCCTCTTATGAATAAATCTTCTATTTTCTTCTGGTCTTTTTCAGTTACAAAATCATCAAAGATAATCAAGTTCTGATACTGGGGGTCTAGGTCGTCAACATCGATAATATCATTAAGGTCATTACTTACAGTTAAAATATTCGTTTTACATTTTGATTCCAAGGTGGTTAAGTTGTCTATAAGGTCTTTATATTTATCTTCTTCAAGATCTTTTGCATACAAGTATATTCGGTTGAAACAGATGTATTCATAAATTAAATTCAAGAGTAAATTGGTTTTTCCTGTTCCTGAACTTCCACAAATTAATAATCTAAATGGCCACTGAGGTGCAAGTTCGTGTTTGTTCTGATAGTTATTCTTTTCGCTAAAATCATACACTTTTATTGGTGCCTTTTCATTCATTTATTTAGGAAGAATTTTTCATTATAAGATTTACTGAAGTAGGTACTTGAAGTTTTGAAGTAGGTACTTGAATTTTTTTAACTAGGTACTTGAATTTTTTTTAACTAGGTACTTGAATTTTGAAGTAGGTACTTGAATTTTTTTTAACTAGGTACTTGAATTTTGAAGTAGGTACTTGAATTTTGAAGTAGGTACTTGAATTTTTTAACTAGGTACTTGAATTTTGAAGTAGGTACTTGAATTTAATGTTTATAACCTAAAGGTACTGTTGTGTATTTATCGCTTGTTACTATCCTTTTATCATCCTTAGGATCTAGCGCTTTTTTATTCTGTTCTTCTAGAAACATATGGTGTTTGTATGATCTTAAGTTATACTGGGTTACAGATAGGTTTTCAATTTTACCAAACAGTACATCCTTATAGTTTTGAATCGTAATCTTATCTTTCACTATGTTCATTTTTATTCCTTTTAGTTTTTTGCTAGCCTTTGAAGGGTCTTGGTTGTCCTTATCATAAGCATATACTTTTGATCGTAATCCAACAAATTCTGTCATAATTTGTCCTGCTAATTCATCTTTCATCATGCCTATCACTTTCTTATTTACACTAGGAAACCCGTATGGATTATCTTTCACATAATCAGATGTATCGAACCTCTCATTCAAATCTTGTTTGATATCTTCATAGAAATCCTCGGTTCTTATGTCATATATGAACGAATCTGTATCCATATAACATAAATCTATTTTATCCTCATATTTAGGTTTCATATAATCATAATGGAATTCATACATCAATAGCTTGGATAGTTCTAGTACAGCAAAACCGATATACATTGGTTTGTCTAGTTTTATCTTTTCCTTCGACATTCTTGCCACAGAAAAGTTTTCACTGAAAATAATTTCAGATTTAAAGTTGGGTTTCTTTATTATTTTTTCTCTTGTTTTATCATCAGTTATTATTTCCATATCAGCTCGTTTCCTTACGTTCTCCATGGTTTTTCCAAAGCAAGCGTTATTCATCAGTTTAAAAAAGTCCTTTTCAAAATCATTTGTACCTTTAGTTCTTAGTGCTGTGTTGTGGTCTATGTATCCTTTTAAGTAAGCACTCTCAGTGAATCCTAGTATTCTATGTACTTTTTTCAGTATCAGACCTTTTTGTAAATAGAATTCTAGGTTCCTGTGATGAACTACATAATTATTTTTATCCAGTAAGGTCGTACATAGTTTTCCATTGAAATGTTCTGGTGCTAATGGTAAATCTTTGTGTAAGTGGAAAAGTTCTTTCGGGTATTCAAAATCTACTTCATAGATAGCACCTGCATTCGGTAATTGTATCACCGAGTTAACATGATTTTGTAGATGGTTATAATACTCGAGTGGACTGTATTCATTTGTTTCTTTCAAATCATCTGGTATGGGAATGAATTGGAAATCATTCGCTGGTAATTTTTGTGACATCGCCCACCCATACAAATTATTCTTATCGAAATACATTAAATAGTTAGATGGTTTATTGTTGTCATAACTGCTCATATATTTATTATTTGCTTTCGCATATCTTTTTATACATTGAGATACACCACCTCTTATCCCCTTTTCAACGAATGTGTACATGTCTTCCTTTGAGAATAACGGTAGTTCTACTTTCGAATGCTTTAGGAAAGAATCCCATGTTAGTCCTGGAGCTGAGAAGTAATGTAGTGGATCCAAGTCATAATTATGTATACATACATTTCTGAAATTCTCTACAACATCAGACAATATTAACACATCACTTTTTAGGTACAACTTGGTATAGTCAAGTAATGTTTCACAATTAAACTGCTCCCATATAGAGACCGCTCTCTTATAATCACTTTTGCTGATACCTTTTCCCGTTAACCTAGAATAAAAGCTTTCTATGGGTGGTAACTTTGTACAATCCATTTTACTGAAACTGTCTACGAATTCATAAGGATACACCCCTTTTTTAATTATTTCTTTGAACTCTTCATCGTTTTTGAAACTATTCGATGTATACTTGAAATTCTCCCTCAGATGATTACAGGATTCTTTGCAATCGCATTTTGCTAAATTTGCTGATAGCTTGTCCAAAGATGAAGCCATGAATCTGATGGAATCTATGAATCTGATTTCATATTTTATTTCTGTATCCTGTCTTGGAATACTTATTGATTTCGAGAATGATATGAAACTTTCTGCTGATTCAAATATTCCGTTATCAGGTATCAACTCTTTCACAAATAGATGGGAATCATACTTTGATAAGTTATGTAGGACTACAGGGATATGCTTGGGAATTCTGTATTTCATATTGCATTCCGCATGAGTAAAACCTCTATTTTTTCCAGTCATGTGATCGTGATCAAAGTGGGGATTTTCAGTGATTTCAGTGTTACAGATATGGCAAGTCTTGTTCTTTAGGGTCTTCCATTTTTCTTTAATTTCATCATCAGTATAAGTGTGATTTCTTTGTCTGTTTTCATACTTGTATGCAATTTCTGTGGACACTTCTTTAATTGTTTTCACAAAATGCTGAGCAGCGTCTTCCCCGAAATAGCAATAATATTTATTTTGCTTCGTATCAAACGAGCAACAGACTTGAAAACCGTATGCAAATGGTTTCTGTTTGGCCACTTTTATTGTTTTCTTTCCTTTTACTTGATTGTATTCTTCGTTATAAGACTCAAAGTCTGCTATTATACAATAAGGCACTTTCATCTGTTTTGCAATATTTTTATAGTGTATACTTGAACCTTCAGGAGGCATTATGATATCAGGGTCTTCACAATTATTTTTAAGTTCATGTTTTTCAGAGTGTTCTTGTTTCGTAAAATGTCTTCCGCAAAAAGTGCAGAGATATGTCTTTGTTTTCTTTTTAGATATTTGTGAACCGACTAATTTGCTCAGATCTTTCACAAGTACATAGTGATTATCAAAATATAGTAAATTAATGATATGTTTTGCTGTTTTCCCATTAATTGTACTTTTTAATATATGACTTCTGATTATTTTCTCTTTATCAATTTGGAATAAGCAAATCTTAATGTTGTATTTATTTTCAAATTTGTGGATGTCTTTTGTATCCATCGGGAAGTTAGTAACCCCTTTGAAATCAAATTCATGCTCATATTGTTTATATTTTGAAGTTCTTTCTGCATGATCTTTAGCTGGGTACAAATGTGCTAAGATTGACCAAACAAAGCATTTTTTATCCTTATTTTCAATATTCAGGCAAGCTTTTTTATTTTTTACGAAATCTGGCAGTATCTTAAACGTTCCTCCCATGTAAGTCTCAATTCGAGTCATCCTATAATCAATTCCTTCATACCGACTAAATTGTAACCCCGACCGAGGGGTATTACTTAAAGAACTCAGTCTCTTGTTATTATCATCCAAATGACTATGAGTAAGTATACTATTTTTATTTAAAATCCAAGAAGTACTGTTATAAAATACTACAACTTCTTCATCATTTTCCTGTCTATAGAATATAACTCTGGTTACAAATTGAACTCTGTAATGATTTATTTCGTTCATTCTTCGGAGTAAATCATTAAAAACAAAAGCAATAAGAGTATGTTCATCTCTTCCATTGCTTTCAATTGAAACGTTTACGGTATACAAATTTTCAATTTCCCTAGAAATTGTAGTCTGCTGTTCTTCTTCCGTTCTAAATAAATGATCCGGAATTATTTTTTCTTCTTTAATTTTTTTCTTATTTATGAAGAGAGTTGATAAATCGATTGCTTTGTGTCTATTTTTATCACCTCTTTCTGTTTGATCTCTTATGATATCTCTATTTTTATCAATAGTTTCTTTCTGCTTATTAATTATCCTACCATAGTAATCCGTAACACGTTTTGAAACTTCATCTCGGTTACCGCGAGTGGGTAGGCTTTTGTTTTTTAGAAACCTTTTTAATTCACTTGTATCCTTTTCGAGTATCCTTTTCTCCTCTTTTTTTATACTTCCAATAGCAATATTATTTTCTTTGATTTCATCTTCCAAAATCTTCCTTAATGCTGAGTCTGGTGTATAAATAGATGGTCTGTTTTTGTTCTGAATCCTTTCGTTTCTACGCCGAATATTAATTGTATCTTCCGCGAGCAAAATATTCCTATTAAGTTGCTTTATAATCTTATCCGTTATTTCATGTTTCTTAGCTCCATTTGTTTTGATTTTATTAATTTTCGCATAAGTCCGCAGCTCATTATATGTGTAATTCGGTAATCTTTGTATAAGCGATTTGTTGTTCAGTATAACCTTTTTACAAAGCTGAATAACCTCTGCAACATTCATCATTTAATAGGGGAATATTTTTATTAATGAATTTCTCCTGACTGCGTTTTCTCAGCCGTAAAGAAAATCAATGAATTTCTATTACCTTACTACTCTTCATGTGACAAAATGTGTGCAGTAGAATCCTACTTTTTATACTACTCTTCATGTGACATATGTCCGCTCGGGGTTTCGTCATTACCTTACTACTCTTCATGTGACATATGTCCGCTCGGGGTTTCGTCATTACCTTACTACTCTTCATGAAAATCTTCATTCATTCAATTTTTTTTTTTTTTGAAACAATTTTATTGTTTAATAAATGGAGGAGTTGGAAAAAAGATTATTTGTATATCGTCGAAGTTATAAAGATTACAATACTTATAGCAATTTGCTTCTTTTAGGAAAATTCGCTTTCTCTGCTTCTGGGTTATCTGCATTTCTTTATTTACCCTTAGCGTGTTTGAGCTTTGGCGCATTCTTTTTAGAATTAATTGAAAAACATCTAGAGATCGCTGACCGAAAAGTAGAATACAGGACCGCATATGATTTTTACACTGAACTGTTATCATTGTTAAAATGCGGACAGTTAACGGTTGAAGAGGTCATTCAGCGTGAAACTGAAATGCGCAAGGCATTTAGATTCTTTCCTCGCGAAAAATATATGAAGCAAGTTCGCTTAAATGGATATAAATATTGTAAGAATGAATCAATAGTTCAAAAGAATGGTTCTCAAGTGTGAGTCTTCACACATAACCACCACCTAGCAACAAAATCTAGCTTATATATCAATCAATGAAACACCAATTTATTGAGAAAATTCAATTCAACAAAGACATAGCTTATCAAAATCAATCAACACTTCTTCGGAGAAGAAAACTTGCACAGGATGCTCCTTTAGTAATGAAGATAATGTCTCGTCCTCGAGGGTCGCTTTACGAATAGCTTTCTCATTTTCAACGATGCAATAGTACCCTTTCCCACAGAAAGCTATTCCAGGATATTCACAGAGTAATCCATACAATTTAAGATATCTTCTTATTGTTGATGTGCTTTCTCCATAATTCTTAAACCGTTCTTCAAGAAAACACTTGTATAGATTTTCAGGGTTCTCATTGAACAGTTTTTGCATGTACGCATAAACTTCTCCTTTTTTCGCTTTTAGTAACACTGTTAAATAATCCAAATACCCCTCCACTTTATTTAAATCAATAATTATAAGTTCTGCTTGTTCCAACGTGAGTCCACATATTTTACTGCTCAACACCTTCATGATGTTTATATCCAGTTGGTAGTTTCCAAACCGTCGCGAAGCATGTAAATTCGCTTTAATATCAGCTAAAAACTGGACGCTCTTGTCTTTTTTCTTTTCAACAGATGAACACGCTATCGTACAATCTTCACCTTCGACTTCATCTGAGGATGTTACTATCTTGTTCCATAATGAAAGGAATGATTCCTGCTCTGATTTCTCCAGTTTGAGCAATCCATTCATGTACTTTTTCGGAACGGATGCTGTTTTTTTCTGAATAACTCTGTTCATCTGAAAAGAAAATAACAAGCTTTTAACGATCAATTTAACCCAATTCAATTCCTTTACAGAAATTTTGAAGGCTATTTGGTTCCTACGTCATCTTGTGTGACGCGCTTTGCAACATTATCTGACCCGATTCAATTCCTTTACAGAAATTTTGAAGGCTATTTGGTTCCTACGTCATCTTGTGTGACGCGCTTTGCAACATTATCTGACCCGATTCAATTCCTTTACAGAAATTTTGAAGGCCATTTGGTTCCTACGTCATCTTGTGTGATGCGTTTCGTCATCTGCGAACTCGTGTGGTATATTTACTATTTGCGATTTTTTTTTTCCAGATGCATCTAATCCTATGTTACTAGATGGAATCCTCATCAAATACCTGAAATCCACATTTGTATCGCAAGAAACAAAACAAAACAAAAAAAACTTACATTGAAAATTTCTTCTTTCTTCATGAGCTTCTTAGCATCAACTGGCTCCATGTATCAAATGCGCGACACTAAATATACGCTGTTGGTGACGCAACTAGATATTCGCGAATCTTCTCTGCTGAGATTTTGTTATCTGCTCGAGGTGACGCATCTAAATATTCGAGAATATTCAGTGTGACGCATCTCTCACACCAGGTGTTACGATCTGTCGGTAGTTAGGAGTTTTGGATTTTTATTAAATAAAATCAGCCGCTAATAAATGGAGTCGCTAAAGAAAGTCTTGTCAACAATCAAAATGAATAAATACAATGATACAATCAGAAAGGAAGAACTAATTCTAGGATTGAAATATGCTATCGTTAAAATGAGAATGGCCAAGACAAAATATGGTGATAAGTTGGTTGTTGTTATTCATCATAATAACAAAGCCTGTGATTTGTTTATACCACAGAGATATAATGCAATTGCTGATGAGTTACTTCTAAAGAAAAATCTTATTTTGCAGCCTATTATGAGGGTGAATAAGAACTCTGACCAATATGTTGATGTAGAACTGTTTACTCAGTAGAAATGTAAAAAAGTAGTAGGCTAGTTTATATAACTCTGAGCAGTTGTTGATTTAGCAGAATTTCTATTATACTTGGATAAAAAATGAAAAACTGAAAAATTAAAAATCTAAAAAGAAGTAGTAGTTTATATGTATTAAAGGGTAATATTTCCAATTTCTTAGGACCTTTTTGGGGGAAATAAGAAAATCAAAATATCTATTAAAAAGGGGATTATTTGGTAAAAAGGATGTTAAAATTCAAGAAATTGATGTTAAAATGGGGTTTTGAAATTGGGGTGGGGGTGGGGTAGCTCCCGCCTTTCTATACTACTTTGGAACATTTTACAACCCCCTTGTATATCGCCGGCTCTTTTGAGGAATGGACGGCCAAGCCACTCGGATGATTTTAAGGCGTTTTTCCGTGACAATCCAGATTGACGATTCATAATCTGGATTCTCCGAAACGCCTCCGATAATCCAGATTGTGAAAATTCGTTTTCTCTCACAATCCGGATTCGTTCTTGGATCGACGATTCGGGAATCTTGCAACGGCGTGAAACTCGTCGGATTGCCATTTTGTAATGCGAGATGAATCAGTTATCTATGATTTAATCCGAGATTGTTGCGGAAAAACGCCTTTACTGTCGAAAACCCCACTTGGTAACTTAAGAAAGTAGTGACGGAGAACAGTATCTTGGAACAAAGAAACCTACAAAATCGTAAATACCCATCTACCCCTGGTCATTAGCAAGAGTGATACGAATCTTAGGAGACCAACTTTATAACCCTGTAAATATGAACAAATGCTACACTGTCAGAAGATTAATAGCATATACAAAATGATGCGCAGTTTCAACAGATTTGAGATCACACGCTATTTGTTGACTTTACATAATATTTCCGTCGCGAACTTTCACGGGTCGTTTATTCGCTGTTGCAAACCACGTTTAGTGTTGCGTATCAGAGGAACGCAACAAATAAAACCCATCACGATTTTTCTGTTATATCAAATAATAGTGTGTTAATTAATTTAAATATAGTTTAGCGCATCCTTGTGTAAATGTTATGAAACTTCTGACTTAACCCTTAAAACTTCCAACTTAACCCTTCAAGATGAAGCAAAGTACAGAGTTTTAACTAGAAAAAGCAGAAGTTGGACTTACCGGCGGCCCCCTTTCTCCTTTTACTTTAACGTTATTTATATTCGCCATGAAGTCTTTAATGATGCTGACATCTGAAAGAAAGAAAAATTGGACAAAGGCTGACACGACCGAATTCACGTAACATCTTTAGTGTCACGGTCTTGCCTAAGCTACATGAACAGGAATAATCACCATCTCACAAGCAAGAATTGTATACTTAAAAACAATCGATGAAAGACAAACATTTGGATGGGCCCGAAAAAGTACCAGGAGGATAGGAACTTTCCAGTTCTATCTTTTGCAGATAAGTTTTATGAAAAATTCAGGATCCAGTTCTCCTACCCTGATTTCTTAAACCACGGCGCAAATATTTAAATTTGTCTCGAGAAAAGCCGAACAGTTTTTCACCTGTCCAGAGTCGGCAATCGCAGAAATCTTATGATTTCAGGATCCCTAATTTCACGAGGCAAGTTTGAGTTAAAAAAAAAAAAAAAATCCGGACCATTTTATCGTGAAAAAGCAATTTCTAGTAATAACTGTGCTTTTTTCTTTTTTTTCATTCTACTTGGGTATAGGCTACCCGAGTCTCGATGTCTGTCGAATATTTATTGCCATAGTGTTTTACAATGTACTACGACTAAGGTCGAACAGCCTACCCGCACGAAACAGCCTATTTGGGGTTGTTTTCCAGAATACAATTTTCGCCAGTTTCTAACTGCGTCGGTGGTCATTTGAGCATCTAAATAAATCCTTCAGATAACTGTTAGACCGCTAGAAAGTATCCTAACACCTACAACAATTAAAACACTGAAACGGAGGTCAAGGAAAATATACACAGAGCTAAGTGGCTGGCTCCAGGTATGTCGACAAGTTGTTGTTTGAAAAACTACTGGATTCGTTTTTGCTGGCACCATAATCAGCTCTTTGAGGTTCCAACCGCGAACCAAAGTTGCGTGTACGCTTGGTTTTCCATTGACTGTGCGGGAGGGGCTCCCCACTTCGTGGTGTACTACACCCATTTAACAATATCGAAACAGTGCAACCCCTAAAAACAGACTAGCAGGGGTCATTCGACAGTGGGATATTGTTTTAACCTTTTCCATGTCTGGTACGGGGCTTTTCTGTACATCACACCCGTGCACTAATAGTAAAGTGGCCTCACCACAAGAAATAAAGTCAAGAACGCAGATTAATAGGGATCATTTGACAGTTGCATGTTTAATCTTGGGAATAGCTGCCGGGAAGAAAAGGGGGTTTCTGGGGTACACGGCCCGAATACTAAAAATGACCTGTCGTACCTGCATTACTGATTCGCACTAGACCCCTAATCGTTCCATTCAGTCTCGCTTTTGAGAAACTTACTATGCCATTTTCTACCCTAACGGCGCAATCTGGGGGATAAAAAAGTGGAACTGATTCAGCCGGTAGTCCATATCCCTTTAAAGCCCTGTGTTATATTTCATACACTTAAGGCGTATTCTCGCCGTTCCCCGAGGATTCCTCGGGGAATCAAGGGGAACGGCGAGAATAGAGGCAGTCACTCCACGCGGACTCAGCGTATGGAAAACAATGAGAATAAGGAGAATGCTTCCAAAATGGATTTTGTTCGAATTTTTTGTATGTAATTGACGAAATTAGTCTGGATCCACTTCATTTTTATTTTGTTTATTCTGATTGTCTTCAATTTTTTACATAGTACCAACAACAGCAAAACTGGTTCCCCTCCGAATCTGAAAGGGAGTCCTTGTTGATGATGGTGATGATAATCGGAGCATTCCCCGTCCGTGGGGACTCGCGATAGTGCGGGGCGGACAAACCCCTGGGACAAACAAAAACGCGGTGACTCCTCAAAAGGAGTCCTCGGGGAAGAAGAAATAGAATACGCCTTTAGCTACTAAGCCTCGGACCGCAAAACTGCTCTGTGCCCTGGACGATTTTACCCTTCACAGTTTTTCATAAGGATAGCTATTAAAAAGGCTTCCACTTTTTCCTAAATCCGCGCAGCAACGAATTCTCAAGTATCGGGACCACATGCAACTAGCTTTAGGATAAACAAATAAAGGCCCAGTATTCATTTGTACGGCTAAGTAAGCAGCAACTGACTAATTTAGTTTGGTCCAAACAAGAGTCCACCGACAGGATAAATAACGAGGCCGTGAAGTGTTGACAGCCAGGAATTCGAAGATTTCATCCCGAAGGGATTGACATTCCCCCAAATTAGTGTACCATTTCTTTCCTCGTTTCTTTCATACTGGAAGACCCCTGTAATTTCAGAAAGGTAGCTTCGAATAACTTTCGGATCACTTATTTAAACCATACGATTTGGCAGTCGTGGGAGAAGACGAGAGTCAACTACTGAAACAGGAATACAATGCGGAGCTGCAAGCTGGCGATGCCGAAGTTAACCGTAGGCGTCATTTGGAGGAAGGCAGCTGCCCCTCGAGCTGCCCTCCCTGGCTTTCCAATGTCGACCAAAGCTAATCTACGAGAAACAAAGTGACCCCACCAGACTTTGACCTTACTAAGCCGAGTTATTGACCCGGAAAGATACCATTGCTCCTAGGTTTTCGCAAAATAACGCCTATGGGATTAACAAAAATAAACTATTTCTGAAGCTCGAGGTTAGAGAGACAGGCGACACTCAATCGGTCGACATCCAATCAGGAAAAGTGGCATCTAAAAAAAAAAAAATCGAAAGCTTAGGATGAAGCTAAACGCCAACTCCAAGGATACACTCCACTCACAGATACATGGATGGGGGTAACCAATAACTCGTAGGAACCCAAGGTTTTCGTCAAAGAAGCTTCGAGTCCAAAGAAAAAAAAAAAAAATCCGACTGAGAACGCTCGATTACGCTGATGACAGGCTCTTTTATTTTGTGGCACACTCCAAATAACTAATGTCCCCTAGTCGTCCCCTAGAAGAGTGGTTCCAATATTAGACCGTTCCAGAACTGTACTTTTTTTCTTGAGAACAACTTTTTTCTCCTTGAGAACAAAGACATCGCTGACTATATACAATAAATCTTTCTCAACTTTTTGATAATGTTGATGATAAGGTTTTTTTTATTGTTGTACATACTGCTACCGGCACCTAACCTGAAGTGGCACTCCTACAACACCTAAACGCTTTTCTACTCTTATCATATTTTATTACTACATGCTAACAAGCAAAGAAGAGACGGAAAACACGGCAATGATCACACAAAAAGGTCCATCGCGTTCTAATGAGATGATCTGAATCAGTCTCGTTCCTTTTTTGGGACATAATTACAGCTTGTTAGAAGCAGATTCTGATGTGGTCGCATGAGTTTGCCGTTCGCCCATTGTTAGTTTTATATCGGATTGTCGAAGAAACAGTAAATGACTCGTTGTTTTCCATGATATAACCGTTCTCAGATGTTGTATCCCGGTTAGTGTTTGTTCAGACCCGATCTTCGGTGGCGAAGCTCCCTCCTCCCGGTTTCCAGACTTGTAGCCTAAGATTGGTATAGCCAAAATATATATATGTATATGAATTATTTATACAAATATACATATATGCATATGAATTATTTATACATATACATACACATATATATGAATTATTCATATATATATATTTATATATGTATGTAATACCTGTATTTAAAAGCTACTAAACCATAAACAGATCAATCTAAAATCACAAAAACATACTAAAACATCCTCATCTTTCAAAAATTCATAACTTAGGAACACCTATAAACTTTCTGCTAAACTGATCACTTTTTCAATCATATTTCCAAAACAAATCTACAGACCTAGGAGACCTTAGAAGCAGAAGTAGCTGATCATAAATGAAAGCACAAACATTTTCACTAAAAGTATTATAATAATAATAATAATAATAATAATACAAAGCAAGAAAAAGGCTTTCGCCTCTAAAAAGTAGACAGAGCCGTCACTACTGGGGGGGAGGGGGGACACCCCCCCAATGTTGTCGGTCAGTCGGTAAAAAATAGCCGAGTCGGCGCGAAGAGCCGCGATTTTTAGTAAAAATAGTCAATTTTTTCTTAGAAATAGTCGTTTTTTCTTAAAAACAATCATAAACAGTCGGTTTGTCGTAAAAATAGTCAATTTTTTCTTAAAAATAGTCGTTTTTTCTTAAAATCAGCCAATTTTTCGTCAACATTGTCGTTTTTTCTCAATAATAGTCGTTTTTATCCGCAAAAACAGTCGGTAAAAATGACCGGACAGTCGGTAAATACCTTGTCCCCCAAAAAAAATTTTGGCTAGTAACGCTTCTGATAGTAGCATTATACAAGATAAACTATTATTTTCAGTTCTTCCACTTGCAGCGAAAGATTTCAACACCAGGATCCCTCTATCACCGACAACCTCATTATCGACGGAACCGTCAAACACGATTAGTCAGTAACTTATATAAGAAGTGGTATAATCAGAATAACACATTTTGTCTGGGCTTTGACCCGGACTCGAAGTCATCATAGCGTGCGAAGGTGAAGTAATTTGCTTCAAGGAGAGAAATGGCTAAATGCTCCTTTAATCATGATTAAACCTATTCTTGGAACAAATTTTTTATAACAACTAAAACCGCCCATTTTGGGCGGAAAGGTATAAACTGTTTTTAGCACATCATTCATCTGCACTAGGAATTCCTCAGTCCTCAGGAGGGCTTCCACGAGCTGGAAAGCGAAATCGGAATCACTTTCCAATGGTTTTCGCGTTGCTTCGGAAAGTTGCCGAGCTTTCAGCGCTGGTTTTCGCGATTTGGAAACCGAAGCAGCTTTCTCGGACAGAGATTTCAGAGAGTTGTGAAAATACGGCAAGCTTGGTCTTCACTGGAACATATGAGAATGGAAGTCATGTCCTGTGAACATATCTCGACTTAATTATCCTACAAGTTTGGAATTAAAAATGTTCCGGGCGGTTTCAGCTTTCCATGTATTTTCGCGGTCAATCCAACGGGAAAGTGGAAAGCAATTCTAGGAATCGGATTATCACTATTCTCAAGATGTGCTTCGCTCGCTGGAAAGTGATTCCGGAGTCTCGCGAAAACTATTCTCTAGGCACCGGATTCAAATTAGCAGCTGGTCACAGAGCCGAGAAGAGATATCAGACGGAACTACCATCAAGCAAATCTACAGAAGAGACAGAAATCACGCGAATGATCACAGAAATAAATATTTCCGGCGCTTTAGTGGGATGATCTCAAGCAGTCTCGCTCCCATTTTAGGACATAATTACACCTTCATGGCACGCCGGTCCCAAAGAACTACTGGAATAGACCCATGTATACATGACTATGGTCCTATACATGACTATAGTGTAGTCCAAACATCGGGATGTCAAAATATCATGCTTATAGAAGTCCGAAAGTGAATCAGCTCACGAGATTTTCGAACTATAATTCTACATCTTGAGCCCTACGAACTTTTTTCCGGTTGATGTGACTAATTTTTTGCCGCGTCAAACGAGGAACGACAGGAACGACAGTTTTGGTGTAATTATTCTTCTTTTTCTTTTTTTCCGGTTGATGTGACTCATTTTTTGCCGCGACAAACGACGCGACAAAACGAGGAACGACAGGTTTGAACGACAGTTTTGGTGTAGTTCTTCTTCTTCTTCCTTGACTAATTTCGAGTTCGAAGCCTTGCTTTGCGTTGCCTTGAGCCTCATTGAACATACGAAAATTGATGTTTTTCTTACCTATAATTGCCTTTTTTCTTTCTTATAAATTTTGTGCCCAGTCTTTATCTGGCTCAGGCCTGTTGATAGGTAGGTACTTTATTTGTGAGTAAAGTAATAAAGTAAATACATAAATAAACAGCGCAACTTGCAGGTCGTCACGCCGCCATGGGAAAATTTCAGTAAAAAGGTTTCCGCACGCTGATGACTCACTCTTCGTGCCGAGGAAGAATCGCCGTGTGCCTAGAGAAGAGCCGGAAACGTCACCAAAGCTGTCTTTAACGAACTCCGTTGATTGGTTGACATAGGATTTAAGTCATCGATCTGGTGACGTTTGTCGTTCTTCCCGAGGTTCACTCACTGGAGTATTTGGGACAGTCATATAAAGTATTCAGTAAACGTCAGTGCATTGCAGGTGATCAAAATTTTCAGCGATCTCGACCAAGAGTGAAACGCGTGTCTGAGGGCATGATCGGTTTCAGTGGGGTCTCTTCTTTTTGGCGGTATTCTCTTGATACCCGCTTTACAGATGGATGCCTGCGGCTACCGGTACTCTTGCAGTACCCTAACACGCAGCTGGTTCCACCGACAAACCAAGCAGACTCAAAAGTTGCGTTTTCGCAGATACCATGTTATCTGATACAACGGTCTTCGGTCATTTTCGTAGTTATCGTGGTATCTGCTACTACGGTCGAAAGTCGTGTTTGCAGTTACCGTGGTTGCTGATTTTCAGATACCATGGTCCCGATTGTGGTAAGCCGCGTTCACAAGCATGCCTAGCCAAGCATAGATGCCTAGGCACGTGCTCAGGCGTAGCCAGGCACCGAGTTCTAGAGCCTGGAACTCCGTGCCTGGCCCAAAATCTGTGCCTAGGCATTGGTGTGAACGGTGATGCTAGGCACGTGCCTAGACATCTGTGCTTGGCTAAAAAGTTATCTCACTTTCATCATCACCAACATAGCAAAATGTTTTTTTTTGTCAAATTGGTATGAAAGAGGTCTGGTAATTAAGATGCGAGTGGATGGAAGTATTTCGTGTGGGTTGACTTACTAAAGAGCAAATTTGGCAACTGTCGTTTTTGCAAAGCAACTAGCTGTAGTATAAGATACCATGGTAACTGCAAAAACGACAAAATGAAGAACCAATTACCGTGGTATAAGATACCATGGTATCTGCAAAACGTAACTTGATTAGTTAATTAGTTATGCTCCGACGGTTTCAGAATATATCGATCTCTCTCAACGTCAAGTCTCAAGTCAAGGTCCAGGTCAAGGTAACGTAAAGTCTGTCGTCTTACTTCAAAGCTGCTTCAAAGCCTACGAAGTCTTAACCTGACAACAGCTGAAGAAGTAAGCAACAATCTGAGAGACAAAAACGGAGACCCTGTCAGCCTGTCATAGTCTTCGTCGAGGCCACTGATGATTCTTGGGTTTTACAAGGGATTTTATGTGTCGGCCTGTGGCGACAGACAAGCCCTCGATTTAAACATTTACTTTTCAGTAGTTTTACTGCCGTACTGATCATTTAGCGGTCTAATATAAACATTATATTCCACTATACTCCGCTTGAATGGCTTGTATTATAAATGTTATATGTACTTAAGAAGTGTTTCCAACACTTGTCTTCTCTTTCGGACTCTAGACTGTAAATTGTCATTACTACAAGACCTGGACCTGAACCACCAACGTCAACGTCATCACTACACTGTCAGAAGTTTCATAACAGATAGCGCATAACACTTTCAAGAATAACACCTTTTCACTTAGAAATAAAGTGTTATGACCAATTAAGTTTGCACTATTTCGTGTTTTCTAAATGAAAAGGTGTTATTCCTGAAAGTGTTATGCGCGATCTGTTATGAAACTTCTGACAGTGTAATAGCGATATTTTGCAAGACATGCATATCATACTTCGTGTCGCAAAAAAGTTGCGTGAACCAGACCCTAGCAGCGAATCAACTCGTCACGCTTTTGCAAAGAGTTCCTTCAAGAGATTGTCAAGAAGAAGTCTCACGATATAAAGTTTCTCTACGCGGGTTTCCGGTGGACTTTTTTGGTGGGTTGAGCCCCAGCCGGAAGATCAGTAGAGGAAAACACTGAAGGGACAAGTTCGCCACATGGCCCTAAAGTCTTCGAATACGAGAGAAGATGAAGCCGGGAGACCCGACAACTGTGGGGAAAGTTAGTTGGCTGACTCAGCTCCAGTTCCTGAAACTTATAAAAGTAGGAGAACGTTCCCTCTTTTTCGTAACGTCCCCCATGTTCAAAACCACGAGAAGCAACAAGTTCGGCCAGGCCTCACCTACCAAATTCTCACATGAAATCAGAAGAAAAACAGATGAAAATGATTTTTTTTTTTATAGGCCAACGAAAATACTGAAAACAAAGCTTTCGGGAGGACAACCGCCTACCTTCTTCAGCGCCGACGGAAAATTTCGAAGAAAAATGCCAAAAAGTGGATGAAAACCATCAAACGAAACAACAACAAAACAGAGCGGAGAATCAACAAACAACCGACGATGAAAACCAAAACTGAACGAATTCAAAAACCATTAATTTGTCTCTTATAACACGAGCCACTCACCAATACATACGAATAACATTTACAAAACTGTCCTCGCTCAGTACTAGCGAGTGACTATTACGACAAATTCTCAGACATCTGAGACCTCCACACAGTCAAGCAAACCCTTCCGAATTTCCACGATAATGAAAATCATGACATAATTTAATAACGGACGGGAACAGAGTTCTAACCCACAAAATGTCAGCAAGACGCCGAAAAAGTTATGTTTCAGGTTTAGTTTTAAAACGCTGGAGAGCCCTGGTCTAAGGAACTACCCCCCCCCCCCCCCGAATGTGAGCGTCTCAAGACCTGCTGTTGCTCAGCCTATCCCGAAGTTGGAACTATTACCCTTTTCCTATTACCGATACCAAAAAAACTGTGTTCCGTCATTTACTAATTTACGTAACGTTCTAATTGTACATAATTCTCAGCTTATCACATAATTAATATAGATCTTTATAGAAATAACATTTGGGCAAGTCGAATTATCTGGTGTGTTTTTTTTTGAAAAATAAAACTGACAACTCACACTGAGATATTTGTTAACGCTGTCACAAGATGACGAAGCTTTCTATTTACTGTAAATTTTAACTGTTTAACTGTGTGATTATCATAATTAATATTCGGGTTCGTTGGCCAGGGTATCTACAATAAAATAGTCGAACTGAAAACAAAAGAAATCATTTAGTCATATAAAGTGTGACAAAGGAACTGAACACTCGGTCAAAGCAGCAATTTAAAGGACACCTCGCACTACATTGTGTTTTTGCTCAGATGTTCTGAGATAGTTGACCAGTATGCTTACAGAAAACTACACACGGCTTCTGCTGTTTTTAGCTTCTTTCCACGTCCCTTGTGACAATCTTGGCAAAACTTGCATAACCGGTCTCCGGACGAATAAGCTCCCGGAAACAATGATCGGGCGCCTGATGCGTCGCGTAAAAAGAACAAACGTGGGAAAGGTTATAACCAGTGTATTGCTCATATAGAAGATAGGATACAATTGAAGAATCTGGGGAACGACAATAGATGGATATACTACTGAAGTAGAATGAATTGCCATTACAAGTACGACGCGTCTCAGGCATGGTGAGACTTAAAGGACCTCTCTTGCTTATTCTGCCTTTTATAACATACCTAGCGCCCTTGTGGAATTATAAGCTTCTAAAATCCCCACCTTTCTCCATTGTTTCGTTTTGTGCTCACGAATTTTTTGCGCTTTTTCTGCCGTGCCGAGATTTGCCCGTAACACAACGCAAAGTTTGACGGAATCTCAATGTCCGCTGACAACTCTTTCATATATAAGGATATGAGAGTCTTCTGTTTTGACTTCTTTTATTCGCTTAGTTTTTCCAACTTTTTAACCACAACGCGTTCAGTTTTCAAACGTTTTGCGCCCAGCCGCCGCGTCGGAAAGCAGGAGTGCTGGATAGAATCGACAAGCGCTAAAAAGAAAATGGCTTATTTGAGGTGGAAAGTTATGACATTTTCGAAAAGCGTTTCTTCGGGACGGGTTCGTAGGGAGAAGATCATTTCTAGTAAGAGTTGTCCTTTAAGAGACTTGATCGCTCATACCTACGTCATACATCAGCATGTCTAGTTAAAGTATACGCGCAACGTTCTGCTATCAATGATCGTTCAGAAGCATGAAAGGACCTCGCTCCGCTCGGCTACTTGTTCTGAATTATTTGCTTACAAATTTATATAAAACGTGTTTACTTAAGAAAAGTCAAAGCTCACTGCAGCATCGATCTATGACCACCAAAAGCGACTATAGGCTACCCCATTGAGATAACCAGGTGGCATGACGCCGACAATATGAGGATAACTGCATTCTAGCGGTGGATAACAAGCGTACCTAGGCAAATTACTGGTAACTCCAAACAAACAAAATCGAAACCGCACTCAGCATGGACCCGTAGGGAAAAAAGGTACCCGGATTCCCGTAAAGGTGTCCGGAATTTTGGAACAACATTCCGGGCACGGAAAACGTCCCGGAATTCCGCGGTTTGACAGGAATTCCGCGTTAAACTGCGGAATTCCAGGAAACGAGACTCCCCAGGCGGGATTTCCGTTACGTTTTCCGTGCCCGGAATGTTGTTCCAAAATTCCGGACACCTTTACGGGAATCCGGGTACCTTTTTTCCCTACGGGGAGTCAACTTATCTCGACAAAACGCTCTGTACTCCCAAGTCACAAATCAATGGGTGGCCGTACATGAACATGCGCTTATAGGTAAGCAGAATCTCGGGCAGTCTCCATTTTAAATATACGCGCTAGTGAGTGGCAGATCCCATGACAGATAAAAATCGCACAAAATCGGCAACAAGGGTTCCAAATTTCTGACAATGGTAGTAGCAACGCGAAACACGAGAAATTGCAGCATCTATTTCAAACAAGGACACAAGCCAATCAGAGGCTTTTTGGCTGGTTTTTATTACTCTCCCAGTTTACTGTGGATTTATGTCAAGTTGACTCCCCCCTCCCCCGGTAAGTTTCCCCTGGCAATTTGGTCCGTTCTCTAGTTTCCTTTTTGACCGGATTCAAGCCAAAAACAGCCTTTCGCGATTCAGCTTGTTCGATCATCCCTATCACATACACATTTGACTAAATAAATTGTTCCGTCCCTAAATGTTGAGGTACCGTCGGCTGACAGCTCGCTGTCGTCAACCAAAGTAACTTTTATAACTTGTTTTATTTATCTTTTCGGATGGAGCGACTGTTACAGCATGGATGATGAGTGAATTGCTTATAAACGAGTGAACAAATGGTTTATTACGCTCAAGTAAAGCGATAAAAAAAAAAATTGTGTGTACTTGGTTATTGGCATAACATATTTTAGTTTTCTAGGGAAAAAATTTGTGATTATATTAATGTATAAGACAGACACTGCCTGTACGAAATTTGTTCCTCCACAGTGCCTGTCCAATGTATATTACTTTTGTCGTCAAGAACAACAAAAACTTGATTCCTTGAACTTAAGAATCCGTGGCTTTCGAGATCATTAAACAGGATCAGAAACAAGTTCTCAGTCGAAAGATATATTCGGCGGAAAAGTCTTCTTCTGTGGGCAGATTTAAGCGATTATTCAGCTATTTTGTTTTACAGCGCGACGATAAATCGTAAGTTTTTCCTAAAAGCAGATTTGGAATCGAGCTCCATAGAACAAATAAGAAGTCAAAAATAAATCTATGTATGTATATATCGGCTATTCCTTATAACCCGTTACCTTCAAACTGAACAAGAACAAGTTAATGAAAGAAAAAAAAGAATAATAGAGAGAAAAGCGACCAATGTCAAAATCCATAGAACACTATCGTGTTATTGAAGAAAAACACAAAGTTAATCAATTGTCATCCATTATGCGCAAAGTATTAAATTGGTAACCGCGGCCGTTCCAAGAACTTTCTGAACTAGCTTATCTACAGCCTCGTTAGGTTCTACCAAGCTAAATTTGCCAACTAGAAACCTGTTGCGTGTCCAGGGTGGCTGTGAATAATTTCCAGAATGGAACCGATGTAAAGTCGAATTTCAAATTCCTTACAGATCTCAAAGTCGCGGGGGGGGGGCATTTTTTTTTTAACTACTATACAAATCCCATCTCCGATACTGACCATAAACATGAGACATATGCATGTCGAGAAGTTTCACAGTTCTACTGTGACGCGGAAAATTTGAATCTCAACACAAACGCGGCTTTTCAATAGTAGCAGTGGTGGGGTCGGTGAATACTGTGGCCCAAACACATATGGACGAATGCCAATCCCTTCATCGTCAGATTCGCCTGTCACCCAGTCGATCTCATTTGCCATTTAAAGTTTTAGTTTCGTAAACCATTTTCGTCAAGCAGACCACACAGGTGCAAGTGCACAGAGGTACCAAAGATCCGACAGGGAAAGTCCACTGTATGAAAATCGATTAGTCGTGAATAGTGGAGCAACCAGAGCAAACTAACTCTAGAGAGTACCGCGCAAACTTTTGAAAAGTGACACAGAGTCAATCGCATCGACACTAGCTCCGCTAGCGGGACTGAACGTCCCTACTGAAACTCAATTATTCGTGCACCAGTGCTGGCTTCAATAACTTAACATTCTGAACACAGCAAAAAAAAGATACAACCTCCCATGTTTCTTCGATGTGTGCAGACTGCATCTTAGCTTTACTGGAAATTTCTAAGCCCGCAAGTTTGTCTCGCTTTAAATGCCACAAGCGTGGTGGGCGACGCTACAAGTATGGCCCGATTGCGAAGCATAGAAAGCATACGTCTTGGCGCTACTCCTTAGTGTTATTTTGCTCTGGGAGCAACGAAGTAACGTATTTTCACCGGGTCTTTGAGCCCATTGAAGTGAATAAGTGATGGGTAAGTAGATTGTCTTATCTCAGCCATTTTGGTTAAACTTTAAAGTTTGTCATGTCAACGGTATCCCTCACCGTCGTTCAGATTCCCAGAAATACGAGCCCTGCCCGTGCCTCGAGCCATCTCTCTGCCAAATTGGCTATTCA
This sequence comes from Branchinecta lindahli, assembly GCA_023053555.1. Taxonomy (NCBI): domain Eukaryota; kingdom Metazoa; phylum Arthropoda; class Branchiopoda; order Anostraca; family Branchinectidae; genus Branchinecta; species Branchinecta lindahli. The sequence continues at coordinate 10,024,126 of JAKZAO010000003.1, forward strand.
TGTTGTTTTTAGTTTGTCAATAAACATAAGCTGAACGTGTGGGACAGCTGTGGCCAACGGCCACAATAATCTTATTTGTACTGCGTATGGAAATAAATAAATAATATAGCCCAATGCTCAAACAAGGCTTTCACGCGGCCTACTTCAAATTTTGGTATAAGATTATTACTATAGGCTATGTTACTTCTAAGTAATTCATTGTCAAAATAAAATTCATTTTTTAATCGTTTTAGGATAAAAACAAATATAAATGTGCACCTTCAAATTCAATAATTTTTGGTAAAAATACTTTTTTTTTTAGAGAGTTTGGCCGATGATCCTGAGGATGTATCGCTACAAATATATGTGCATTTTAAAGTTATATAGTGTAATTTGCATCTGACTGAACGAGTTTACCTCTCTGCTCAATGCTGTAATTTTTTTTAGTAATACTGATAAACAAAAAGAACCCGTTTTCTTATCTATCTCCCACGGCTTTTCTGCTTTACAAACTTTTGAAATTTACACGCAGGTCCCAGAATAGCAGAGACAATCGCCCATACGATTAACGCCAGGGGTCCTTTAAACTGCAAGCAGTTGTCTGTAGTGACTATCTGCACAGGGGCTCTTAGTGACACCAGGGGGGCGATTAGTTGATAAAAGCGAGGAGCGAGGCATGTGACGGGTTAAAAGGTCACATATACGCGCATAAAAAAGGTAGATTAGGGTTTCGTCGGCGTCTTGAATACGCGTGTAACCGCGAGTGCTTAATTTTGCATGCCTGTTACATACGGACACGATTTTTTTAAACACGTATCGGCACTGACAGGTTGCATCTGTAATCACTTTAATCTAGAAATTCAAACATAATTCATGTATTAATTTTTACCCCCAGTTTTGAGGAATGAAAATAAATAAATATCAAACAACCAGTAACTAAAGCTGCTAATGGATCCACTAGGCTACCACTAAAGCTGAAAACCTTGGACAAAAACAGTAAGATTGCAGTTCCAAAACAAGAATCCAAAATAAATAGACTTACCAAGACCGTCTAGTCCCATCGGGTTTGGCGGAGGCGGTACAATGAGGGGCGGCCCATGGTGATTCTTGTCTGTCCCAAGTCTATCTCCACTTCCGTCTGATTCGCTATCCTAAATACAAAAATTATATCAAATACGGCAATCCAGAAGACCGTTTAGATTATCTTCAGATTTCCGAATATACCTGTTATATATGTCCAAGGAGCGTCGCGTTGAAAAAGTGGGTAAACGCCAGGATTTTAAATTTGGCAGCCATAGCAAATGAAAGAAACAAATTTTCAAAAGGTCCCCAGAAACTTATTACAGGGCGGAATCCACTTTTTGCTGAGAACTTTGCACTAGCTGCCATATCGGCACGATATTGTAGAAAATCCAAATCGTCATTCTGTACCATCTGGCACCTTAATGTTTTTGTATTTTTTTTTAATCTGGGGGTGGTGGGGTGGGTGGGTTGGAACTAAATTTGCGGATTTTTTCCCAGCGGTGTGGGTCGAAGTTAAAAAACAAAACACGACTTTGTACCCTATGGTCAAGGGGTGGTGTGTCCCTTTCTGGACATTTGACTGATTTCAGGCTAGATGTCAGTAGATTTCATATCTGTGCCTCCCCCCGCGTATCCACTACATTTTTCAGATCAACGCAAATATTAGAACTCAAAAGAACTCTTCATTATACAACGAAATTAAAGGGCCCAAAAAAGAGCTGACGATTCGGGAGGCTCCAGGAATTCATATAGGCTAAGAGAAACACAGTGCGAAAAGCTAAACAAAGAGAAAATTTAGTGACATTCGGTACGACACCAGCTCTGTCTGCTATTAGTGGTTATTCATATCTAACTTTTTTTTTTGCGAAACCGCACTGTCAAAACTCGAAAGATTTGATTATCATAGCAGACTTGCTGAAACTTAAAACCGGACCCCGATCGGCCAATGGTGTTAAACAAATGGAAACTGTATGAAATAAGTTCCTTTAAAGTTCACCCGAAAAGGGCTAAGACCCGAAAGTCTATAGTCACTTAAACAGGCCACAAAACCCGATAAAAATGCGTTACTCCGTTTGTCCGCTGTCCACAGATAATGGATCAGTCCACAGATAACATCCAGAGAACTTAATTTTTCGGATTTGTGGTACCTCTATGCGCTGTCTCTCTATGCCTGAAGAAACTAAAAATGGCAGATTAATTAATTGCAAGACATATCTTAACATCATTTTTCCGCCGTGACCTTTTCGCGCTTAGCGTCTTTAATCCTGCAAACGCAGGCTTGTTTTCAAATTCAAAGTCTCCGCATCTGGATGATTTGAATTGTTGTGCAAGCAGCGCACATCCTGAACGTCATTACAAGAACCACCAAAAATATAAAATCCCTTAGATGGGTCAAGAATGTTTCAGTGTATTCAAATATCAAATGTAACAAGACCAAAGGTTCCGATGGGATCCCAAAAATTCAATATTTGATCCAGACAATTAGGTTTTGTCTTCGCCAGATCCAGTCTTCGCCAGGCCAAACAGCTAATCATTAAGAAATCCAAGCTCAGATATGGATTCAGCATGTGCGTTTACCTCTATAAGCCGATCGAAACGATCCTAGCTTACTTCTGTGAATTTTGCGGTTCTGGCGAAATCCAAGAACTACTTGTCCGGCGGAAAACTAAAGCTCAAAAACGGATTCACCGTATCTCCTTACCCCTATGTCCAACATCTAATCAACCTGAAATAAAAATTTAACTTTTAACAAATTTTCCGGTTTTGACCGGATTCCGGGCGAACTACTTGTCCGGCGATAAAACAGTTTTCGTATTCTTGTTCAGCATGCCTTCTTACCCTTACATCGAACATCTAATCAACTTCAGATAAAACTTTAACTTCTAACAAACTTTCCGGTTTTGGCCGGATTCCGGACGAACTACTTGTCTGGCGAGAAAACGGTTTTCATATTCTTGTTCAGCATGCCTTCTTACCCCTATATCGAACATCTAATCAACTTCAAATAAGACTTCTACTTTTAACAAACTTTCCGGTTTTGGCCGGATTCCGGACGAACTACTTGTCCGGCGAGAAAATGGTTTTCATATTCGTGTTCAGCGTGTCTTCTTACCCCATAATCGACTATCACATTAGCTGTTTAAAAAAAATTTGCTTGCCCCTTAATTTGAACCCCTCCCCCACCCCTAAATGTAAAGCTACAGTGCCCATCTACGAACTCGACCTTACTCTTGACCCAAAGAATGCTCACACCAAGTTTCATCAAAATATCTCATTCACTTCGAGAGTTATCGTGCTTACAGACGGACGGACAGACGGACGGACAACTTTTGCGATGTCATAGGTATCCCTCCACTTACGTTTTGGGATCCCAAAAAGAGATAACAACATGTCAATCGAACTCACATACACTTGCAAAGATAGTACATAGACAAACAACTGACCATTAACAACGAATTTTTACCATAAAGCACACTTTTTGTGATGCTTTGCGTTGACTGATCGATGTATGTATGGTTGAAGTTTAAGGTAGACATTCATTTAGGCTAGTGTAATTTCTTAAAATGAATTGAATGTTTATGGTCTAGTTGTTCGTCAGTTGCAGACCGATTATTTATATTTTATTATATTTTTCTACCTCGCCAGCTTTGGCAGACATAAATAAATGAATTGAAATTAGCCTACTAAATGCCTGTGTACTTTACTGTAAGCATAGCATGGTTGTAAAGAGGTCAACTGCCTCAGAACATCTAAGCAGAAACACTATGCAGTGCGGGGTATCCTTTAAAAAAAAAAGCCTCAGCCCCCCCCCCCTTTCCTTGATGCAGCTGTATCCAGCTCTGCAAACTTGATGAAACAAACGCCAACAAATCAACTCGAAAACAAAGGAAATGAAATAATATACCAGAAAGATTTCGCCGTCATCGTCATCATCAATACCTTCGGGCAGGGCTTGGTCTCCAGAGCCGAACTCCTAAACAAACAAAGGGATAAATAAAACTTAAAAACTTAAGAAAAGTTTTAAAACAGGCTAAAAAATGAATAAAACAAATGAAGTACAAAACAAGAAAACGCTGGGTAGCAATTATAACACCTCCCAAGAACTTTACTAAACATCAAACAAGGGAACTAAATTTAATCAATCTAATGTCTACTCCAATCCTTTTTTTCCTTCGCCTTATATTTTCTGTTTCGATTAAGTATTTTATTATTTTATTCTTTAGTATTATGTAACATTCCGATGTATTTACACTCTCTTCAATATGTGCGATATCTGACTCAAGTCAGTTGAGTATTAGAGGCTGCAAGTAGCTGATTGCTACTTAATGCCTTAATGAAAATCAAATCAAAGCCAAAAGGGGTCCATGTAGGTATGGGGTTCAACCATCAAGGATTAATACAGTGCTGGAAAAATTTCAATACAGGGTTGGTAAAAAAAACAAAAAATAGTAGGCTTAGATTTAAGTAAATAGAGCGACGCAGACACGGCGTGAGTGAGACAAAACCAAGCAGAACAGACAGGGGTGCACTGTAAGAAGTTTATCCGAGTAAGGATCAAAGTTAACGGCAGTACTGCTACTGGAATTAATCTTATCTCTACTGGCATAAGATTAATCCGAATTAGAGATAATCTTATCTCAATAGAGACAAGATTAATCCCAGTAGCAAATCCTGCAAGATTTTTTTATACAGGGGTGTTGTAGGGTCACGCGGACATACCAGTGTTTTCGCCCGACCAGTTGAAGAAACCAATTCATCTGAGGCATCATCCCCAGAAAAATCGCCCTAGAAGCGGTAACCGAATAAAGGGAGGAAAACAGAAATAAATAATGTCAAAGGTGGTGACACAAATGTAACAAAAAAGATCCAAAGAAAGAAAACAGATTAAGAATAATGTCAAAGAAAAACTTCATAAACGTCAAACGTCAAAAATGTCATCCAAAGCATAGGACTGCAACCGGAAACTAGTTGCCAGACGAATTCAAATCATTATTTCAGGCGCTGGTAGCGACAAGTCTAAACGACTTACCACTTCTGGTGATGACAAATTAATAAATGTTTTTAAAAGAAATTGTTATATCATAATAGAAAGACCTTATTCTTTTTACTATTATTACCACCACATTCATTCTACTTCAGTGAAATTATTTCAAGATTCACTCATAGCCTAATTCGTTTCTACTGCACTATAAACGAATGAAATCAGAAATAAAATCTCAATCTCACCTGAACTGTGTTTTTGCATTGCACCTCAGCAATCCGTGGAATGTTCGAGATCTTCAACTCTTGCAGCAATCCCTGAAGAAGAAATAGTGAGATCCACACTTTCACACATGACTCTGCTGCATTCCACATGTTTAACGGTCAGTCAACTCTCTTAGTGATCATATCCAGAGTATTTCACTATCAACAGAGGACGGTCAGGATATCATGGTTGCGAGTGGCGGGTATGTCTGTGAAGCAAACCCGCTTACCTATAGATTCTACCAACTTTTAGAGCTAGGTCAACGTTAAATGGCGGATGGAGGTCAAGAACGAATAAAAAGATAATCTTGATCGGTATGTGTGTATATTCTTTATAACCCGTTGAATTAGAACAGAACAAGGACGGAGAACATGAAAGAAAAGGGGAAAAATTAAAAGTTCAAAAACAACATTCCGACCATCTTATAACAATTGTAAGTGTTTTCGATCCGAAGCAGCTTCTACACTATAAGCAAGTCTTGGCTTTCATAACTTATACTGTACACCGTAAGCATGTCGGCTGATGGGTATTTTTTATCGTCAACGAACATAGTCTTTAGAGGGCCGGATAGGCAATTATGGATAACTCCGTTTGCCTAGCTGAGAATCGAAACAAGACCAAAGGTTTCGATGGGATCCCAAAAATTTAGTATTTGATCCAGACAATTGCGTCTTGTAGAACTCCGGTCTTAGCCGACCTCCTTGAAATTTTTACTATTACCAACGGCTAGTCATCTGAGAAAACCAAGTTCAGGTATGGATTCAGCATGTGTGTTTACCCCTAAACGTCATATCTACTTCGAAGAAACTGATCGAAACCCCTAAAATCGAACTTCAATCAACTTCAATCAATGAGACCCCGCCAAGTGGGTCCTGGTTTTGTCTACGTGGCTCCGACATTGGAGTCCTAGACTTCTACACTAAATTCAAAAAAGTTGCTCTTGGTTCATTAGTCACGTTAAAAGTCCCTTGTTTCATTTTGCTACAAAGTGTATTAGTGTTGTTTAGTTTTGCTTATAAATATATTGGTTTATGAAGCATAGTAATAAGAAAAAAAAAAATCCTATCTAACCTACGATAATAATCTTAGCATATGATATTACAATTTCTGAGTTTGACGGACAAGGTGAAGCATAGTGAGCATACCAAAACAATGACTATCCGCGTTGAATGCTAACGAAAGGACAAGCCAAAATTTCAAGTTCAAGGTGTGAAACCGGAAAATAAGTGGAGGCAAAACCGCCAAATTTTGTATCATCAAATCATGCAAGAAAATGCCAAGTAGTCCCAGGACCATGTTCAATACTACCACGAGGCACGAGGCTAGGTGGGTTGCTTGCAGAATGAGAACTGCAGAAAAAAGTGTTTATTTTCAGATGTATATTTTACTATGCGTTAACAGCAGTTCGTGAGTCTGATATCGCTCTTCAAGGTGAAACTGTTTTTGTTGTACGGGGAGCGTGCGAGACCCTCATATCGGTAAGGGGCTCGCATGCTCCCCGGTAGATGTATAAAGTTAAAGTAAACAACGACTCGGACGGCGTTCGTAAGGTTCCATAGGGAACTTTTCGAGTAATTTTTTTTAATTTTTTTATTGTTAAAGCACAACTCTTACTAGAAATATTCTTTTCCCTATGAAATGGATCAGAAAGAAACATTTTCGAAAATACCATTACTTTCCACCTGAAATTAGCGATTTTCTTGTTAGCGCCTGTCGACTACGTCCAGCCTTCCTGCTCTCCGACGCGGCGGCTGGTCGCAACAAATTTGAAAACTGATCGCGCCGTGGTTAAAAGTATGAAAACTAAGCAAATAAAAGAAGTAATAAACAAGAGCTTCTCAGATCCTTATGTGTGAAAGAGTTGTCAGCAGGCGTTGATGATTCCGGCAAACGTTTCGTTGTGTGACGGGCAAAACTCGGCAAGGCCAAAAAAGCACTAAAATTTCGTAGGCACAAAACGAAACATTGGAGAAAGGTGGGGATTTTAGAAGCTTATAATTCTGTATGGGAGCTAGATATATTATAAAAAGCAGAATAAGCAAGAGGGGTCCTTTAAGGATGCAAGGTCTCATAGAGATTTTTTTTTTTTCATTTTTGTTGCCATGACCCTCGGGTTTTTTGTGCAATATATTCATATTCATATATACCCGATATCGGTAACGGTATATTTAAAGTTCCCTGATTTCACATTTCAAATCTGTCTAAAATTTGGCTTTAGGTCTCTCTAGCTCCTATTGGTAGGCTAATCCTTATGAACTTTACGACAAAAGTTAACTAAAGGGCTGAATATGCTGACATTCGGCCCCAGGCTATCTCAATGATTAACCCCACCTTCCTTATTGAGTAAATCCGAATGTCACTTATAGTGAAACAAATTTAAAGGTTCCACATAATTTAGTATGCTAAATTAAATGATACATCAAAATAGCTATTCAGATGAACTTTGACAGTATCAGGAACCAAGGTACTCATGTAAATTCATATTCTCCTCTCCCCCGTTTTTCTAGTGTTTTCTTGTATGCCCCAGATAAAATATTAGCCCTACAATCCCTGTATTGCCCGAGTACTCCATAATTTATGACCATTCCTGCTTGAAAGTTGGGTGTACTTTCTGTTAGAACCCTCAACCCCTGCTCGGAATTTCTTAGTGCTGTTTCAACGAGAGCACTACTTTACCTGATTTGCATAAGTAATTAGTTGTTATCACATACATATTTGCACGATACTGACGGCGGCTCAGTGCCAGTCCCAAAATGGTTAGATCACGTCATCACTGTTTGGCTTTGTTTAGTACTAACTTGTTTCCTGCTCTACTATAAATTTCAAGGCACGTATACTTTCACGAGCAAAAGTGTCTGCATTTATCAATGATTTATCAGTCCAAATCAGAGAAAAAGAAAAAGTTTATTTCTATTTATTTATTTCTATCCCTCAAATCGAAGAATAATATATAAAATCTCATCGAGGGGTTTCGCTTACTTGTGTGTCACCATCTACATCCTCCTTGGGAACCGACTTGCGGCTGGGCACCACCATGTTTTTGGAGGGTCACTGGAAAACCGGAACGCCGGAAACCCGGAACCTCCCTAACCTAACCTAACCAAAAGGTTAGATAAAAGGTTAACCTAACCTAACCAAAAGGTTAGGTCAAAGGTTAACCTAACCTAACCTTTTACCTAACCTTTTGGTTAGGTTAGTTTCCAACGCCATCGGTTCCGGTGGAGGAGGTTCCGGTGTTCCAGTTTTCCAGTGACCCTTTTTTGAAGTGTTTATTTTTTTATACGAAACTGATGTTTTAACTGATAAAAAAAACTTTTAGATTTTATTTTAAGAAATCCAAACTTATCATCATGAATTTCAAACAACTGAAACATAGTAGAGATTTATTATTATTACCATTTAATTTCATCAAAATAACAATATCAACAGGGACTTACGAGAACTGGATGGGCTGAGGGAAGAAATATTTGGAGGATGAGTCTATGACGAGGAGTGGATGGTTACAGTGATGAATGATGTTTAGGGGAGTTCGCCAGTTGGGAAGATTTCTTAAGCTTTCGACGAAGCATCGAGAGGGATTTATTTAGTTTTAATTTGGAAAATAGATAAGGTCTTTTTTGTTTTGTTTGTTTTTGTATTGTCATGGCCCTCGGGTTGTCTGTGTAAATATATCACATCATACCTAAATATTATAACGCATAAAAAACTATCTTGTTGCATTTTTCACATTTTTAAATGAAATCACACCACAGGATTGTTAAAATTTCATATACAGGTATGAACATAAGAAAGTAAGAAAAATCAATAAACAACGAAAACCTGTCTGGATATTAAACTAAGCAAAATACAATACCCTACACCTACAGTAATTCTACATGATTATTTGCTGACCGACACTTTCAAATATGGCATACAAATCTTCAATTTTTGGGGCACATCACCCCCATAAAAATCTGTTGATTTGGAAATCTGTAATGCAAATTTAATTTTCATGCCCTAATGTTGGAACACTGTGACCTAAAATTGAGGATGTGTGTTTGACTACGGCTTACTGAGGAACACTCGTCATGTCCATTAGATGCGAGTTTAATCAAGAATAAATAATTTAGTGTTATTTACTTATTCTTGGTTTAGTCACTCCCCCCGACGCATTAAAAACCCTTTTTTATCCGGCGGACTTCCAGTCTAGCACCTGTGACATAATGTTTGCTTTCATTACCCATAGTTTATTGAAGACGAGACGGTCACGACGAAGCCGAAGTACTCTTCAAACAGTTGAAGCAAACAACCTTTTCCGTTTTGCTTTGTCAGTTAATGGACTTCAGGAGGTAGTTCAATTCCACTTCAAAGCTCAATGAAGTCGAAGCATAAAACTGTTGATGACACAAAGCAGATGCCATTGATAGAAATCTCTTTTATAAGAGAACCGTTAATATTGTATGAGAACTTAAGTTTACCGTATATAGCTTAGACCCCTAGACTATTTCTCTTGTATGTCCATAATCTTGTCTTCTTTTCTTTGAACAAAAATAACGGGCATCGACGTTAAATCCAAATTAATCCACGTTCTTCAGCGTCAGCCAAGGTAATTTGCACTTGCCAATCATAATTTGCATTTGCCAATCAGATACCATTAAAGTAGGGGTTTACAAGAAATATAGTATCGGGTTTCTTTCCGACTTTCCCGAGAGACAACTGCAGGCTACCCACAATCCCGATACTCAAACATAGGTTAAACCGAAAATACTTAAGAGATTAACAATATATGAACGAAAAGTTAACTGTATATTCCCAAAAACTTAAAAATTATTATAGGATAGTACCTCGCATTTATTACGTTGGCTTTAAAGACAAAGTTCGATTCTTCACTGATCAATGACTTGTCTTTATGTTTTATGTACATTTATATACAAATAATTAAAATAAAAGCAGCCGATGGGGCCCGAGTAGAGCTAGGCACTGCCACAGTTCCTAACGCTTATTTAAAGCGCAACGTTACGCGGTCACATTATCTGTACATACTCAGTAACCTATCAATTTATGGCCCCAAACAAGTCGCAATACCCAACTCGGGCAGAGGATGTCAGCTTTCCATCAGGATTACTAGATGCTGCAAATACTAAGGTACCAAATGCCAGTAAGATCATGGTTAAAGACAGCAAATTGTTCCTTCAACAGTCGCCAATATGACGACCGAACAAGGGCCAAAGGGTCAATTGCTGGCCCTGAAGATATATTCTTACAGACGGGAAATGATCCTAAAGCGTAAGCAGTTTGTTACACCACGGTGTAATGAAAAAATTATTTTCACAGTTCTACAAAACAGCCACCTGGGAAGAATCCCGTTTGCTGGACAGTGGAAGACAGGCCTCGAGACAGGCTCGAAATGAGATAATTCAAAAACTTTGCTGATGATAAATAAATTACAAAGAAAACCAGAAAATAATACCAAGCGATAGAGGCGTCACTACTGGGGGGGAGGGGAGACGCCCCCCCCCCCAATGTTGTCGTCCAGTCGGTAAAGATTGCCGAGTAGGCGCGAAGCGCCTCGTTTTTCAGTAAAAACAATCGATTTTTGTTGTCGTTTTTTCTTAAAAACAATCAAAAGCAGTCGGTTTTCGTAAAAAAAAACTATTTTTCTTAAAAATGGTCGTTTTTTTCTTAAAATCAGCCGATTTTTCAACAACACAGTCGTTTTTTCTCAATAACAGTCGTTTTTATCCGCAAAAATAGTCGGTAAAAATTACCAGCCAGTCGGTAAATACCTTGTCCCCCCCCCAAACATTTTGGCTAGTAACGCCTCTGCCAAGCGCGTAGTGACACTTTTCCGTCAAAAAACGAACTACCAAGAACCTGGGTTGCATACGACCGGTATCAAATTAATAAAACAGAGAAAGATATGAAGTAGATTATCCGGTGGATTAGAGTTTCTTGGCACCCCTTCCACGACGATGGTTCTGCTAGTTGTGATCCCTCTTCATCCCATCGTTATCGTGTCTTTTTTCGACCGATATTTTTCTAACAAGCCACATTTTTGTTCGCTGGAAGTCAAGCATCTGTCAAATTGGTTCAGCAGAAGAGAAGTCATTCATTTCAAACCATGAGTGACAAACTGCCAACAGACTACGCCACTGTAAAAATAATGAACCGAAAAATCTATGTCATCTCCACGGGTAATTGATGGAAAAGCAGCAATCCTTTCAAGATAACATATGAGAAAGATGGGAGTTAAGTGAATAAGTGTCTTTGTTCAAGTATTTTCGTCTAGGGCTGACGAAATGCAACTGTATAATAAACATATGAATATCTTTGTTCGGTCCCGGACTGAGAAAAATTTAACTGCCCCAAAGCTTCTCGTGAAGCCTATAGTTAGATTTGTTTATTGCAATTATCTTTTTCGTGTTTTAATGTTCTGCACAGTAATATAACGACAACGTCTGTCAATTTCACTCGGTCTACTTTATGTCTCTAATTATGACTCTATTTTGTCACCAAGCTTACATAATTAACAAACCGTGAGCCTTGAGGAATCCGTGCATGTATATTAGCCTACGTGTATTCTGTTACAAAAAGGAATGATACTAGTAATATTAATAAGTGTACAGTGGTTCAGTGCTAGAAAAACGTAATTTCTTTCCAAATCCCACCTCGTCTCATATCAGTAACGTATTTAATAAAACCAAAGAAAAATGCATGGCTCAATCTTAAAAGTCATGTTATCTGCATGGTTCAATCTTAAAAGTCATGTCATTTACAAAAGACAATGGTAGGCTACTAAACAAAGTAATTTGTTTCTTTTTTTACAGTAGCCTATTTACTCTTTTAGCCCCATCTTTTTTAGCGCAAGCTAGAAGCCGTAGTTCAGAAGATAGCGGGCTTCGTAACTAAACGTAAAGATTCTGGTTCTCGGCGTCCAGGAATGGACTGAGTGATATGATTATGTGAGATTTATTTTCTATTTGTTAATAGACCCACTAAACTTGAACTTGACTTGAAACAAAAACATTTTGCTTGTAACCTTGTAGCCAGGTCCGTATCCAGGAATTTTATTTCGGGGAGGGGGTGCCCGCGGGTCGGACCAAAAAGGTCCAAAAGGACCAAAAGGTCGAACCACAGATAAGAGATTAAAGCCTATAAAAACGATTATTCTTGTGTGTTTCAGGGGGGGGGGGGGGGGCTTGAACCTCCTACCCCCCCTGGATACGGATCTGCTTGTAGCATAATAACGTCAAACATTTCTGAAACTTCATTTGTCTCTATACCAGAATCCAGAAGGAGTAGAAGATTAAGCAAGCCTGTTAAGCGACAACGAATCAATAAAGTCTGTTCAAATGTCACGGCTTTTGTCCAAAGGTGGGCTACGCCTAACCACGAAAGCATACCTCTAAATTCGGCCCGAGTCAATTCGTTTGAATTTTAATTCGACGAACAAAGATTTACTGACCAAGGTGTGAAAATTCTTTCTGACAGAAACAATAAATTCGGTAGGCAGGATGGGTTAGTTGGTTCTAAATGAGGATAGCAGCTCTGAGACCGGTACACGCACGGAATCCTAGCCAATTTTATATACGGAATCAACAGAAAAAGTTAAAATCAAGTTAAAATTGAACGGAGAGCGGAGCTAGGTCACAATAAGTAATTTTCAGGAACAAATTTGAGGTATGAACATTCAACTTAAGACTGCTGATCACTGCAATATTGTTGGGGGCATGGGCTACTTCAACTCTGGAAAAAGTATCAATGGAATCCCTTTTATTTTTCAACGAGCATGCAATTCACTAATTCGAATTATAATACTAGCTATGATTTGGTATAAGCCCCAGACCTGGAAAAAATACCATATTAGTATTTTCACTCAGCTGGATTAGATAGTTCTTGATTTGCAATGACGCAAATGAACAAAACTGGGAAGTTTAGAAACTGTTTCGAAGTTCACTCCGGGCATATTGAAGACAATTTTGTATATACTTTATTTTCGACCCATCGTAGACGAAAGAGAAAATGATAAAGTATATGAAAATTAAATAACGAATATAGAGAGAGAACACACAAATAAGAAAACAGAAAAAAAAATACAGAGAAAGATCACAGTGATAAAAACAGAAAATTTTCAAAGAACAATCCGTTGCCACTCAAGGCCGCTCTGATTGCATTTGAATCGTTCATGTAGCTCATCGAGCTTCCAAATCTATTTGTGAACCCAAAACCAAAACTGGAGACTGGGACTGGAATGAATTTTCTTTTCTTGGCCTAAACTCAGATTACGGACCACCTTTAAACTGCCAGACCCGACATGCCATTAAATCCGACCGCACGCTTTTATAATTAACGAGTCCCATGGCAAATAATCGTCATGTAATTTATGTGGTACAAAAACATGGACCAGCATGCCTATTGGCACGCAAAAGACGAAACTACAACGTGCGCATTTGCCTATTAACAGCATTTTATTTATGGACCTTAGCAGCTGTAGGGATATAAATTACTTGGTTTGATCTGACATAATCCCTTTCTAATACACCACTCGTAAGGAATGTCAAACAGCGACCAAATGTGGGGATTTGAATAAGGTAATGAACATTCCGATTGTCGTGAGGTTAATTTCAATGTGGTTTCTTTAACTTCCCATTAGATATCAGACTAACTAAGAAAGAAGATTAATCAGGCCAGACAAAAAATGGTACTTGGGCAGCAGTCGAAAATTCGAAATTCCATTTAACGTCAAATTATCCACACTATAAAAACATTGATAACAAAAATGAATGAATGCGCATCCTTATATTAAATCCAATGATGGACGCCGAGAATAATGAGTTATGGACCTTTTAAGTGTCATCTTTCGCAAAAAGATAAGACTTAAAAGGGTCATAACATATATATCTTCGACATCCGTCATAAAATTTAATACATGGATGCGTGTCCGTGTGTTGGATGCTAGCAAACTTCTGACAATGTAGTCTAAAGATTTTTCGCAATATTTTTAGCATCATCTGCAGCTAATATCCGCAAACAATTTTATCGTCAATAAGCTTGAAACCAATCACATTTGGGCTTTTGCACCACGCCATAAGATAGTAATGAACGAGTTTATTACAGTATATTTCATTTCACTTTCAATTAGGCAGTAGGAAACAAAGTAGGACATAACACAAATAACCGAATAAGATCAGTACCAGCAATTGATATCAGTTAATTATATTATATACTTGTAACTGAGTTTTTTGAAAAATGACATGATAGTGAATTCGAAACAAGAAGATAAAGAAAAATCAACATTTTAACAACGAAAAATACGATAGAATTTCCAATTTTTCCAATCGGGAATAGAAAATGTGTGGAAAACACCATACAGATGATGGTTTGGTTTAACCAATGGAGTTCAATCAATCAATCAATCAATGCTTTACTACACTAAAAGGTGTCTAGAAACCAGAATTTGAAACTGAATTATAAATAGTGTCGAAATAGTCTTTATATCCCACTACTTTCTAGTAGCGAGTACTTGCTGTAATTCGCGATTTTCCACTTGAACGGTTCCAGAGGATTAAGTACGATTGTAAAAGCTACTCCGAACCGACGCCTGGAACTACTCCTAGCTAAGGTTTAAGCCCGCCGTAGTTTTATTTTATTTAGCTTTTTTACCAGTCACCTAGGAGGAACTCCACCAACGTTTGGGTTTTCAGTCGTGTTTTGGTGATGAGATTTACTCGGAGTAGTGTTTCTAATCGCACTTTCGTCCGATAGGGGCGATGAACTGGAGAAGGGCGAATTCTCATGAGCGGTCATTAGGCCAACTGTTGTTAAAGCATCGATACCAATAGTTCGTAGGCTACCTGGCGTACTGGGGAGAAGAAAGCAAACAGTGAACAAGGACACATATTCGCCATGCAGTGAGCCCGGGCAGATGCCGACGGAAAATACAAATCTTCACAACTGCCATGTAGGTCGTGAAAAAAGAACGACTCTGGTTATTTTCCATAGAAGAATCATGACCCATCTCCAAACAAAATATATTCAGAAGCACCATCTTGACTGGTCAGATTCGACCTCAGCTTGCTACTTGGTGTGTATTAATCCGTTTGTGGAAATAGGTATATAGGTTTCTACAACAATTAAAAGATCGAAGAGGTTATCTATAAATAATAAAGCAATGGGGAATGACCATCCAAAAGCTAACAAACCCTCCAATGTAATGCTAACACCAATCTTTTTTGACATGACAGCCACACCTATTATCCGAGGGCAAAAAATGCCAACGTCAAAGATCATCCGTCCAAACATCAAGTGATTATCAGTAAGCGTGATCGGGTTGACACCTTTCAGAAAAAAGTATATCTATCACAATCAGAACAAGCGAATCATTCTCTATGACATTCCTGTTGCCAAAAGCCCGAGATCCTGCCATGTCCCGTGCTAGACAAAGAACGTATTTTATCACCGATGAAGAAAAAAGAGTTGAAAACCTTGGCTAGCAAATGCAAATTTGTACCCTCTAGACATTCTCAGCTGTAAACCTAAACTTGGGGAGCAAATACAAATTTATGCACTGACAAAAACACATATGAAGTCTTAGACTGTTTCCTAATTTCATCTCTCATTAGCTTAAGTATTGTCATCGCCCGCTCCCCTGGTCTTGAAAATTTGTAACCGGTCGTTCTCTCTTATTGTCTTTTCGCTCTATTATTTATTTGAAGTTCCTCAACTTGCAAATGTGTGCCCCAATTTAGTAGCGCTTTCTTGACTCTGAGCCGCCTCAATGAGTGAATGAATTTATTACGTGACTTAACCTTGCGGCAAAACAGACAATATTTAACAAGTGCGAACAAAACTTTACGGTGAAAAGAGAAGATTTCTGCAAATTTTTCAGATAAATGTTAAGGCCTGCCATTCCATCGACCAGGAGTACTTTCCGTGTCCAGGTACTAGTTTGCTATCCCCCCCTCCCTGGTATCATCCTTACGAGAATTGGTAGAAGCAACCCTACTTCCACTTCGGGAACGAGTTCATCCATTGAACAATACAGTCAACCTGGTGTAAATATAAGAAAGACTGAAGAAGCGGTAACAGTCATGCACAAATCCTCATGTTCTGTGCGTGGTGCCCAAACGTCTGGGCATGCCCAAGCGTATGGGCATGATACTCATGCAATGGAGACGCACCATGCCCTGCAGGAAGGGAATGGTACCTCCATAGAAATCTGTTAAATTGAGAATCTGAAATGGAAATTAGCTTTTCCAGCAGATCTTTACGCTGGTACCACGCCCTTGTTACAGAGCATGGTGCCCCAACGTGTAAGCATCATGCCCACACGTTGGGGCATGCCCAGACGTTGGGGCACCCTGCCCAAAAATTTAGGATTTGTGTATGACTGAGCGGTCACGTTATGACCAGCCATTGTTTGTATCATCGAAGTTAAAAGATTCTCCAAGAGGGTTATCTATCCTTGATTCGGTCACGTTTCTGCAAACCATTATTTCTGGTTGAAGTCAAACCTTCTCCAAGAGGGTTATTATCTATTCTTGTTTTATCTATTCTTGTTTCCCGGCGGTTTGCGTTAGTGATCCATGCCCCTGATTCCGTCAATCCGGGTGCCACGGGGAGAGAGAGTTGCGCCCATGACCTCATCTGAGTTTTATTATCAACTTCACGGTGACGGGGACCAAAAACGGGCCATCAGTTTGCGTCTTGTTTTGTTTTAAAGCTTCAAAGCTTCGGATTACGGAATAAGAAAACTACCCGACAAGAAAACGTTGGCTAGATCCGCCTACTTCCAAAAGGAAGCACATCTATCTCTATCCGTCAGTCTCTATGACCGATGTGTATCTGAATGGTGACAATGGATATTGTCGAGCTGACAATGAATGTATGAAGTAGGATAGACACGATTTTCCAGAAAGATTTTGGACGCCCATTCAGGCTTTGGTGTACATTTGACAATAGCTTTGATTAAGCCAAAGTGGAAGATAACAGAGTGACGCCACGCAGGCTCGACACGTCCCACCCTTCTTGTTATGTTATGAATGATTCGGAAATAAGGTGTTTTTTCATGCTTCGGTATCATCATTAAAATTCACTTTACGACTGATGGTGTGAACAATTTTTAAGAACAAAGTTGTGAAGAATTTAAGAACAAAGTAAGTTCTTGGTCAATTCGCTTTTTACTTCCAAAAAAGATTTATTAGGAGCTTCCCAAGTTTAACCATCTCGCCAACTTAAGCTTGTTGCCCACAGAACTTTATTTTTCCGCGACGCGGCGCAGAAAATATTCGACTTCGACTTGTAATGGTGCGACGCAATTTTTTCTGCTAGAGATGCCGAATTCGCCTAGGCTAATGCGTATCCGCGTCCTGTGGGCATCAAGCTTTACGCAGATTGTTAAAGTTTAACCGAAAAGGACTGGGACAGGACAATCTAGTTACCCATCACTTATTCACTTAAATTGGCTTGAAGACCCGCTGAAAATGTGTTACTTGGTTGTTCCGCTATTCAGGAATAATCAATTTTCAAATAGTGGAATTTCTGTGTGATTTGTGGTACGTCTAATTTGTTGTATGCTTTACAAGAAAGATTTTTTACTTTTTTTTTTATTCAGGCACTAAGCAATCTTTACCAATATCGCCTTTGCCCACTGAAAAGCCTTGTTTGTGTTTAGATAAAAATTTCCCGCGTCATAGTAGAATTTTCGCTGTGGGGACGGCCGCAGATATTGTGAACGTCATAACTAGAGCAGATAGTGGAAAACAAAAAAAATCCCTTTGCAGAATCCAAATAATTCAGTGTATTCAACTAAATGACACAAAAATAAGTTGGCTTTTCAGTTAAACTTTAAGGGTGACTGTTTTATCGTGTGTAGAAAATAATAGCCTACTGAATTGAGACTTTGTGGTTCAAATGAAAGATGTCATTTCATTGACCCATCAATTTAACCACTGAAATCGTCAAAATCCACAAATGAGTAAGTCTGTCGGATTCCAGAAGACGACTTAGAAGTAGCAAATTGAGTGTTCCAGCAGATCGGTGCTGCACGAATACAAAAGTTTATCTTCCCTGAGACGCGTCCGGGTTTTTTCTTCCCACTGTGACTGAGCGACTGGACTGTGGTAAGCTCCAATAAAAGGCAGGAACACAAGTGTTGCAAAAATCAATCGCCGATACTGGCATATATTTTTTATTTAAACGAAAAAAAATTACAGTTGTCAAAAAAAACTCTGACTAACCATGTTTTACTACGATAGTAAGAACAAAATTTTAGGCTAAAAATCCGATCATCTTCCATCTTTTCAAAGGATGAGTCATTAAATTCAGAATCTCGTTGTCTTGCACTTATAAGCAGTCCCCACTCGGCCCATACTTTGTATAGTGCAATTTCTCAGTGTCTCGACGTCGCTTAGAATAACAATCGTTGCCATTCATGTCTTGTTTTCCAACTTTAATACTCCGTTTGTTATGTACGGAGTATTTGACTATGACGGCAAACACATAATAAAACGTAATTAGAGTTATTCATGTCCTTTTTCATTCTTTTTTTACTCGAATCTGTTTGTTATGTATAAAGTGTTTGACTGTCGTCAGAAACGAATCAATAATTAAAATAGTAAGAAACATCTTATTTGCTTCTCAAATACTCCGTAATTCCGTTCAATTCTGTAATACGATAAGACATAAATCAATACTAAAAAAGTATCTTAACCCGCACACCCGAAATCCCGGTCTACATCACCCATCCGCACACCATCAACCATGATATCCTCTCTACCCAATTAGCTGCACCATTTCACAGCATTATCAATGGCAGACTGAAGGTGCATCGGGAAACGCACGCGAGCGAGCTCATAGGTGTCCGTGTGAGCGACGCCGCACCGGGACAAGAAGAACGGAATCGCTTGCCAAGTATATGAAGAACACAAATCCTACTCGAGACATCCCGGCACCAGACCCTGCACTTCTGGAAACAGTAATTGGCGCCGATAAGTACAGAAACGAGTACATTCGGCAGTGCCAGATAACCAAATACACTGTCAGAAGTTTAATAACAGATAACACATGGATGCGCAGTTTCAACAGACAACACTGGGGGTGTTATACACTATGATTTCGCAAACGTTGTGCAGTAAACGTTATCCACAACAAGCACTGCCAGGAAGAGCTGAAAAATCGCCGGAATAGCATCTGCTTGCTAAACAAAAATGTCAGCAGAAGTTTTTTCGGTGGTTTTTCGATGCGCAACATTTGAGAAACATAACAACTAACATCCTAAGTGTTATCTACTGAAACCACACATCCTTGTGTTATCTGTTATGAAACCTTTGAAAGTACCTCGCTCCTTGGGCGCACCGCGATAATGGATTAAAATATCAATATCTGATCTTTAAGGAAACTACGGTAAAGCTTTCTTATGCTGTTTGTGGGCAAATGTATTTTTTGGGGTCCCAAAACGTTAGTGACGGATACCTATGACATCGCAAAAGTTGTCTGTCTGTCCGTCCGTCCGTCCGTCTGTAACCACGATAACTCTCGAAGGGAATAAGATATTTTGATGAAACTTGGTGTGAGGATTCTTTGGGTCAAGAGTAAGGTCGAGCTCGAATGGGCTCTGTGGCCCTACATTTAGGGGTGGGGGAGGGGGTTTAAATTAAGTGGCAAAGAAAATGTTTTGAAACAGCTAATGTGATAGTCGATTATGGGGTAAGAAGACATGCTGAACACAATGGTGAAAACCATTTTCTCGCCGGACAAGTAGTTCGCCCGGAATCCGGCCAAAACCGGAAAGTTTGTTAAAAGTAAAATTTTATTTGAAGTTGATTAGATGTCCGAGATAGGGGTAAGATGACATTTACCATTTTGCCATAGTTCAGCGAGTGTTAGATAATTAGAAAGATACTTCTTAATTTTATTATGAATACGAAACTGTTTAGATGAAGGCTAATGAAAATTTATCCCTGGTTTTTCTTTCTTATTTTATGCCGGAGTGATTGTATAGTATAGTGCTATATTTTAGTTATTAGGTTGTAGTTGTGAAATGCCGTATCGGCTTATTCACGAATAAAGTATCTATATACCTACCTTAATATAGGTGTGTAATGGACAGTACTGATGGCCGTCCCTATCTAGCGGTTGACGTACCTACTATTAGAATATCTAAAGTTTTTTTTTTACTTTTTGTGTTATCTCTTTTCCTTTTCTATACTCCCCTTTCTGTCAATTGTGTAGTGGGTCAACTAAATGCATTAATCCAATTTGCCAGATGTACCCTGTAACTCCGACCAACCAACTCCGTAGTCCGTAACATCCGGCACTGACAGTGGTTCCAGAAAAATACTTGCAATGAAGAAAGCGCCTGGAAGGGGTTAAAAGGTCTCATTTGCGACCGTACGTGCTGGATCACAGAGAAGTGGTCGGATATGTGTAGGCTATAGAATTTGTTTGAGAAAAATTGTGAATTGGTAGCCTATAACATATTTTCAGGAACATTTTCCCGTAACCAGATAAGATGAAAAAAAAGGTTTGCAAAGCGCATCCTCATAACTCCCTTAAATCCAAAAAGAAGAACAAAACAAACGCACTTGACCGGGTCTTTCCTCCGTTAGTTCCTAACTCAGACCAAGTACCGCTTATTTATCAGATTTCGGTAACAGTTAGTTCGTTATAACTGTGCCGCAGTGACAATGCTCTCCCGCGTAAACGACTTGGCAGAGAAACAGAGCGGCAGAGGACAATACGAAGTATCGAGAAATAACAAAAAGACGATTGTCTAGGCCTTCAGTTCTACTCTAATTCTATGAACATGCACACAGACTTGCTATGCTGTTTCATACGAATGTAGATAGCGATCAAGTTGGCACAAGTACGACAGTTCAATACAGCCTCCTTAAGAGTCAAACCCGACCCCAAACTGAGTGAGATAAGTGCAATTCAATGTCGACTTGCTTGTATTCTTGTTCTTAAATCGAGCTCCCGAGCAGTAAAAGTCCTTAATTATCGATCCGGTGGCCGTTTCAGAACCATAAAGCTGCGAATCACAATCGCTATAAAAATAACTTGCACCATCCAGTGTCACATTAACGCAACTCATCAAATGATGAAACCCGAATAAAGTAGAAATAATAACTATGTAACCGTTTTTATTACTTTATAGCAGCTTATCAGCTGACACACAACATACTGACATACATGCAACGACCACATGGCCTGCGGTCGGGTCCACCTCTCAGGTTAGGGTGCTTCCTGACAAGCTAGGACAATCGACTGACATTAAGAGGCGTAGACCCGATTTGCTTCCAGACCAAGGTCTCGAATGAGGCTACCTTGGGACAGATCGGGAACCTTGTGGCACGGTTGGCTGTCGAATGCCAGGACGGATTAATTTTGACAGGTTTGGAAGGGCATGCCCTTGCATAGACAGGGTTGCCACTCCCCTAAAATAAAATTCCCTACCCAAGTAGCAAAAAAGCACTACCAATGAAGAAAAAGTAGCCTACCTAAAAAAAAAAATTGCACACTATTGTCCACTGACGCTACTGTAAACCACTCAACGCATAATCCTACAAATAAGACCTGAGCTGGAATGGAAAAAAGCTTGGAAAGAAAGAGTAGGCTACATTTTTTGGGATCCCAAAACGTAAGTGAGGGATACCTATGACATCGCAAACGTTGTCCGTCTGTCCGTCCGTCTGTCTGTCCGTCCGTCTGTAAGCACGATAACTTTCGAAGGGAGTGAGATATTTTGATGAAACTTGGTGTGAGGATTCTTTGGGTCAAGAGTAAGGTCGAGTTCGTAGATGGGCTTTGTAGCCTTAGGATTAGGGGTGGGGGAGGGGGTTCAAATTAAGGGACAAACAAATATTATGGGGTAAGAAGACACGCTGAACACGAATATGAAAACCATTTTCTCGCCGGACAAGTAGTTCACCCGGAATCCGGCCGAAACCGGAAAGTTTGTTAAAAGTAAAAGTTTTATTTGAAGTTGATTAGATGTTCGATATAGGGGTAAATTGGCATGCTGAACACGAATATGAAAACGATTTTCTCGCCGGAAAATTAGTTGGCCCGGAATCCGGTTTGTTAAAAAGTTTGTTAAAAATAAAAGTTTTATTTGAAGTTGATTAGATGTTCGATTTAGGGGTAAGAAGGCATGCTGAACACGAATATGAAAACGATTTTCTCGCCGGAAAATTAGTTGGCCCGGAATCCGGTCAAAACCGGAAAGTTTGTTAAAAGTAAAAGTTTTATTTGAAGTTGATTAGATGTCCGATTGAGGGGTAAGAAGAGACACTGAATCCGCATATTACAATCATTTTTTAGCCGAACTTATAGGTCATCCGGAATCCGGCTGAAACCGGAAAATTTGTTATAAGTTAAATTTTTATTTGAAGATGATTAGATGTTGGATCTAGGGGTATAGAGATACGCTGATTTCGTTTTTGAGCTTTATTTTTTCACCGGACAAGTATTTCTGGAATTTCGCCGAAGCCAGAAATTTCGCAGAAGTAAGGCAGGATCGTTTCGATCGGCTTATAGGGGTAAACACACATGCTGAATACATATCTGAACTAGGTTTTCTTAGATGATTAGCTGGTTGGCCTTAATCTGTTTCTAAATTTTAAGAGTAAAATTGTTCAAGGAGTCTGGCGAAGACTGGATCTGGTGAAGACAAACTGGATCAAATATTGATATTTTGGGATCCCATCGGAACCTTTGGTCTTGTTTCTAAAAGGACTAATGTTTCAAATGAACTACCAAATGAAGACTTTGAAAAACATTACTAAAAATATTACAATATTATGCACTACCGGTGGCAATCCTGAGCAAATAAAACTATAAGAGCTCGCATCAGCTCCTCTTCTGGAACTTCCAGATGTCCAAAATATTGCGTAATCATTTCTCATACCGATTAAAATAAAATTTAGTCTCCTGATCCTAAGGGGGAGGAGAGGGTGGGTGTCAAAGGGAGTCCAGAAACATCCGAAGGAGTTGGCAGACTGAGATGGTCTACGAAATAGTATATACACATGGTTGGTAAGCTCACTTGCTCACAGGCATAACATGGTGGACTAATACAAACAACTGTCAGAACCAGGGGCGTCAAATATAGGGGGGAGGGGGGACGCCCCCCACCGTTGTCGGCCGGTCGGTAAAAAATACCCGCGTGATAATAGCCGGTTTTTCGTAAAAGTAGTAGATTTTTTCTTAAAGACGGTCGGTTTTTCTGAAAATCGGTCGATTTTCATCAAAACAGACATTTTTTTAAAGAGTTCGTAAAAATTAACAGTAAGTCGGTAAATAGCTTGCCCCCCCCCCCAACATTTTGGTTAGCTGGTCAGAACGCATAACTTGGAGAACAAGCTTTACAAAACACTCCAATAACAATTTCAAGGTCCACCGCAAATCTACTATTTTTATTTTGCTACTGCTTATACTAGCAACAAATTAGAGTTTACAGCACCAAGCACCGTGCATACAACCAGTTCAAAATTCGTACATCCACATTTACGACCCGATTGTCAAATAATTATAAATATGTAGTGTAGGGTATTTTGACAATATAAGGTGTGCATCTTGCACAAGTTGCCATTTACTGTTCGATAGTTATCGATGGTACTTTCAAAAGTTCAACTTCAAATTTCAGCAAACCCACATTCTTAAACAATTAAAAACACACGGGATAGGGTATTTTCATAATAATTAAGAGGTGTGCATATTACTCTAATTGCCATTTACTGCTAGATAGTTATCCTTGGAACTTAGTTTGCACCATCAAACACTGTGCATACATAACCAGTCAAAATTCATTTACGACCCGATTGTTAAACAATTCCAAATATACAGGATAGGTTTTTTTGATAATACAAGGTACGCATTATTGCTCATATTGCAATTTAGTACAACATGGTTATCGCTGGAGCTTGCAAATTGCAAATAATGCTTCCCCAGACAGTAACCGTTGGAACTTGCAAATATTCGAGTGTATTTTTACATTATCATTTTTACCGAACATGTCTGGCATTAAATGCTTACATTCTTTCACTGATTGCCTTCACAAGATGCTCGCTTAGTCTGCCGTTTCATGCCAGTACCGCAACAGGATCACTTGGTACTTCTGTCATGTTTTCAATCTAGTAATAACATTCTTAAACTTCGAATGTCCCTGGAATACTTCAAGAATGTCCAAAAAACGGCAGAAATATTATTGAAATAAAGATCTACTCTCCTTCTTTTTTCATATATTTTTCCTATCTGACTTCTTTTTGCTTGACTTTCTTAGTTCAGCAAAATACAATAAGACTTCAAGTTTGTCCAAAAAACGGCAGAAATATTCTTGAAATAAAGATCTACTCTTCTTCTTTTTTCATATATTTTTTCTATCTGACTTCGTTTTACAGTTTTCTTAAGGCGTTTTTCCGTGACACAATCGTTGGCCACACACTTCTGAGTGTTTTTCGCGGAAACACGATTGTGTGCCACACACAGTCAAGCCACAAGTTGAAACTCGCGGAAACGCTGTTTTGTCTATTTTTGGGCGGTAATTTCAAATGTAAAAATCTCAATAAATCGAACTCCAGCCTTTCGTCCTTTCCATTCCTTACAAAAAGGATCTTCAGTTTTATGTCTACGTACTTGAGAAAGTTTTTAATTTTATTGTTTTGACGTTATTTTGCTGCTAAATTTGATTTTCCTGCCAAAATCGAGCCACAAAATCGACAATCACCTAGGCAGTTGTTTGTTGAATTTGACCACAGAGCGAGCCGCGAAAATCTTGTTGGTCGCAGAAACACACTTGTGGGCCGCACATAAGGCCGCGGAAACGCTCTTTCGAGCTACAATCGACCCACAACCTGTTTGTGGGAGCACGGAATAACGCCTTTAGTTCAGCTAAATACAATAACATTCCCCAAACTTGAGCTCAGGAGGTCTGAGACACGTGGTCCTTCCATATATCAAGTTTCATTAAGATCCGATCACCCGTTCGTGAGTTAAAAATAAATCATTTTTCCTATTTTTTCCGGATTCTCCTTCGCTCCACTCCCCCTCAGGTAGTCGGATCGGGGAAGCGACTATTTCTAAATTAATCTGGTCCCGTCCCTGATATGCCTGCCAAGTTTCATCGTCCTAGCTTATCTGGAAGTGCCCGAACTAGCAAAACCGGGAGCGACAGACCGACTGTCGGACAGAAATTACGATCGCTATATGGTACGTGGCCAAAGGGAAAGTGCAATAAAACTGACTAAAAAAGTATGTGATTCTGTATTCTGGATACCAAGGAAAATATTCTCTTTGGCTTTTCTTCAGCTGAGTCCGGGTTCTGCAGCAATGAGATTTCGAACTACTCCGAATATTCGGATGGGGAAGGTACGCCGAAGTTTGCGGGAACTCCGCATAAAGCCGTGAATCTTAGTTATCACTAAGTTAGGACTTCCCAGCAATAAAATTAACGGATGGGAACTTTAGCGTAGTCCTGAGGGAAGGCACATTTCGTGTCGCCTGCGGGGTTTCATCTTTACTGTCGATCAAAATGAGTAATCGAAACAATGCGTCGCCTGACCGGAACTACGTCACTTGGCTTTCCGTCGGAATCCCAAGAAAGTCGCTTTGCCCAATGATCACCGGGCGAAAATACATAAAATGTTGTTTACAAACTGCTTGCACCCAAATATTATTTTTAACAAACATTTGTGCTTTAACCACCTCGTTATACAATCAAAGCATTAGTAGACTAATTCAACCATTTTTCTTTTCATCGTAACGAATCTGAATCTGAACAAGTGCGCAAGCGCTCAGACGTGGAGTGAGAAAGTAAAATGTTTGTCATATTTTATATACAAACAGCGTTAAAACCAAGACATTTCACATCCCCAACCAAACAAGTATTGAAATAACCTAATTTGAAATCATCCCACTTTAAAAGCTTTAAATGTAAACAAACCGCAAGTATAAATCCAAAGAAATGTTGAAGATCTTGCAAGAACAGCATGAGTTCTAACACTAGATCAGAGAATCAGAACACTGAATCTGAATGGTCTGCCAGCCAGTCCGACCCTTTAAACCTCTTTTCCATTAGCAAGGTAATAAAACAAGTGCAATAACCAAATCGTAGCAGCCTAATACCCCCTTTGTCACAATTCATTAAGAACCGCCTATCATCGATCATATGACAACACCGTAAAGTTTCCAGCTGTTCATTAAAGATACGTCGCGTCGTCTTATTTCTTGCTGCTCTACACCAAAATCCTCATTCATAGATATATCTCCCCAAATATACAAGAGTTGAACTTGAGACCTGTCATAGACGAACGTAACTCGTGAAAAATCTGAGCCCAGTTACTCATGAACGGGAGGGTGGGGGGGGGGCATCAGTTGCATATCTAGACCTAAATATCCTCGACTATACCGGCTTAGAGTTTCATTCCAGTCACGGGCCAAAAACTTGACTCATGGGCAAATTGGGCCCACTTGCCCATGAACGGGGAGGCTAGGGGCCAGGGGGTGGTTCAACTCCACATATAAATCCCCAACCCTATGATCCAAAAGCACAAAGGAATTTCATCGCCCTATCTCCAGTTATTGTCAAGTTGAAATCATTGAAAAATGGGCAATCTGGGCCCAATTGCCCCTGAACCAAGTGGGGGTGGGGTCTGGGACCCGCAAAAATGAAAATGAGACCCCAATACTCACAAACCTACCAAGTTTCAACTTGATACCTGTTGATTCCTGTCACGGGTAACGAACTTTACTCCTGGGCAATCTGGGCCCATTTGCCCATGAACGTGATGGGTGGGGGAGGTGCAACTTTAAAAGTAATGTCCCAGCCCTAGGGTCTACATGTACAAGGAATTTCATCGTCTTATGTCCAACTCTGGTCAAGTTATGAACATTATTCACTGGGCAATCTGGGCCCATTTGCCCCTGAACCGGGTGAGTGTGGGGGGTCGGACCCCCAAAAGGCACAACTAGACCCCAGTCCCCATCAGCGTACCAAGTATGAACTTGATACTTGCACTGGTTCACGAGTTATGAGCTCCACAAAATACGGTGAAAACCGAAAACCGAAAGCCGAAAGCTGCTAGAGCGCTAGCAATAGTGGATTGTTCCAAGGAACACTCCACTAAAAACACAGGGAAGCTGCCCCTGTTCTAATATTCTTCTTCCTTGGAGTTGAGAGACAGGAGCCCTGTCTGGTGTAATTATACTCCTCCTTCCTTGACAAATGGTAGAAAACCCTCGTAGAACCTAGCTCTCCTTACCGAACAAGGAATCAAACTGAACTTCTACCAGTAACTAATTACCGTGTAGGACATCAACATTACAGACTGTGCGACGAGCTAAAAATGTTCAATCCTCTCTGATTATCGTAAGTTAGCTCATAATACTGCATGCATGCATATGTTCAGTGCGTATCGTGGAAGCAAAGTCCACGAGCCGGGAATTAAATATGTAAGACGATAACGAGATGATGTTTCCGGTAAGCCTAGTATTCTTCGGGCCTAGAATTGTTACAAGCACTCGACTGTGTACTAAATTTTTAAATACTGATAGCTCTTGCCAGATTTTCATCCTTTAACAGGATCAACCTGAATATTTTGTAGGATATCTTTGAAGTATCACAATTTCAGTAAAATAATACCTCTCGCAAATCAAGTTTTGCGAGTTATTTGCGAGAAGAACAGACGTCTGCATTTCCTGGCTTCCTGACAAAAATGCAGTCAAATCATCTTTCGCAAAAAAAAAAGAGAGAGAAAAACGCGTCACTCATTGATAGCACAATTAATAATATGTCGAAACTGAAGACTTAAAAACACCGAGTGTTTGTTTTCCCATAATAAGAGACCCGATCAGTCCCCGATCAGACTTGCTCATGTTGCAAGTAAAGACGTTGCTTGTAAATTTTTCGCTACGGGCAAATGTAATCGTGGTCCCGCTTGCAAGTTTGCTCATGTTGCAAGTAAAGCGAGAGTTGAAAGTAAAGATCATGTTGCAAGTAAAGACGTTGCTTGTAAATTTTTCGCGACGGGCAAATGTAATCGTGGTCCCGCTTGCAAGTTTGCTCATGTTGCAAGTAAAGCGAGAGTTGCAAGTAAAGCTCATGTTGCAAGTAAAGACGTTGCTTGTAAATTTTTTGCTACTGACAAATGTAATCGTGGTCCCGCTTGCAAGTTTGCTCATGTTGCAAGTAAAGCGACAGTTTGTTCAAAGTACGCTAGCGGGCGATGTTTTTATCGCAATTGCCGATTTTTACATGTTTTTTTACCCCGTAATACAAGTTTTAGCCCCAATCGGATATCCGCCGTTGACATTCTTGCAGATAATCATTGTTCTAGTCAAAATAGTCGCCAAACAAATGAAGTTCGACTTACTTCGCCACTGCAGCAAAATTCCACAGTGAGGCCCGACGATTTTTACCAGCCTTACGCATCACGAAATCGGTTCGCTCCCCTTAGCGATTCTCCCACTGTTAGTGTTCCCTTTTTTCAACCGAGTCGCCCTCCTCCGCTACCGCCGTTTCGGCTTCCTCTCCCACTGATGAATTTCTCTGCGATCACGGCATAAATTCCATGCCAGCATGTGCGCTTGACCGACCGGAATCACTTTTGGAACCGGCAACAGGCGCCCCTCGTTCCCGGAATCCCACCCCTCCCAGACCCCACCCCCTTGCCCATCCTCTTTTAGGGTGTAAAACCTTTAAAAAGAAAGCGTTTTCACGCGAATTTAATGATAAACGGTACGTGTTTCCGTCTTTCCTCTATTGTAACGCAGAAAGTCTGAATTTGGAAAAATTGACGGAGCTTGAGACTACGGCCCAAATGCTCAATTCTTCCGTTATTTGTGTAACTGAAGTTCACAGGCAAGATTTAAATTTACTGAAAATGTCCAACTTCCTTTCTTTTGTTAAATTAAGGCCTGATGATCATTCTTTAGGAAAAAAGGGGGGAGGGGTTATGACTTTCGTTCATGATAGTCTACGACCTCAACTTTTGAATATTCCGTCCCTTAATGAATATGATGAAATTATATGGGTTAAAATACAACCAAAGCGACTCCCTAGACCTTTCTCTGCGGTAGCGGTGTGTGTTTTCTACTATTCACCTGGCCAACCCGCTGCTGCAAGAAAGGCTTTTTGGGAAAAGCTGCAGGAATCGGCAGATTATATCCAGAAAACACATCCTTTTTTTGGCATAGCCATGCTAGGAGATGCCAATGAACTAAGTTGTAATTCTCTGGCCAGGTCACTTAACCTCAAGAATGTCGTTGATTTTCCAACAACCAAAGGTGGTACTTCTCTGGATGTAATAATGACGAATTTCTGCTCCTATTATCAAAACCCAAGTAAAATCGCACCGCTTGGTGGTAGCTATCATTTTATGTTGCAGTGGACCCCCTTTGAGAAAGTTAACGTTAATTACTCAGTAACCGAAATAACCTCAAGACCAATCACTGATCGGGGACTTTTGCAGTTTGGGGATTGGATAACGAAAGAAAATTGGGCCGGAGTCTCAACGGCTGAAGACTTGGATTCACAGGTGCAGAATTTTCACAGCAAACTAAATGAAAAGTTTGTTGAATGTTTTCCGGAAAAAAAGACTAAAGTGTGTTCAACTGATAAACCATACGTAAATTCAGAGATTAAACAAATGATTAAACATAAACTACACTTAATTGGAAAAGGAAAGGAAGAAGAAGCAAAGAAATTACGAAACAAAATTAAATGGAAAATTAAACAGGCGCAGGAAAATTATTATAAAAAGGAAGTAGATAACCTCCTCGAATCCAAGCCTTCACAGTTCTTCGGTAAAGTTAAACATCTGACTGGTAGAGGCCCGCAACCAGTTGATTTCATGAAGGAGGAGCCATCAGAGAAAACAGCGAACGACCTAAACTCTCATTTTGCTTCTATTGTACAGTCGTACCCACCACTGCTTCCTGAAAAGCCACCTTCTTTTTCAGCTGAAGCACCATCCCAAAATTCACAAGAAGATTCAAATGCAAATTCTAATTTAATGCCTGAAATTTCAATATCAGAAATTAGAAAGAAACTCTCCTCGTTAAAGAAAACATCAGTGGCACCCTTTGATGTTCCAGTAGCCATTGCTAAAGCTTTTGCGAAAGAATTGGCGGTTCCTCTTCATATTATTTACAATAATATCACCAAAACTGGATATTTCCCCAAAAAGTGGAAAATTGGATTCATCACTCCCATTCCGAAAAAGGGAGCAGCTAATGATTTTTCTGGTGTGAGGCCGATCACTGTTACATCAATTTTTAGCCGAATTTACGAGAGTTTTGTTGCTTCTTGGCTAAAAAAATATCTCTCGGAAGTCATCGATAAGAGGCAATTTGGTAACATCCCGAAGTGTTCAACTGTTCACTATCTCGTTAGTTTACTTGATTTTATTTTTAAAAATTTAGATGAGCCCGGGAAATGGATTAATCTAATTGCAATAGATTTTAAAAAAGCTTTCGATCTTGTAGATCACAAGATTTTGCTGGAAAAAATGGCAGAGAAAAATATTCCTGAATATCTTATTAATATCGTAAAAAGCTTTCTAACAAACAGAGAACAAATCGTAAAATATAAAAATAATTTTTCTACTTCTTTACCGGTTTTTTGCGGAGTCCCGCAAGGAACAGTGATCGGTCCTTTATGCTTCCTCCTCATGATCAATGAAATAGCTGTCGGGCTGGAGGAAAGATGGAAGTATGTAGATGATCTTTCCCTAGCAGAGGTAGTATCTGGAGCGTGTAAAAGTCAAACTTTCAATTATATTGAACAAGTTACCTCTGAAGCAGCAAAATTGAATATGGTGGTAAACAAAGATAAATCTTCAGTAATGACATTTTCATTTCTCAAGAAAAACCTACCTGAATTTGAACCACCTATAGACCCAAACCTCCTCAGTAACAGCACTACCCTGCTAGGGGTAGTGATCTCTTCTGATCTAACTTGGCATGAAAACACAAGGTTGATTGTAAAAAAGGCAAATGGTGCTATTCAAATGCTGAAGACTCTAAAGAAATTCCGGGTTCCTAAGGATAAACTAAAATTAATTTTCTGCATGTTCATCCGCCCACTAGTAGAATATGCATGTCCTGTTTGGCATTTCGCTCTTACAAAAGAAGAAAGTGATAAAATTGAACGGGTTCAGAAGAGGTCTCTACAAATCATCTACGGAGGTTCCCCACTGCCTTACTCTTTTTATCTAAAAGAATACAAACTTGACCCCCTTTTTGTCCGTCGAGAGAAACTGTGCCTAAAATTTGGCTCAACCCTCCTCCTCCACCCCATCTACAAGAACTTCCTCCCGCCTCCCTTTGTCCCCCTCAGATCCCGACTCCCCAGAGAAGCGGCTGCGAAAGTTCCAAAGCTGACACCGGTTTACTCCAGGACACAGCGTTATTCTCGAAGCTTTGTGCCGAGTTTTGTTCGTACTTTTAACAATTCGTAACTTGTGCGTTTTATCCTATTCTTTTTGTTTTTCTCGTTGACAAATCTTTCTTGTATTATTATTTATGTGTTTGACTGAAAGATACCATATTTGGGCTATGCCTATGAGAGATTGTATCTTGTTTACATTAAATAATTTGATTTGATTTGATTTTGAACATTGGCAAAACAGGAATCAAATGAACAAGCAATATGCAGAAACAGTAGGAGACGATCCCCGAAGAGGTTTGGCGACCGCCATAGTTTGGGCCTCACGCGACCACACATATCAGTCAAATTAAAGTACAGCTTGAATCCTATATCGCTTCATAATTTTACCTCTCAGTAACCAGCGCCGTCACCAGCAGCCTACTCTGGGACTAGAAGAGGGAACGAAAGGTTAGTCGAAGTAGGACGAGTACTACAAAGATGAACGCACAATAAAACACACAATCCTCTTTTTTAATTTTGGTAGATTACTGCCCGCGCACAACAAGTGGCACGACCCAACAAGTGGCACGACCAACAAGTGGCTGATCAACTAAAAGAAGGAACATAACTGCTAGAACAGCAGTTATGTTCCTTCTTTTAGTTGATCAGTAGGGGAAGATTCGAGCACACCTAAAAAGTCTTCCGTTAACCAGTCGACTAGAACAAGGAATCGAACTAACGAGAGTCCTGTAACTATGCAGGCATGCTTCCATAAATCGTAACCTTGCGATGGAGTAAAACGAAGAAAGGTGACGGTGAATGGTTCCTCTTTAGTAGCTTGCATCCTGACTAAACGTACTCATTTTAGTGTGCCGTTCCCTATTCTAGTGGGGGAGACCGGCCCACCTTCGCCACGGCCCAGGCTCGACATTTGTGCTTCCCTTTAGCATTTGAGCTGCCATCTAGTAGCGATTAAATAGAATCAGAAGGATGTTAAAACACGTTTTGTAGATTTTACGAGGTAAGTTGTTTTTTTTGTGCTTTAAAACCAGGTTTTGCCGCAAAGAAAAATGGAAAAAGCCAATCCTTAACGTAACGATCAAAGCGAAATCTTTATTTCGACATGGTTGTCTGCAACTTAGCAACTACGATGGGATGCACATTAACCCCCAACTACGGAAATAACTGAGCAGGACTGTTTTTTCTCAAAGAAGGAAAAAGCCAACGTTCGCCAACGTTAGCCCTGGTTCGCCACTCCAGGAATGGTAAACATGGCATGGTGAACCTGGTTCAGGTTCAGGTTCTTTAATTTGAAAAATATTTCTTAACAATAAAATTATCGATCAATGGGGTCTGGCAGGGATACGAACTCGTTAGCTCGGACCAATTTTATACACAGACCACACTGTTGTGGTTCGCCTGATCTCACCACGATGATACGATCGACACCCGCACCGCTCGAGGCAATCAGAGAAATACAGCCGCCAAGAGGGGAGAAATAGAATGAAAGATCTTAGATCAGTACCGTGTTGAATGCCAGAGAGTAACGTTATATATGTTTTATGATTAGGCTAGTGCGTAAATAAAGTGTGTGTTAAAAACCCTCATGTCCAACACACACACAGATACAATAAATGAGGCGTTCCGTCGTTCCTCTGTAATACGCATACAAATGAAAAGAAAGTTGGACAGTCAAATTTTCGCAAAAAACTGATTAGTTCTTCCCCCATATTCTGTTGGACTGCACTAGACAAACAAAGGACATTCTCATGTATTTCAGAATGGTTGGATCAGGTCTTGGTTCCGGAAAAATGAAATAGTTTGGTTGGGAGTTTGTTGTTCCCATGAAGATGATGTGGCTCTCCAAATGTGAACTTATTGAAATGCTTATGACGGGCATTGAAGAAGAATATGAAGTCCTCGATTTCAGGTGACAGTACTTCCTTTGCAGCTGCGTGACAAATACAAATCTGGAATAATGTCTAATCCGAGGGCTAAATTTAGAGCAACAGGTGCTTTAATGAACCTAACGCAAGACAGTGGCGAAGGTGGGCTAATTTAAGATGAACGCGGCCCAGGTTGGCCCTGGTTAGCCATCTTTTGAGAATTTCCTTGTGACCCATTTTTGTGTTGCATCAAAAAACATTGACTATTTGGGATTTTTTTCCCTGAATACCCAATGGACACACATATATTTCAGGACTTTCAGAATTATCAAAAGTAAAAAACAGTGTTCACAAAAACAAAGTACCGAAGAAGTAGTAATTCAGTCTCGGCAACACTGTTTAGCTTGTTAGTTGATAATTGAAGAACAAGTTGATCGTTTTCCAATTCCAAGGAATCAAAGTACAGAAGAAATTTGGATACCTTACCCATTGTATCTTGAAGAAAACGGGGGGT
Organism: Branchinecta lindahli; assembly: GCA_023053555.1. Lineage (NCBI taxonomy): Eukaryota > Metazoa > Arthropoda > Branchiopoda > Anostraca > Branchinectidae > Branchinecta > Branchinecta lindahli. Next base: position 10,058,118 of record JAKZAO010000003.1, read on the forward strand.
CATTCAAGTGCCCCCCTTGCCAGTAAGTCTTCGTTTTGTGGCTTTCTCGAACATTTATTTCGCACATCCATTTCAACCCCATTTTTGGATCCGCAGTGGCGACGTAAGAAACTTATCAAAAATTACAGCGCAAAGAGACCTTCCCGTGCTACCACATATAACTACGCCTTTATGTGACATTGGTGCCTCGAAAGAAGAGGCGAAAACACGGTTTTTCAGCCATTACAAAGCGAAATATTGCTGACCCTTGTCTTGTTTCTGGAGACGCCGGTAACCAGCGTTGCCTAGTCTACTGCAACTACGCGAAAAGTAGAGAAAAAGTTCGAGCAGCTAGATATGTTGATGTAAGAAATTTTGGAAGACGGCGATATAGCTGAATTTAGATAAAAAATGGCACTCACACAAGCAACATTCGACAAGGCATTAAAGGAGCTTACGAAAAAGATGGAAGCAAATTTTGCCAACATGAAGATTGACTTTCAGAAAGAAATCTCCGATTTGAAAGATATTATTACTGAAAAGGACTCTAAAATAAGCATGCTAGAAGAAACTCTAGAAGCCCAACGCAGTACTCTGGAAAAGGCTACTGAGCGTCTGTTACAACTAGAAGTTCGAGACCGCAGACATAACCTGATTCTGCATGGTTTACCCAAAGAGAAGCGTGGAGATTCGTTAGAAAAGAAAGTACAGTGTGTTCTTAAAGACAAAGTTGGGCTCAGGGAGGAAGTCAAGATTTCCAGGGTATTTAGGTTGAAGGAAAAGCGTGTATCTGATCGTTCAAACAGAACTTCAGCCCCGCCTGTGCTCTTCACTTGCAGCTCTGATGATGACGTTCAATCTATCATGAAACTTGTGAAAAATCTGAAAGGTTCTGATCTCCGAATTTGTACTGATCTTCCTCCAGAGCTAAACATCAAACGTGCTAAGCTTCTTGCTAAGATGAAGGACCTTAAAGGCAGTTATCCCTTTATTCGGCTCAAGCAGGCTGGTGCTTCTCTTCGACTAGAACAAAGGAGCAATGATACTGACTCTTGGTCTGAAATCTTCATAAGTGATGATGATGATAGTATCCTTATTAACAATGCTTGAAGTTTTTTTTACTCTTTCTTCGTATTCCGTTTCCTTGATTTAAGTGATTTGCTATTTGTTTAATTTTGTTCGCTGTCTCATCGAAAATGATTGAAAAATCTGAATTTTCCTCTATGTTTCTTTGTTTTTCTTCCTCCCTCTTGCTTCTTGTTTTTTCTTCTGTTTTTTTCTACAGTGTACTTGTCTCCCTTTCATATGTTCTTCCTTTTTTGTGTATTAGATCTAAGTTCAAAAAATGCAGTTCAAGTTTCTGGCGTGTATTTTCTTTCAGTGAACCACGAGTTACAGTATGGAAATTGGTTTCGTATCCGCCTGCTTCGCATCCTCGGAGTTCAGGTCCAGTTCCACACCGTGCCCCCACAAGTTTGGTAAGTTTTGTCAGCTAATTATTCTCAGCCTGGCTCCAGGGATACCACCGAACTGCTTTCTAAAATTAAAGCTTTTGAGAAAAAACCCCTAGACTTATTGGAGTTATTAAATAGTTCAGCAGGAAGTTTACCGAATAAATCTGATAATGGGATGGGAAATATAACTAATTGTAAATATAGTTCGACGGTGGGAGAGGTTGCAAAGCGATCTGATTGTCTACGGACCCTACACCTTAACATTCAAGGGCTTCCGTCATCCGTAGATCAACTAAAACTTCTATGCGAAGACTCTTCACGTCCCGACATTGTGGGTATTTGTGAAACATTTGTTACAGAGCGAACAGATTTGTTGCTGGAGCTACCTGGATACAATTGCGAAAAAATCCATCGGAAAAAGTTGAGTAAAGGAGGATTGGCACTGTACATATCCGACGCGTTTACGTACACGGTCAGACATGATCTTTCTAAGAACGTTGAAGGAGTTCTAGAATCACTTTTCGCTGAGATTAATCTTGGCAAAGCTGGTACTTTGATCGTTGGGGAGGTGTACCGTTCTCCTAGTGGTTCTTCTGTGATTTTTCTACAAATGTTACGTGAAATACTCGAAGCTCTAGGAAAACAGGCGTGCGAAACTGTCGTCTTGGGGGATTTTAACGTCAACCTTCTCGACTACGAGGGTTCGTTTCCTGCTCAGTTTCTATCCGACATGCTGACGTTTGGCCTCCTACCTTCAGTGACCATTCCTACTAGGGTTACTGAGAAATCAGCAACTCTGATAGATAACATATTTTCGTCATTGGCACTGCACAATAGCTTCGTTATTGTGAGTGACATTTCGGATCATTTTCCGGTGTTATCTGAGTTCCTGTTGCAGGACAAGCAGGCTCCACGATCCTGCCCCCCAACATCGCCTTACTTCATAACCGAAAATAACCTTGAAGCTCTAAAGACTAAACTTCAAGAATGCTCTTGGGAATTTATTGATGAAGAAGATGACTTGGACACTAATTTTGACAAATTTTACTCGAATGTGAAAGATTGTTTTATAGAATGCTGCGCCAGAAGACCGTCTAATCAGCCTCGACGAAAAAATCAACCCTTGAACCCTTGGATGTCAGATGGACTTTTGACAAGCTCCAGCCGTAAACTCTACTTATGGAAAAGATACAAAAATTCGCCAACAGCTTGTCACCTACATGAATTCAAAACTTATAAGAATTTATATAAATCTTTGGTTCGCAGAGCAAAAACTTCATATTATACGTCCAAGTTTTTAGAGTGCAAAACGGACATGAGAAAAACATGGAAACTCATTAATTCTGTCATCAGACCGTCAGCTCGTAGTCCGGATATTCCAGCAAAGCTTGATGTTGACGGGGTGTTGATCGAGAGCCCTTCTGAAATTAAGAACTCCCTTGCATCATACTTTGCTTCAGTTGGCGAAAAGACTGTCAAGGGTATTAGTGGACGCGCGATTTCCGTCGCGAAAGACCAGCACCTGAAGTTCATGGGACCCTCTTGCCTCAAATCAATTGTTATAGAGCCTGTGTTGGAATCAGAAGTGGCAAGACACATTCAAGGATTAAAAGGCGCATCGTCATCTGGCCCTGACTACATCTCAACAAAAGCTGTGCAAGCTATCCTCCCTTCAATTCTGGGCCCTCTAACAAAGCTTATTAACATGTCGTTTGAAAAAGGAACGTTCCCTAGGTCCCTCAAAACTGCGAGAGTGATAGCTCTATTCAAGGGTGGGAACAGAAGTGACCCGTCAAATTACAGACCAATTTCCCTTCTTTCAGTATTTTCCAAAATATTTGAAAAGCCTATGCAGAAAAGGCTTACGAGTTTTCTAGAATCTAAGGATTTTCTGCACAGTCATCAGTTTGGATTCCGGTCAAAACACACAACGGAACAAGCATGCTCGGCACTCCTCAATTTTCTTCATACCGCTCTAGATTCCGGAAAAATAGCAGCCGCAATTTTTCTGGATGTACGGAAAGCTTTTGATAGTCTGACTCACAAGATCCTTCTTGAAAAACTGTCTCATATTGGAATACGAGGATCAGCCCTATCGTGGTTTCATTCTTATCTACACGACAGAACGATTTCCATGGACCCTGATTCACTCAACTGCATTGGTGTAAATTATGGAGTACCACAAGGATCGATTCTTGGCCCCACTCTGTTTTTAATTTATATCAACGATTTGTTTAATGCTGTCAAGAACGTGATCCCTTCTGTATGCTGTGCTCTTTGTAACGAAAAGGAGAAAAAGCTGGCACCAGCGGATACGCAGTCATCCTCTTATGAAGACCTAGTTGCTTTCGCCGATGACAGTAATCTACTCTGTGCGGAAGACACAGAAATAGCTTTGGAAGAGAAACTTAGCTTACTTATGGAACGGACTTACCACTGGTTTGATGCTAACCGACTTGCTTTGAATATCGCTAAATCACATTTTCTTATATTTTCTAGAACCGGCCAGGCATGCCCGTCTTTATCAACTATATCGACCACGAAAGGACCTTTGTTTCGACCTAACGAAAGATGCGTGCGTTTCCTTGGGATTATTTTGGATGAGAACCTTTCCTTTAGAAACCACATCAAACTGGTCCAGGCAAAAATATCCCGTAATCTTGGGATTCTTCGAAAACTTAAACACATTTTTCCTGGATCAATTCTTCGGACCCTGTATTTTTCACTTATTCATCCTTATTTAACGTATTGCAACTCGATTTGGATGTCTACTTTTCAGTCTTTACTCCATCCGATTAAAGTAATCCATCAAAAGGCTCGCCAGTTAATCTACGAAACTAACAAAGGAAGTCCAAAACCGCTCATGAATACCCACGCCCTGTATATCGTCTCGTGCTCTTCGATGATATTCAAATATCTTCATGGTCATCTGCCCCGCTGCTTCAGTTCTTTCTTTCCCGATTTCGTCCAGTCAAGAAGTTCTCATGATCTACGCAACAAGGACCACTTACAGTTACCTCCAACCAAGACTGTGAGATCAGATTTCAGTCCTCGTATTGCATATAGCAAAATATGGAACAGTCTACCTGACAATGTCCGTAGCATTCAGTCGTTTGGCACCTTTAAGACCCAGCTAAAAATATTTTTGGTTGATAAATATAATGGGGAATAATCACATTCGGCAATACACATTTTTTTGTTTTGAATTTGTTAATTTGAGTATTATGTGTAACGGTAATATCTTTATTGAGGGTGGGACGAAATCCATGGACGCTAGGCTTGAGTTATTTTTTTATTTTTTTATTATTATTTTTTTTTTTTTTTTTTAAATTAGTGATTGTGGGAGATCGGTGTGGACCTGGAGGTGAACCTCGAGGATGAAGCAGTAAGTAAAAATAAAACAAATTCTCCTATTGTTCTTTATTTATTATGATTTAATAGTTAAGAGACTCGTTTTTTTGTTGTTTATTTTTGGTATTAACCCCTATGTAACGGGCCACGGAGCTTTGTAGGGGTCCGAAATTTATTTTGTTCAATTATTTTTAAATTTAATAAACTGAACTGAACTGAACTGAACTGAACTGAAGTGGCGAACATGGGCGGGTCTCCCCTATGCGTTCGCGGTTGACGAAAAGGAGGAAGTCGGATGGTGCATCATTCTTCTTTTCGGTAGCTTGCCTCCTGGTACACCGTTCCTCTTTTTAGTATGCGGTTCCCTCTTTCAGACAATCCCGCCTCTTCTAGTCTTAAGCGCGCCACTGTCTACAGGATATTCCTTAAAGCATAAGTCAGAGAAGATTTAAGTTTATATTCCTATGTTCTAAAATACCTGACTTTTTTTTAAACTCTGCTGGGCACCTCAAAGATTATAAACCCACCCCATCTGTTTCCAGAATCGCGCAGCCCGATTGGTTTTGACGGATAACACGGAAAACTAGCATATTCTGACCAATGAGGTCCTCGGAAGCAACAAAGAAAAGCTGTATCTGCCTGGCAAAGAGTCAAACACGAGAATGCAAAGCTCAGCGATATTAGTTTTCAGCATGTCTTCTTACCCCTAAATCGACTATCTCATTAGCTGTTTAAAAATATTTTGTTTGTCCCTTAATTTGAACCCCTCCCCCACCCTAAATGCAGAGCTACAGAGCCCATCTACGAACTCGACCTTTCCCTTGACCCAAAGGATCCTCACACCAAGTTTCATCAAAATATCTAATTCTCTTCGAGAGTTATCGTGCTCACAGACGGACAGACAGACAACATTTGCGGTGTCATAGGTATCCCTCCACTTACGTTTTGGGATCCCAAAAATTAAGCAGGAAGTTCATAATCGCTGTTCTGAGAGTTGATTAACCGATCAGGGACCTAGATCGCAAATTGAAGCAGAAGGGCGCACTTGAGAAGGAAACATTATAAGTAGCGAACTGCAAATACAGCTCGCGCAGACGACAGCAGGTCAGAAATGTCACATAACCGATAATGCATGGTTCAACGAACACCCGGGTCCATATGGCACAATCACACTTTATCCAGAACGCTGAACCCCCAAGCCGAGACCTAAAGACTCATAGGCCATAACCCATCTAACCCCAAGTTAAAGTTGCAAGTCTGAAGATTTCTGAGCAATCTGAATGGAGTTCTTGGGGTCCGAAGAACTATTTTGATATTCTATAGCCATATTCTACGTGTGACATAAGACTGACACTTCGAGAGAATACCTAGTTTCACGTTTCAAGCAATTATGAGACTCTATTGTGTAGACTCTACTCGCCCATCTACGAGACACTAGTGGTGAGCGATTGTCTGGAATGGATTCGAAAAACGAGACGTCTAGCCTAGATGTTTTGTTCAGCCGCGAAAACCCATATGACTATTTATAAGCACCACAGAAACGTACGTCTGTAGTGCCTCCTCCCCAGCCCATGTCCTAAAATAACTGTGACCCCAGATTTTTTAAATTTCCCAATCAGAGGACGGGTGCTTTAGAAGTTTTTGGTCGGAACATGGATCTCAAGAAAACGATGACCAAGTATTCGAGATCACCTGCCCTTTTAATAACAAATCCTTATGGTCAAAAATCAAAACTACTCTCTCGTTATATTGAGTAAGAGTTGGGGGGGGGGGTAGCAACTGTGACTTATCATTTATACGAGCATATAAAGGACGTGTATCATTTTCTATCCCCCTCCACTCCTTATTCGTTTCCTCTGATCGTCTCCGGCACATATTTAGCAGCCTGCAGTCGTGTATCTTCTTTAGTAGGGTAATAATTGTTTGAAAACGTGCTTCCGGATGAATGAGGATAAAAGAAACTCGCGCTTCTGTACTAGAGTATTTAATAAAAGGCGCTAAACCGACCAACACTTTTCGTCTATTTCTGTTCATAGTCGGTAAATCCGAAGAAACCCGTTTTGATATCGAACCCATTTTTTGACACGTTTCGATGTGGTCAGAAAAAGTATTTTCGGTAAATCTAAGCACCAACAAAACCCGGCTCGTTCCGTTTCTGGTACTGACAAAAGCCTTGTCGAAAAAAAAAAGATGACCATACCAAGCCCTGTCGGCAAATAGAAACCCTGGCTTCGTTTGTTAGTCACTTTCTGATGCGTGACAGGAAAAAAGACTTTTCGGTGAATCGGGAAAGTGTTTATAGGAACAGAAAACTTGACTCAAACTTGACTCGGGGAGCTAGCTAACATATCAAGAATGTACCCTGGGTCGATATTGAGAGTAAGAAAACTTCTCGTTACGACCATTGCAGTTTCCGGGCAGTTTCCGAGAATTCGACTTTTGAGCAAAAGGTTTGCAAAAGCAAAAGGTTTGTGTGCCGCGACTAGGAATCGAACCCCGACCGTCTTGTAGGGGAGGTTGTTTGTCTGTGGTTCTACATGTAAAAAGGCGAACTTTTACAGTACATAAGTGCATAATTACAGTGCATAAGGGGCAAGGGCCTGCCAGCTAGCTTCGGGAACACTAAGGAGGGGGTTTGAGACGGTTCGAGATAACAAAGAAGGGGGGCCTGTCGACAGTAAGTCCCTGTATATTTATCTAAGCTCCCCGGGCGATTCGATGGCCGAAAGTTGCGTAGTCAAGTTTACTGTTCCTTTAATTGTGAAAAGCATCGGCAATCTTTAGTACAGTTCAGCCCCTGTTTCAGTTCATTCTCGGTAAATATACTACACCGGCTAACCCGTTTTAACGACCAACCCGTATTTTAACACGTTTCTTTGTCGTGATCAGTAAAAACTCTTGTCGGTAAATCTGAAGCACTGACAAACCCTGTTTTCGTTCCATTACTAATACCGACAGAAGACTTGTCGGAAAGCCGATGATGAGACAAAGCGAGGGGTTGCCAACTCCCAAAATTTGGGTATTGATGTGCCCGACAATTGAGTGTGCCCGACGTGTGCCTTAAGTGTGCCCGACAGTTGGTACCCCCTCGAGACAAAGCCCTGTCGGCAAATCGAGATCCTCATTCCGTTTGTGTTAAGGTCTTCAAAAACGCATCGCACGATTTGCGTAACTCAGAGTGAAAGGCTTACGCTTCAATGTGAAAGTAGCATAAGAAAAACGCGCGTTTCAATGACGTTCTTCTCTTTGCATCACACACAGCTAGTTCCGCTGGAAGCCTGCTCGTTTATCAGATATGTTCCTCTTCCTCGTCTCATGATTTATGCCAATCGAATGAGTCTCAATCACAACAGGTTTCGAGCGAAAAAATCTGATACTATTCCTCAGATCCGCAGTATGCTGAAGACGGGTACCAAACATGGCCTTTATCGATGAATACGGTACCTCACATAAACGAGAAAAAAACACGTTTACATCCAAGTGATACCAAGCAAATCTGGAACATGTGAATGAAGAAGATATTTAAACAAAAGCTGCATTCTGGACGTGAACACGAGCTATATGGAGCGCCTACAATAAATATGCCAATTTGTTACTCAGCTTGCCATTATGGTGTCGGCCAGTGCTGCGACTATTCGCAGAATTCGGCAAAGACGACAAAGCGAGCCAGAATTAACGGACCGGTAAGACCGTAAACAGAAGAAAGCATATTATTTTGAAGCTGAAAAAGCAAGATTTCTCGTTTATACTGGTAAAACAATGTACTAAATTTGCGGTCAAATGTCGCTTGTTCCGTCAGAGAAAGTGGCAACACTAAGCAAAATCCTGGTAAGAAACTCCCAGTTCCATGTTCGTACTGGGCGAACATGGGCTACGGGGTACTTCCCTAAGGGATCGACTAAAAAGAGGCACGACACAGCACAGGAGGGACGAGTAATAAAAAGAGATTAGCAAGTAGTAGAAGTAGACAAGTATATGAGAGTTCGTAACTCCAGAGCCTAAAAGAAGGCATGGTAGAACATTGTTCTACCGTTCACTCTGAAGCCTGAAAATGCCCTTTTAGTTTTCGTGCCTCTTTTTGTTACTCGTGCACTATGTAGTGCCGTGCCTCTTTTTAGTCGATCCCCTTCCCTAACAGTACTTTCAAGATAGTTCAAATCAACAATGGAAGCTCTTTTTTTGCAATAGGTTAGTCGACAGTGATGGAAAAAGGTCGAACAAAGAGAGCTGAATTGCCTCGCGAGGACATAGGCTACCAACTAGAGACAATGTGACCATGAGAGTCTAGTAAAAGCAAGAACTGATACTTTACAGTATCAGCGTAAAGTATCCTTGAGAAAGTAACCTTGATAGTAGCAGGGACCCATAAATTTCATGTAATGCCTCACCATTCAGGGGGCTTGTCAATAAGAGATTTCTGATGCGATCTTGACCGACCAACCAGTAGTTCGAGAAATACCCACGGGGATAGAATACGCGACTATCCAGATAGACAACATTTGGGATTGGCTGCTGGCGACTTGAGGGAGGAGTCTCTTCACGTCCAATGAGGCAAACAAGAACGCCGATTCGACCCAAGCGGAATTTTTGGAAAGTAGGAGTATGTCGGACAACATAGCAACATAGAAGCACAGGAAATGACAAGCCCCCTGAATGGCGAGGCATTACAGGAAATTTATGGGTCCCTGATAGTAGCCAAAATACATGTGAATAAAAAGCAAATATTTTGGCCATCTTTAAGCGTCCATGACTCGTACTTCTGTTTTCCTGCTTGTTTTGTTCAGTATTCCAGCGTTCACACAGGAGCAGCTTTTGTTTCGGCTTTTCGCATAATCGTCATTCATATTGTTTTTATGCAAAATGTCAAAAACAGAATATGGAGAGAAAGAAGAAAAAAATATTGCAAAAACAAAGTAGGCTATACCAACTTAAAAATACGAACTTTAACTAAAAGCGAACATTATTACTTAAAAAGTTCATTGAACAGGGCTGAAACAAGAACTTTCGATTACAAATAACTTATTACTTAACAGGTTTGAAAACCCGATGAAAACGTACAGATCCATTACTCCACTATTACCGAGTAGGCTTTGTATTTCTGTGAAAGATCTTTCAAACTTGTGGTGCCGCTGTGCCGCTATTTCTCAGACTCTTCTGATCTTATTTTGCAGCCAAGCATATTTTCCATCTTTCGCAATGCCATTGTCCTCGATGAAACTCAAATTGCAAAAATACGAAAAATAAGAAATCCCAAAATACAGGTCACACTCAGACACACAAGGTACAGAAAGTAGCTAGCTTTCCAGTTGAACTTTAAAGCACTGGTGCCAGAGACCGTGCTGATTCACGCTTTGTTGACCTCAAAAGACTTAAAGGTTAACTTCATGTGGCTAATTAGAAAACTGACTTCCCGAACGAAAAAATTTAAAGAAATATTTTTTTTCTGAAGTCAAGTATAAGAGATTCGAGGGCCAGGAGAAATGCTGAATCCATTTCTGAACTATATTTCTTTCCGACGAATAGTTCGCCCAAAATCCGGCAAATCCGGAAATAAGGTAGAAGGAAAGGTTTAGTGATGTTGAAGATAGAGGTAAAAGGACATTTCTGAACTTTATTTTTTCCCCAGACTAGAGGTACGCCTGGAAATTCCATAGAAGTGAAACCGGAAATTCCATAGAAGTGAACGCGCATTGTTAATTCGATTAAAGCTCTAACTTGGGGTTACAATGCATGCTAAATCCATATTTGTTCTTAGTTTTCTCAGCGGACCAGTCGTTTGGCCGTAATCCGCGGAAAACCAGCACTTTCATTATTTTTATATTAGAGTACGTTCAGACGGGTGGGAAAAACAGGGAAAAACCGATCGGTTTTACGTTTTATCCCATCGGTTTTGAGCTTGGATTATTTTCAAGCACGTAAAACCCATCGGTTTTCCCTTGGTCCCGGTCGTTTTTTTTTAATTTTCTGATGCGTCTGAATGCACTCTGAATGCATCTCTTTGTCAAGTTGTTCCTGTCCGTCGAAAGATAAAAGGAATGAATCCATTAATCCGCTGTGTTTTAATACCGGGCAAAGGTAAGATCAGGATCGGATATAAACCGGAAATTTCGAAAAGAGTAAAATCCTCCGATAAGGTGGTGTATATACAAATAAAGAACTTGTTTGATCAGAATATTGAATGGATATTCGACTAGAATTGGTATACCGGTCGTGATCTGACCATGTAGTGTATAAATAACAAGCTTACAGGATCTGCGAGACTGGAAATACACCAGACCCGAGTGTTTGAATGAAGAGGTCCAGTAAATATTCCCCTTTTGGAATCCCGCCAAGACCTTTCGTCTTGTTCGTTCTGACGTGCGGTGCCAAGCAAAAAACCTCAAACTGAAACAGAAGCAAACAGGGACAAACCAATTTTGCTAGGACAAGCGCAAGAGCTCTGTATCTCCACATCGTATCAAATTTACCAGAATCTAAGCTAGCTTCGACTATCGAAGAACTCGTTCTTAGAGCTCCGAGTCTTCCAAAAACGCAGATCAGTGAAATGAGTGGGCGTTGACAGTGATTCTTGTTATCTGATGTAACCGAGCAAAAAGTCTGATTGAAAAAGAAGACAGATCTCGCGTGGATAGGACAAGCGCATTATTCAAACCTGTCTCAAAGACACTTTTATCAAAGTAACTCGGATCTTTCTCCGACCATCGAGCTCTTAGAGCCACCTTCCAAAAACGCCACCCAGTAAGATGAGTGGGCGTTGACAGTGATTCTGGCTATATATGATGTAACCAAGCAAAAAGTCTCAGAGCTCAAACGGAAGCCAAACCGGAGCCAACGATTCTTGCACGGACAAGCGCACAATTCAACCCTGTATCGACGACATTTTTATCAAAGCAACATGGATCTCGCTTCGACTACGGAGAAATCGTCTTACTACTCCACGTCTTCCAAGAGTAACCTAGTGAACTGAGTGGGTGATGACCCTGAATATTGTTATATGCTGTAACCGAGCAAAAGTGTCAGACTGGAACAGAGACCATTCTTGCATAGATAAGTAGCATGAAGTAAGCCGAGCCAAGAAGTAAATAACTTCCTTTTTGGGGGAAGTCGTGCGCAACCAATCAAGTCTGTCGACGCAACCGCAGAACAATACGCTTCCGAAGTGATTCAAACTAATAAGCTAGTCACTCCAACCGACAAACTAATCCAAGTATGGAAGGTAACGAAAGTTCATCCCCCCACAAACTGAACGGCCTCAAATCACGAATGTGTCCCAGCCAACCTCCAATAGTTTCAAATTGCTACTGTCTTCAACCCACAATTTCGATATAGCAGAAACGAAACCTGACACTATTCCATTTTTTCCTTCCCAATACAAAGCGCCATCACCATAGTCTGCCTGTTTTCAATTTTCTTTTTTGTCTTGGTTTACCGATTGGTAGGTCGACCAGGGAAACTTGTGGCGCATTGTGGCGAACAATTGCTGCGTTTCAACCGCCTTGTACTCGCCATAATTTATACATAGTACCTTTCTATCGAATGTTAACCAACACCGCCAAAAAACAAAAAAGATCGTTCTATTTATTTTCGTTTCTGTAAATACCTGCTCGGCCTCCCTCCCTAGACCCGAATAGTAAAATAGTAAAATAGCCGCAACTTATAATATCACACAACCGCTTTCTGCAACTGGACAGCATACACAGAGATTAAAAAATTATGTTAATCATGAATGGAAGAACATTCATTTACAATAGGCTAGTTTTGTATAAAGGTAATTCCTGTTATTATAGTTTTCTCGTCTCCTTTTCTCTATTTTTCTTTTAATCCGTCTATGCCTTGTGTTTTCTAATGGGTAAAACATAAAATTATTGTTATCACTGTTGTTAGGTGCATAAGCATACACATACCGTAGTAATTTTTAGGAAGTTGCAAAACATAGCACAAAAAATAACAACAAAAAAATTAACAAAAAAAATGCAGATTTCTATTCAATCTCCGGAAACACGCACTTTCCCTGTCGTACACTCTTTAACAGATTTAGAACCCTGATGTCTGATATGTTTTATTTAGTATTTTTTTTATTTTTATTTTTTTAAGTGGTTTGTAGAAAATGACGTGATTTGTAGTTTGTTTTAGATGTTGAGTTTTATTCCCTTTTTAGTTGTGAAATGCCGTAAGGCTAAATCACGTAATGATTCATCATGCCTGATATGGATAATACAAGTTTTCAAGGAAACACAGCTTAAGCACGCATTCCGCATACTTAAAAGTAGCAGAAAGCTATGACCGAGGAGAAAACCGTGGACAATTCATAAGCCGTAATGCACCTCGAACACCGGCCGAAGACGGTGATGAATGAAACCAAATTCGGAACTAATTGAGAAGATAATCTCTGAGCTAAAAGCTTTTGAAGAAATTGAAATCTCATCTTCCCTCTCACGCCATAGAGCTAACTATTCTATATAGGGAAAAGCGAAAAACGAACGCGACCGCAACCATCTCAAGATACTGAGATGTGCAAGTCTTAGTATCGATCTTATTGTAAAGACTAATTGATTATTGTTATATTTCATTATACACTTCAATCTGAGAAGAAACAGATGCGTGAAGAGAGCATTAATATGTCGGCTACCTATTACTTTCGTACAAAGACTTTCATTAGGATCGCACAATAGGCGAGATATTCAGGAAAGTACAATTACACCATATATTTTGATACCATACTGTTTTATTTTAGAAGTGTGAAAGTCTAACGTTTTTCCTTTTTTCATTTTACTCCGTCCTTTTTCTTTGCTGAAATGACGGATGATAAATAAACAAATTTATAAGGTACAACAATGGAACTGAGTTAGACTTTGCAATTACGTGGCCTTTTGAATGTCGTTTAAGAATTTCTATCTTAAGGAAATATTATACTCGCAACGCCTATGGCCTCATTCCGAAAGACCACAGGACAGTCTTACTTTTCCCAAGCCTCCATCCAACTACGCTATTCAAAACTCGAATTCATCTATCTACAAACAGAAATACGAGAATCTCTATGTCATATAAGACGTCCACAAGAAGGATCCTCGGTTTGCTTATCACTACCGAAAATTGTTGTAATCCATCAACTCAGACAAAACGATCAGCGCAAGCACGTTGTTGATGTTTTTCTTCCATTAGAAAACGCATGGGGGTCAGTAATATCTCCGGATACCGCAAAAGGTGGCTTATGACAGCCTGACTATTGTACATAGCTTTTTCCAGTAGCTAGACGGCTTGTAATCTCATACCCGTAAAAAGGTGTGAAGTCATATTTTTGGCAAGAATACGTTTTTGCTGCGAACAAATGCTGCCGGGCAGATACATATCACTGAACTCTTTGCAAGTTTGGGAGGGCCAGTACCAGAAAATTTCAAAACTGAGGAAAATATTTCTTCGTTTTTCCCGTACCCGGAATCCACAAATCCAAACCATATTTTGGACCATGTCAACATGTACTAAAATCTAGGAACAATTAGGTTAGTTTAGGCTATTTAGTTGTAAAGTTAAAACCGTTGCTTTTTTTCTTTATACATTTCCGTTTGTGGCCTCTTATATTAGACCTTAATGGATACAATTATTTTACTGGAGGGAAACAAAATTATTTTTATCGTAGAGCAAGAATGGGACATGTCTTACAAGAACAGGAAAATTTGTCGTTTATATTTAGTTTCTGAGTAAATCTTGTCATTTATTTTGTTTTCCCGCCATTGCCTCACGGGCTTTTGGGGAATAAATTCATTCATCCAAATGCTTTGCTTGTGTTTTTTTCTGCTTGTGGTTACGTGTGATATGCAGTAGTTAATGTGTGAATTTCGCTATGTATAGGCTGAAGTAAATAAATAAATACATTCATAAATTTGGCCATATGTTTACTTGTGCACCATCTTTTCAGTCATAAATCTTAGGCAGAATAACCAGGAAGTGGCAATATATTATATAGGAAATTACATCTGATCTTCAATCAATCAATCAGTCAATCGTTTATTTATACCAAACTATCAATCTGGTAGCATAGGCTGACGACAATATTATCATACACTAGACCACAAAAGAAACAATTAGATTAATTATATCCAGTTGATTTGTCAAATTGGTTAGGATAAACGGGTCTAGGCGAAAACCCCCCCGGCGAAAACCCCCCCGCCAAAACCCCCCCGGCTAAACCCCCCCCGTTATCAAAACCCCCCGGACCAACCCCCCCCCCCGGTACCAACCCCCCCCCCGACCAAACCCCCCCCGGTACCAAAACCCCCCGGTACCAAAACCCCCCCGCATAAAAAAGACGGGTATGTAAGAGTAGAGTAACTGGTAGGTAGAGAGAAAGAGAAGAATAGAAACCCCCCGGCGACCCCCCCCCGAATCCTTAGAGACTCACACATATTAAGACTGGGATTTACTGGGCAACAAAACGAAGAACCATGTGACAGTTTTACCATTGACAAGCACGAGTAAGGTGAAGAGCTGGTAGAATATTTCTGGGACTATGTTGAAAATGCTATCACAAAACGAGCTCAACCTTTCCCTTGACCCAAAGGATCCTCCCATCAAGTCTCATAAAAATATTCATTCCCTTCGAGAGTTATCCTGCTCACAGACGGATAGCAGGACAACTTTTGCGGTGTCATAGGTATCCCTCCGCTTGTTGCCCATCTTCGAGTTTCTGGTATGAATCAGGGATAACTAAAGAGCAATCAGGCAAGGGGAGCTTCACATTGCACCAATGGGTTGCATCGTAACTGCAGCTTCCTCGCCAAGAAGGGTGAGGCATTGGGAAAGGATTTGTTGGGGGGATCGTTACACAGAGCGGAACTGGCTTTGATTTGATCATTCACATTTAACACCTCACTGACAACAGCTTCAGTTGAATGCGGGTGTTTGGTGACTTCATCAATTAGTCTGTCACCATCAACCTTCACCTTCGCCTTACACTCCCTTTATTTATCATTGTTCTGATACCCACTGTACTTCAGACATTCTTGTAGAGTCAAGTTTGCGAAAGAAGTTTATTCTACTCGTACTCTCTACCTACCAGTTACTCTACTCTTGCATACCCGTCTTTTTTTATGCGGGGGGGTTTTGGTACCGGGGGTTTTTGGTACCGGGGGGGTTTTGGTCGGGGGGGTTTTGGTACCGGGGGGTTTTGGTCGGGGGGGTTTTGGTAACGGGGGGGTTTTAGCCGGGGGGGTTTTAGCCGGGGGGGGGGGGTTGGCGGGGGGGGGTTTGTCCGGGGGGGTTTTAGCCGGAACCCGGATAAACTACAGTACATATACGATAAAACGTTAAAATAAGGTTATCAAATTAGTATTTATCGGTTATTTATTCTCTAAAATATAGCTCTAACGAAAAAAAAAATTATAGCTCTAGTAAAATGTAGCTGACGTATCCGTTTTGCATTGTCAAAAAGGTTATTTATTCATGTTTTTAGAGCGACGTTATAATGTTGAACAAAATTAGGTACAAACGAGTGGATATAGGCTATCTTGTTGATGCTTTGCGACGGGCGGGTGTTTTGACTTTCGCTTCCCAGCTTCAGTATTTGGGCGTGTCATCGGGCCATTCCGGGTGATTTCTTCATATTCTGGTAGATTATGCCTATGTGTTTTAGAATGGAGGCATTCATACCAGAACTTCATCAGCGAATTGTGTCGTCGTTCGGTTAGGGTTTCTATCTTTAAGAATGAACGACTTTCATTACACGACGGGTCTGTGTTACTGAGTTTTATTTTGCATGCACGCTTCTGGAGTTACCAACAACTGGTACCAACAACTAGTAGAATGTTCCTAACTTATCCGCACTGTAACAGTAGTGTACTTTTCGAATCGCGACCTAGATTATCCCATGGTCTCATCGAGTTCTCGTTTAAACTAGTTTCTTGAAAGTGTGTGATCTCGCCATACGAGAATGTACCTCGGGAAGAACAGGAAACGTGACCCAAACGAACCCTCAAAACTGATTCAGATCCTGTGTAAATCCAATCAACACCGTTTGTTGTCGTGACGTTTCTGGCTCTTCACTGGGCATGCGGCGATTCTGCATCGGCACGAAGAGTTAGTCATCAAGAGTATTAACCCTTTAAATTAGTCAAGCTTCGAAAACAAAGACAAATCGCACAGAAGATCCAGCAAGAGGTATGCTACATGTGTGGTCGGAAGCAAAACAAGGCTCAAATTATACATGCAGAAATTTATACTTCGGGACACGGATGCTGACCAAAATGGTCTTTTGCAAAGATAGGGTCCCTACTATCTTTTTCTCAGATCTAGCTATTTCTGAACGCACAGCAAGAGACAACAAAAGAATAGCGACAACTCCAAGGGGGAGCGCTCGCTCTCGTCGGTGTGCATACCCATAGCACAGCCAAATTTCGCTACAGAAAGTCGAACCAAACTATATTTCTATGGCGTTCTGGCGGAAATGGAAATGCATTTTCTTATAGACATGCTTAAAACAAAAGTTCACGGATATGAAATCACATTTGACTGCACTAAATGGAAGCGTCAGCTGAGTTTTATACTGGAAATATTTCGGTCCGTCTTGGGGAGGGTCCTCTTTAGGCTCAAACTGTAAATAGTACGATGTAATTAACAAGGTAAATTGTATATATTAAGTGTACTTAAAATTTATTATCAAAATGTTTCATGTGGTGTTATTATGTACGTGGCTACTAGTCGTTCACAGTACGGCGATCCAATGCTAGCTAGTGAATTGTACGAGCTGTTAGGCAAATTAAAGATTATTATTAAGCTAGAATATTTATCTGAAAGAATGTTTCATTTCAAGAAACCTTTCCTGACCAGAAAATATTTCCTTGACCGAACAAGAGCTAAAGAAAAATCAGGTGAAACATGCCGAATGAGCAAGGCTTCGACTTCATGGCTTCCAGCTCGTTCCACGTATAGGCTACAGTCGAGGTAGCCTATGCTTCTTTGATCAGTGGTTAACGCTCAAAGAAAATGTTTGAGCCCCGTTCACAAGCATGCCTACCCAAGCACAGATGCCTAGGCACGTGTCTGGCACCACTGCTCACACCCATGCCTATACTGTAAAAAGTTTCTCCGTATAAGGATTAATGTTAAATGCAGTATGTGCTACTCGGATTCATCTTATCTCTATTTGGTATTAATCTTATCTCCGAAGAGATAAGAATAATCCGAGCAGCAAATACTGCAGTTAAGTTTAATCTTTATACGGATAAACTTTTATGGTGTAGGCACAGATTTTGGGCCAAGCTAGGCTCTAGAACTCGGTAGGGATAGGAACTACAGTAGGGGTAGCCTATGCTTCTTTGAGCGCTGCTCCGTTCACAAGAATGCCTAGCCAAGCACAGATGCCTAGGCATGTATCTGGCACCACTGCTCACACCCATGCCTATACTGTAAAAAGTTTCTCCGTATAAGGATTAACGTTAACTGCAGTATGTGCTACTCGGATTCATCTTATCTCTATTTGATATTAATCTTATCTCGGTGGAGATAAGAATAATCTTATCTATATTTGGTATTAATCTTATCTCCGTAGAGACAAGAATAATCCGAGCAGCAAATAATGCAGTTAACTTTAATCTTTATACGGATAAACTTTTTATGGTGTAGGCACAGATTTTGGGCCAAGCTAGGCTCTAGAACTCGGTAGGGATAGGAACTACAGTAGGGGTAGCCTATGCTTCTTTGAGCGCTTGTTAACGCTCAAAGAAGATGCTTAAGCCCCGTTCACAAGGATGCCTAGCCAAGCACATGATGCCCTAGACTCGCCACTGCTCACACCCATGCCTATAGGCACATATTTTGGGCCAAGCTCGGAGTTCTAGGCTCAAGAACTCGGTGCCTGGCTCTCGGAAACCAGGCTTGGCAAAAAAAAGTTTATGAATGCGGCTTCAACGAAGCTGTGATTATCCATAAAAATGTTCGTTTCACTATCTTGAGCCTGAAGGGGACCCTTGCGAAGAAAGGCTGAAATTAGAACAAGACTGACGGATCCATTTAACATAGTGCACTATAACTGTACACAGAGCTTATAATTTCCAAACCAGTGTGCGCTTCTCTTAATTACTCATGCCTGATTACCCCCGAATTAAGTAGCCTTGGTAGAAGGACATGCAGGAGGAATGAACCTCAAATTGTTTTCACACTCGACCCCAAACCCTCACGCACATGAATATAAATGTCCTGTCCTAAACCGATTGCTTTCTGCTCAAATAGAAGCTATTTCTATGCTAACTAGTTAATGAGCAGTTTTGCTCGTCTGACTTGAAACAATTGTAAGACGTTAATGACAAGCAATGATTGGGTTCATGACTATAGACAAGACTGAAGTACATGGTACGAATTGAACAATTACATCATAGACTGGGAATGTCCGAATTTGAACTGTTCTTTGTTTTAGTTTTGCTTCTATCTAGAATCGGGATTTCCACGAGTATTCTACTCGGAATGCCCGGAAGTTGGCGAGTGCCCCCCGTAAACCAACTAGAGCTTCTTTTATAATCAAACACTTTGCTCCAGGGGTGTGGAATTCAATACCTGATGAGGTAAGGGTTGCGTCTACCCTTTCAGCTTTCAAGCCACAGGCCAAGTCCTTTTTCTTGTCGAAAACATAATTTCCTTCCTTTCTTTCTTTTTTTCCCTTTTTTTTTTGGGGGGGGGGGGGGCAAGGGCGCTTTGCTGACGAAAGATCGTCCGTTAGCGGATTTTCTTGACAGTTTGTTATGTGTTTATTATTTTTTCTACCATTCTTTTTGTAGACTTGTTTGGTTCGTTTCCCTTGAGATTATATGAATAAAGAATAAGCCCCGCCCATTGCCAGGCCTTATGTTAGGCCTTATGGTGGGGTCATAAAGAGTTAATGGTGCTTATTGTTTTTATTAATAAAATTGAACTGAACTAAATCTGTCGTAATTCTTCGGGGTGACACTGTCAGAAGTCTTATGCCATTTATTTAAGATATATATGCGCATCCTTGTGTTAAATGTTACGACGGATGCCGAGAATATTTACGGTCAACCCCTATTAAGTGTTTTCTTTTTTGGAAACATAACACTTAAAAGGGTCGTAACATAAATATCCTCGGCATCCGTCGACAGTCAATGTCAAATCGATACAAGGTAAGAAGTGAACAAAGGTCGAGAATATCCGCAATCTGAACTGTTCTTTGTTTTAGTTTGTGTCGTGATTCTTCGCGATTAGACTGTCAGATGGTTAAAATTTATCCAAAACAAGGATGCGACATTTGCGACGAACTGCGACATTTGCGACGAACTGCGACATTTTTTTTTTACGAGGGATGGTATGTTATACAAGGGGCTTGTACCGTGACGAATAAACTAACTAGATAAACACCTAAGCCTGGTTTATCTGTCACGGTAGGCCTAATATACAAGCCCCTTATAATAACGCGATGAACAATTCTTTGACTGTCTAGTTGTATGGTAGTTGTACGAAAAAGTTACATGTATTGATATGTAGTAGTATGGAATACTTTGATTTAACATGCCTCCGACCGGGTTAATCTTAAGTAGTAGTATCCGATAGCCTCCAATCTTGCTATAGTAGCATCCGGTTTGCTAGCAGTAGCATGCAGTGGCAACAGTTACGACTGCATGCTACTTTTTCGTACAACTCCATACGACTAATTCTCGAAAAATGTTCATCGGGAACATTCCATCCCCGTAATTTCGAAATAATCCCGTCACATGGGGGCAGGTCCGTGTCCAGGAATTTATTTCGGGGGGGGGGGGGTGCCCGTGGGTCGGACCAAAAAATAAAAAAAGACATAGATCAGATGTTGAAACCCATAAGAAACGATTATTTTTGTAAGTTTCGGGGGGGGGGGGGGTGAACCACCTAACCCCCCTGGATACGGCCCTGCATGCATGGGGATACGAACTATATTCACAGCCCCTCGGTAGCTCAGTGGCAGTGCACTGGCCAAGAAAGCCAAAATTATTTTGATGGTACAAATTTTTGGGGGACAAAGAATTTGGGAATGTTGGTTAGTTTGGGTATGGCACATAGAGAACATTTTTTTTTAGGTTTCTTTTGCTGGTTTTTGGTTTGTGTTTAGCTGATTTAGGAAGAAATGTTTTTTTACTCGATTATATTACTGAGAATTTACTTATTTGTTTATTGGATTTTTGGATTTATGTATTGGAGGTTAGTTATTTTTTAAATCTTTGTTTTAACCACGGCTCACTAAAGCTTTAAGCGCTAATAAATATATATCTATCTATGCAAGTCGTATCAGATTCTTCAAATAAAGAAAACAAAAACTTACCACAAATGGCCTTCCGACTGATGGTCCTCCCTGCGCTATGTAGAGGGTAGATGCTGAACTGAACGCCAAGTCCATCTCCCGGCGACTAACGGAGACTGTTTCATGTTCGCGACAGTTGAAATAGAGGGTGACGTTGTTCCCAGAGACGCGGAAGGCGAATCGCGTCCATCGCCTAGTAAAAGCGGGAACTGTGAACGATGCCAGAGTCTGGAAGGAAGCAGAATATTCTTAGTACTATATCGTTTTGTATCAGTTCACAGACAGGCTGTTGGATTTATGTAGCTTAATTATCCAGAGAGGTTACCAAAACATCCAATGTTGAGTCGCGAAACAAATTCTGGACAAAAGACCCCGTGGCCAGCGATACGGCCAGATCGCTTGCTTGATCGCGCTTGAGAATAACCCAGAACTGGATCTAACAGACAGACACAGCATTTCCCAGCTTGATTCTCCACACCTTCACCATCTCTCTTTAAGTCAGTTACTTGCTGTTCATTATACACTACAAATTGTGAAGTACCAACTGATTCCTCGTTCGGTACCAGATCCAGACAATAAAAAATTAAGCAACAAATGGCTCTTACTGGAGAAGCAAATTGACTTCAGTCATCACATTGTCGATTTACATACGAGAATCAGCCCCGATTAACTTCTTAATTCTTAGCATGAACCTGACCAAAAATACATTAGGTCTTCCTCCCGTCAACTCATCACAATTCAAACCAAACACAACTGAAACAAAGCCGTTGACTTTATACCAAACGTTAACTTAGGGAACTGTTGAATCTTGGCTTTACTGACTGACTGACATTCAAAAGCAGTTAACATTTCGCTGACGAAAATGACGAGTAGAGCTGTTCTCCTCCCCCCATTGGTAACTCTACCGAATATTTTTGCATTTATTTAAATTACGTTTCGAAAATTACGTTTCGAAACTGTCCAATATGTAGCTCAATTTTCAAAAAAATTTGATCGGTGATCCTACAATAATAGACAACGTAGGCTAACTGGACCATGAGCACCGACTTTCCAACTATGATTAACTCAACGAGCCATCCGTCTGTGTATTGGGGGGGGGGGGAAGAGGAGTAGAATAACTTCTCGAATCGCGCAGATCTCGACGGATGAGCCAACAGACAGGTGTCAAGATTAGTTAATGAAACAGGTAAGCTATTTCGATATCCGGGCCAGATTTGATCTCCCCGGGGAGTGGACGGGGGGGGGGGGGCAAAATACCGTGATAAATCCAAACTGTTTGTGGCCAAGAGTTGGTGAATTCTCATATATTAGCTTATCAAATATCAATTAGCTTTCTTCATAGTTGAGATAACCGGGGAATTCGGGACCAGTGAATCTGCAATAAAAAACAACCAAATCATTTTTTATTAACGGTTGATCCAACGACATCCTCTTGTCCTTTCCAAGACCCTTGATATCTGGACCTTGGTTTAACCTTTTAGAGCTTGTGGGTGTTGTTGTGTGTTTGTGAAGTTCAGAGGCGAGTATTTGATCTTTAATGGTTAGCTACTACGCAGTAAACACAAAGGTCACTTGATGTGGAGCAAGAAAATAACAAGAACCTGGCCAAGTGGATTTAAGCTATATTGGACACCAAACAAGGAATAAATTAAGTGTGAAAGAAAAGGAAACGACTTCTCTAAACTAAAGACTACGATCCCTATATGTCTTCAAATAACTGAAAATTCCCCCTACCCCTTTGTTCGAGCGCTACTTTGTTATGTTCTCAAGTCGGACATATACTACCGGCCACAGTATCACATCACATCGACTTCGTATAGGAAAAGGCTCATCCGGGCCACTGAAAATATAAGAGCAATAACCTCATCGGATCATGGACATAATAGGTGCATTTTTGTTCATGGTTCTCAGGTCTCAGTTCTCTGGTCTCAGTTCTCTGTTTTGCCAAAAAATGACGTTTTCGTTCGCAGTTCTCTGTTCTCAGTTCTCTGGTGGATGGTCACCAGAGAACTGAGTAGCGAAGTCAGTTCTCTGGTGAGGCTTATCCACCAGAGAACTGAGAACAAAAACGGACTCAGGTCTCTGTTCTCAGTTCTCTGGCGTGCGAAAAAACACAAAAATTACTAACTGGCAGGAGACCAGAGACCAACCAGAGAACAAAAATGCACCTAATATAAGTAATTTCTGTGTGTTTGTAACTTCTGATACTGCTTCTGATTTCTCGAAGCCGAGCGACGACGTCCACTTTAAACTAGTTCAGCTACTTCCCAGAACATCACGAGTAAAAAAGTGTAAAAGTCAAGCCGGTTAATAGTTATTTTGCTCAAAGTTCAGTCCCATGCAAGTCGAGAGTTTATATTTTTCTTACTCCTCTTCTGCTTAGGAGAAGCGGAATTCTCAAAGCGGAATTTCGATATCGACTTTAAGCCATTTACAAATTCGGAAAATACAAGGAGCGGGCTACAACGTTATTTTTTTCAGATTTCTCGCACGCGTACGAACTGGAGAACGTAAATCGATCTCTGCAAGATGTCATGCGAGCTCTTAGCTCTTGTTTCAGACATTAAAAATCTTCCCGACCTTTTTTTTTTTTAACCATTCAAGTTTACCGACATACAGTCAAACATCAATTAGTTCAGAAAACAAATTTCGAAAATTCTCTGAACTCCACCTTCTTTATCTTCTAGTCCCACGTAGGTTGCAGCTTTCACCATTTATCCTTTCGTTTGAGCGACTTCTCACGGCGGGATTTTCTGCCGGATTATCGGATACGTCCGAGCCCTGACACAAACTTGATTAACCGGATACCAGAGAGGCTGGCAATATTTCCGTGAAGCCAAAGATAAGACAGCAGGGATGAAGAATATGATGTTTGGAAATGTTTCTGATCGCTTAACAGCCTGCGTTACAAAGGTTCCACCGTCTCCGACGGGACGTACATATAAGCCTATGGCAGCTCGTCAACCAGATCACTGAATCCACTGTAAAAAGTTTCATAACAGATAACACAAGGATGCGCGGGTTCAATAGACAACAACTTGGGATGTAATCTGTTCTGATTTTCGTAGGTCTCGAGATCTTCGCCCAGGAAGCGGTGGATAACTTCAAGCGCTGGTTGGGCCCAGTTGTCCATGATTTTAGGAAACATCCAAAAGGGTAATGCTTGCATCTTGAATTTTGAGTTTCTCCGTTAATGTCTGGTTAGGGCATAATTTTGACAAATGGTCCAGGTGCTTCGCATATTTAAAATTACACGATTTCATCATTTTTCTCTCCTTCTTTCGCTAAACATGAGTAACACCAGAACGAAATAGAACAGAATGAGAGCAAAAAGTGTTGAACAAATTTCCCAAAGCTTTACGATTATATCCCCGGTTGGGAACGATGCGCCCATAGGCCGAAAGTAACCGAAGAGCAAGTTTTTGACAGTGAAGATTTGAATGTTATGCCAAGCCATCGTAGAGATTCCGCCGATTTGACGATGAACGATCCAAGAGAGATAGAAGCTTTGGATGTATTCGAACCGTTTGACGAAGAGCCTTCAAGGCCGATTAAACGACAGCTTACTCGTATTTTTGGTGACCGGCTACGGCTTACTAAGAGCAAGTCGTCCTCGTAAGCTATGTAGCTGAGTAGGGAGAACACCAGGGGGCGAACACCAGTTCGGACAGGAATAATCTCTGACAAGCTACCTTGCCATTTGAACCTTACTGAAGAATGGACCATACCAAAATTTAACAGATTGATTCACAATTCAGACAGATTCATAAGCATTTCCGTCATTCTGAGAGAGCTGCCCTTGCCACAGTTCACAAATGAACAAGATGTGACCGAAGTATACAAGCATTGCACTGGAGCTCGCAGGCAAACTTCTTGCATTCCGATCAAATAACCTCAGTGGACACGACTTCAAACTTAACCTTGCATTGTCGAGGCGCGGAACCAACTTCCATCTCATGACATTGCCAACCCATCAGTCGACGCTTTAAAAAAAAAAGACATTTGAGAACATTGTGTTAATAAAACCTTGGATGTTAAAGTTTAACTTAAAAGCCGACTTATTTTTGTGTCATTGAACTGGATACACTTAATTATTTGGATTCTGCATGGATTATTTTCCTCTTTGACAGTGCAAAAACGGATACGTCAGCTAAAATTTTATTCGAGCTATATTTCGGCCCTTCTTGGCAAGGGTCCTCTTCAGGCTCAAAACCGCTCAAGTTGGAAAAACGAAACTTGTGGTTATCACAAGTTTCGTTTTTCCAACTTGAGCGGTTTTGAGCCTGAAGAGGACCCTTGCCAAGAAGGGCCGAAATATAGCTCGAATAAAATTTTAGCTGACGTATCCGTTTTTGCACTGTCAAATATGATTCGCAGTCAGCTTGGGTTGAAGGAATATTTATATTTTCCTCTATCTGCTCTAGTTATGACGTTCAGAATATCTGCGACCGTCCCCACAGCGTAAATTCTACTATGACGTGGGAAACTTTAATCTCAACACAACGCGGCTTTTCAGTGGGCAGTGGTGAGATTGGTGAAGATTGCTTAGTGCCTGAACAAAAATAAATCACAAATCTTTCCGTAAGGCATACAACAAAAATGCAAGCGCATAGAGTACCACGAATCACAAGGAAATTCCACTATTTGAAAATCGATTATTCGTGAATAGCAGAACAACAAACTATCGCATTTTCAGCGGGTCTTCAAGCCAACTTAAGTGAATAAGTGATGGGTAACTAGATTGTCCTATCCCAGCCCTTTTCGGCTAAACTTTAATAAAATGATAACAATCAAGTCATCTACAATCTATTACCTTTGTGGCGTCAAGAGCAACTGAAGGTAGTTCAAGGACAAAATTACGATGACCTGCTTTACCGCTAAGACCAACTAAGTTTAAAGCTGGAACAATTTATCGATCACTGGTCCCGCTTTCCTACTTTTGTGAAGTCCTACCTTTGTTACCGCTAACGTTCACAGCCTGAATACTGTACGGCTTACTCCGAACTCTCGACGCATCACATGCACGCTTCCCCAAATTAATGCGAATTTTGAGTGCGTATTTGCAAGCAAAATCTTATGGGGCTGTGTGTGTATGTAGCTCTAATGATGCTGTTATTTTTCTTATTAGTGTAATGTCTGGCAACTTGTTTTCTGACAACTCTCACCCGGCTTCTTTTATTCTAGTGTTAACATTACTTGGTAACCAAGTCTTCTAAGACAGTGGTTCCCAACCTTTTCCGTACCGCGTACCCCTAATCAAGGTTCGAAAATGTTGCGTACCCCCTTTTCCAGAACGTTAAAAAGACGGTATTTATTATCATAAATGATAAGGCATACATGAGTAGAAATGTATACAAAATCAATGAGACACTTAAGGCTGCTTTTTAGCTAAAATTTTATGAAATCTCGGCTCTAGCCTACGTCATTTACGGCAATATTTGTTTCACAGTCAGCCTGTTTCTGTGTATGGTTTTGATGTCCTCCGTGCTTTCATCAAACTGCATCGCAAACGTTTTCGTTAGCTTAATTCGTAACCTGAATGACAATATTTATCACTTGTTATGTCTTTGGTTCTTCTTGAACAATATTGTTAGACACAGGAACAGATTTTACGGCAGTAGGCTAGCTGTATTTAGGGGCGTCACGCACTTGCTGGCAACACCTCTTCCCCAAACAGAAACGAGTCGGCGCGAAGCGCCGCGATTTTTCGTAAAACAGTTATTTTTTTTGAAAAACAGTCGATAAAAATACCTTGCCCTTCAAAATGTTTAAGCTAGTGATGCCACTGCTGGTAATATTAGGCTTTCGGCAGTCGAAAGTGAGTTAGGCGAGATTTTGAAGTTACGAATTAAAACGATTTTGGATCCTTCGCGTACCCCTTGCAAGGGTCTCGCGTACCCCTTGGGGTACGCGTACCCCCGGTTGGGAACCACTGTTCTAAGACACCTGATATAATTATCCATGGTCCCTATTTTAATCGTTCGTTTTACGAGTAGCACACACTAATCTCTCTATAGAGTCTAGATTCAGGAATCCCAGTTCGCCCCACACTTTGGATTCTAAAACGGGAGAGGGGCGTAAAATAACTTACACAAAGAGGTTATAAGGAGTGAAAAATCGAGAACAAAAGCGAAGAGACACGAGATAAGGGAGCGTTTCAAGTTTAGTGTAAACATGAAACTTCACAATGTATACAGATATGAGACGGGGAAGTTTGAGGGATTGCAGCATCCCAGGATATAGTACTATATCGTCAGAGAGTAAGACACCACTATAAGCATTGAAGCTATTACTAGTCCCGCACGATACTTTACCACGTATAGTGTCGTAAGAAAAGACCAACGTAATCAAATCCATCCAGTAATCTTGAAGCAAAACCCTGGAACATTTGTTAGGTTGCTATGGAAAGGTTTGGGTTCTCCGGAAGGACGAATGTTCCAGCGCGCGCCCAGCAGGTTTTGGGGGTTCCGCTGGACACTGGAACATCCTTGCTTCCGAGGCGCGGAGGTTTTTGGGTCGCGCGGTAGAAGGACATAAACCAGACTAGACCGAAGATCGAGTCTCTCTTCCTTATCGGCTGTGATCCAGAGCAGATCGAAGATAAGTTTATATTTTATGTACAAGTGTTTAACCGGTCTCGATGTAGCATTTATATTATCTTCAATATAGTTAGTTGTGTTCGCCTTATCCCGTCCTATAACACACATTAGGGGTGTAGTATATCCCGCACTCGAAGTTCCGCTCGTCCGGCCTACGCTACCATATTTAGGTCTCTGACCCCGGTGGACGTTTACGTCACCAAGCTGGGAACCGCTCCAGTTAACCCTGGACACCCCAGTTAATACATTAAAGTAGCACTTGTTTATGAAGTACTGTGTACTCTGAATGTTAGGTAGCCTGATATACATCCAGAACTTCTGAAAATTGAAATACTATATGGCTCGTCTCTGCTCAATTGAAATTGTATCGGCCTGCTCAGGCGGCTCCGAGTCCAGATAACGTTGTAACGGGGCTTTGTGATTGACTCACCAGTGACAATGCTACGGGTTGACCATGCTTTGTGAAGTGCATTATTTAATTTGTTGTTTTTATTGTTAACTGTTACCGAAGTTGTTATTAACTTCCTAATTGTCTTAGACGACCTCTTGTAGCTTTGAACTATTTCGTAAATAAAGTTGACTGATTGATTGATCGATGTGGTGGGAACGACTGGTTAAAACAGGAGCTGGTGATGGGGGTGGTTGCTGCGAAAAAAAACGGATGTTTCCAGTTCTACCTTTCAAGTTAGACTCGGCACTTGGAAGTTCTGAAATAAATCACAAACCACTACTTACATTTGTAGCGGTGGGGTTTAGAGCGGGCGTATAGATCAAGCTAATATTCTGTCTTCCGGGGCCACCATTTGCAACTTCTACTCCTAGTAAGACCACTGTATCCATGGAATTCGTTACGGCGAATAAGTAACCTCCGTCTGGGTTATCTGGTTTCACAGTGGCTAATATGGAAAAATCCCTAAAAACAGACACCAGATTAACACCACTCAAGGAAGACGAAGTTCAACAACGAACAACACCGTTTATTCGAAACTACGCACTATTTGAAAAAAAAAAACCTGTTCGGATGTTTTAAGCAGCGCTCGACCACGTTTTTTCGATCAGAAACACACAAAAAAATACATAGCCGGTCATTCTGATCAATGAGTACATCGGAAACAATAGTCGGGGGCTGGTCCCACTAAAAAAGGTCCGAAAAGACAAATGTAAAAATCAAAAGTAAAAGAAAGCCTATAGTGCTTTAAGGGTAGACAACACTGAAATAGCCTATGAAATCTGAAATCTCGGAAATCGATGAAACGAACGTAGATCCACATTTGATTTTACGCCAAATAATCAAGGATTCTGTGACAGCCAAGACTTGCCATATCTAAATCTCTTATGGTGCATTTACACACTGCGTAAAATCCGAGCGTATTTTGAAATCCGAGCGTATTTTACGCACGTATTTGAGCTAGAAAAGGTTTCTAGCAATACGGACGTATTTGTATATAAAACGGACCGTATTGCTGGAGACCTTTTCAAGCCCAAATACGTGCGTAAAATACGGACGTTTTTCAAAATACGCTCGGATTTACGCAGCGTGTAAATGCACCATTACTCTGTAGCTGGGACGGATGTCCAGGAAGGGAGTGGATTGACAGTATAATTTCCACGGGTAACTTATTTCAGCCTGCTGATTTTGATCCGATTCAAGTCAGAGGCAATGTTGCCGCTTTTAAGTCTAACCGAAAAGGGCTATAAGACCCGACAATCTAGTTACACATCACGTATTCACCTAAATAGGCCTGAAAACCCGACAAAAATGCGTTACTCCGTTTGTCCGCTGTCCAAAGATAATGGGTTGCATCTAATGAACTTCATCTTTCAGATTTGTGGTACCTCTATGTGCCTGTCAATCTATGCTTGAAATATTTACTAAGATTACGTTCGAGAACTTAACGATTGTTAACAAATTGTTAACAATTGTTAAGTTTTTGCGTTCCAGGTTTCTGATTTCGAAATGTAAGCTCCGCCCACCTACGATCCGTTCCAGAGCTTAACGATTGTTATATTTTGTAACGATGGTCCGAGAGCATCGTTGGGAAAAGTTAACAATTGTAGAATTGGGAAAAGTTAACGATCGTTAAAGCTGCAGTTAGCTCCGCCCCAAAATAAAGTTGATGATTGTTAACAATTGTCAAGTTTCTGGAACGCAACCTAACTAGCCAACTGAAATATTAAGCCATTGCCAAAATAAGCGCCCGCTTATCGTCATTAATCCTGTAACTGCAGACTTGTTTTCAAATTCAAATTTTCCGCGTCTGGATGTATTATGGGTTGTCGTGCAAGCAGCGCACATTCTGAACGTCATTACTATAGCCTCGGGTAAAAAAAAGTGCAAAATCCCTTAGATGGGTCAACATTTTCAGTGTAGGCTATTCAAATATTAGATGTAAAAAGGGGACCCTTGCCAAGAAGGGCGGATATATAGCTCTAATAAAATGTAGCTGACGTATCCGTTTTGCACTGTCAAATATAAAAATAATTTTATTTACTAAATTGTATAAAGAATATTTTTTAAAGAATAACTACTTCAATCTATCAATTTAAGACTATTAAATAAATTTCTTCATTTCCATTAACCTACTCATAAACTTTTATAGTTAAAACCTAATAAGACCAAAAATATGACTTTTCTACCCTTAAAGTCCAAGCGGTCATATTTCATAGATTAAAATTTAAATGTTTTACTAACTTCAAAACTCTGAGTAACGCACTGTCTTTTTCAAGATAGACCTTCCTTCCTTAGAGCATCTGTCTTACAGTAGCTGCGTTTTTTGCCGTCATCCAGTTAACCGACCTACAAGATTTCCCACTATAAGTCGTTTTCTTCCTTCGGTTAACCGACCAAGTTTTTATAAAGTCTGGTCTTCACCTCCCGGAACTTCCGGAATATGGGCTTCCAGATTATTCTTCGACGTCTTCTGTAAATTGCATCTGGAATATGAACCGGTCCGAAAGTATATCAAAATAATCCGGAAAAAAGGGGCTTTTGAACTTCCAGATTTCCGGAATTTTTAAGTATCGCCGAAGAAATTCAAAAAAAGCTCGGAAAATCTGGGAACCCAGATTCCGGAAGGTGAAGACCCAACTTAAGCTGTTTTTTCTGGCTCCGTTCATCGGTCGGTTAACCGACTTGTGGACTGAGGCGGGAGCTCCGTCCAACCGACCTACGCTTTTTAGAGCTCAGCCGAACCGACCAGCGAGACGAAAAAACGGTCAATAGTGGCAAATGGGTAGGTTAACCGACCTATGGAGAAAAGGCAAAAACGCAGCTAGTGAAAGGTACTTCGCACTACAACTAAATAGATTCAGAGGAGGACAGACGCACTGAGAAAAAACACAGCGGAAAGGAAATTTCTTCAGCCTACCTTGGCAGTGAGTCTGGTACGAAGAGTCTGTAAGGAAACTTGAGGTCGGCGCCGAGGAGGAACCCGAATGCAGGAAATGAGTCTAACCCCGCGTCCATATACTGAGTTGTCGGATCCACGAACGGCACTGTTATGGCACTGATAAGGTCCCATTCTTGGTATGACTCTGAAAGAGAAAGCAGACAGTATCAACTATGCAAGTTAAAATAGGGCGAGTTCAATTCTCAACTTAAGGCTTTCCCCTGGTTCACACGGATAGCCTTTCTGCTTCATCCCAAAGTTCGGAGGGAAAAGCCGATCATGAACAGAACTATGTCGGCGACAGGCGTTACGGTACTTTTTCCGTTCCTGTACAGAAAGTTTCTGAAAGAGCGAGCCCAAGTGACTTTTTGGTCAGGGACGGAAAGATTCAGTAACCCACACGTTCACACGCAGAAGTTCTCTGTTTTTAGGATTTTGCAAGAATCACCGTGAACGGAAAGTTGCTGTACCCAAGCATAAACCTTTTTAAGCTGAGCAGAATATTCCCGTCCCGCTGCATATTCTGTGAAGGGAATGAAGGTTCTCGCAAAGACATGGAAACGTTTCTGTACACGGACGGATTACTTTCTTCACCATGATTCGGCTAAAACGGGGGAAATTTCCGTTCATGAACAGAAAATGTCGGCAACAGGCGTTACAGAACTTTTTACTTTCCTGAACGGAAGACTTTCAGTAACCTTTCCACTTCAGCGGATAGGGTGGGTGGTTATAGTCTCACACTGCGTCCCGTTTACGGAGGCGTTCAACAAATTCGTCAATACAAAATGACAGCATCGAGCCGCAAGCGCGTGCTCCGTCGTTTCCACCAAAACGAACAAGACCAAACAAGGCCGTATCCAGGGGGGGGTTAGGGGGTTCAACCCCCCCCCCGAAACCCACAAAAGTAATAGTTTTTTGCAGGTTTTAACCTCTGATCTATGTATTTTTTGTACTTTTTGGTCCGACCCGTGGACAAACCCCCCCCCAAATAAATTCCGCGAGCAACCCCCCCCCCCCCCCCCCCGAAATAAATTCCTGGATACGGCCCTGAGACCAAAGGTTTCGATGGGATCCCAAAATTTAACATTTATTGGACTTCTCGATCCAGAAAATCGGATCTTGTAGATTTCCGCTCTCCGCCAGGACCCTTAAACATGTTATTATTTATCCCTAATCAACCGCTTGAAAATGCACAAAATGATAGGTCAGTCAGACCGTAGTGGAATCGACTAAAAGGAGGAAGGGAAGGGAACACGAGAAAAGCAGGAAGACATACTAAAACCAGGAAGGGCATACGAAAACGAGGAAGGCCATCCTAAAACGAAAACGAGGAAGGCTGCATCGTTCCCTTCCTCTGTTTAGTATTCCTTGAGGGGTCGGCAACTATCAACATTCTTAGTTCACCGTTCCCTTCCTCGTTTTAGTATCCAGAGGTGCGTAGGCAGTAAGTTCAGTGAGGGGTCGGCAACTATCAAAATTGTAATTCACCGTTCCCTTCCTCGGTTTAGTGCTTTGAGGGGTCGGCAACTAGAATTCTTAGTCCAGCAATGGGTTGGCAACTAGGATATTTCTAGTGTACCTTAGCGTACTAAAACGAGGAAGGAGATGGTGGATTTGAACTATCTTAAGTGACCGACACTTCGCTGAACTAAGAATTCTAGTTGCCGACCCCTCAAAGCACTAAAACGAGGAAGGGAACGGTGAACTACGAATATTGAGAGTTGCAGGCCCCTCAAAGAATTTAGAATTTGCAATTTCTTTCCACGTTCTGGTACTCTAAGGTACTACCCGTGACAAGCTACTAAAACGAAGAAAGAATTTTTTAGAGTTGCCGACCCCTCAAGAAGAATAATTTAAAATTCCCAATTTCCTTCCTCGTTTTAGTACTCTAAGGTACAGTAGAAGTATCTTAGCTGTCGACCCCTCGCTGGACAGAGAATTCTAGTTACCTACCCCTCAAAGCACAAAACGAAGAAGGGAACGGTGAATCACAATTTTGATAGTTGCCGACCCCTCACTGAACTTATGCCTACGCATATCGGGATACTAGAACGAGGAAGGGAACGGTGAACTAAGAATTTTGATAGTTACCGACCCCTCAAGAAATACTAAACAGAGGAAGGGAACGATGCAGCCTTCCTCGTTTTCGCAGACTTGAATTCTGACGACATCATTCTTCGTTTTAGGATGGCCTTCCTCGTTTTAGTATGCCCTCCTGGTTTTAGTATGTCTTCCTGCTTTTCTCGCGTTCCCTTCCCTTCCTCCTTTTAGTCGTTTTTAGTGTTTTTTGACAAATTACGGCCAAACAGCTAATCAACTGAGAAAACCAAGTTCAGGGATGGGTTCAGCATGTATGTTTACCCCTATATCTCATCTCTAATCGAGTTTAGAAAAGTTTTTTTGCTTTGACAAAATTCCTTGTTTTACCTTTATTCCGGGCGAACTATTTCTCCGATAGAAAATAAGGTTCAAAACGGATTCAACATTTCTCTTTGCCCCTATACCGACTTGATCAACTTCAAAAAGAACTTTACTTATACCAACTTTCAGGTTATGTCCGGATTCCGAGCGAACTACTTATCTGGCAATAAAGTTAATATTATGGGTTCAGCAAGTGTTTTTACAAACCTGTGGAATCTTTAATCGACTCCTAGCAGCTCTAAAACTTCCTGTTCGGGTAAATTTCGGGTAAATTTTCGACACCACTGTCGGTATGGCCCGAATCGAAGCAAAAACAGCAGCCGTGTCAAAAATCAAATTTTAGCACTAGTGTTTTCATTACAGTGGTATCCAAAAGTAATTTCCCCGAATAGGATGTTTATAGTCGGTAGAAGCTTCAGTTATTTATTGTACTTAGTTTCTTTCCCAGCATTGTCGCTGACGTTCAACAGCCTGACGAAGGCCTTTGCCAAGACGGGCCGAAATATCGCTGCGAAAGCATCGTAGCTGACGTACCCGTTTTATGCATTATTAAATTACTTGCAAAGTCCACGGTCTAACCCAACTCGCTTACTGCTTAGAGCCTCCACAGGCTACATAAAAGGACTAAAACTGTAAGACCTTTCTCATTCCAGGCTAGAACCCCCGACAGAAGGAAGACCGTTCACTCACGATGAGATCAAAATGCTTTTAAATGTAAAGGCCAATGTGTTTCCCACCAATGACGTAATCGGCTTCAGAAATCGGCAACGAATTTCCATGGTGTCAGCTTATAACGTTTCATCTCCTAGTCAATCATTTTCAGTCATAAATATGTAGTTTCCGCGCTTCTTATGACACAAAAAGTTTGTAGTTTATGGCAAAATGACCTAACCAGCTTTAAAGTTTATGTGGATATTATGTGTAATTTTTTCCTACATTACAACCACATTTTTAAATTAAACCCATACTTCTTGGCGTGGTTACGCCAATCTCATGTTTGGCAAAGAGAAAACCGTTATTCCACGAACAAATTTGTCGGTTTTTCAAAGTAAAACAATATTAGTACCGGCGGTCATAGATTAGAATGGACACCGTCAAGGTCCGGCAGTATATACAGTTTCAGCCAAAAAAAAACGAGCAAAAGAAAAAACATGACAAAATTGAATTAACTATTTTGAATTAGCACTAACCCATATTAAGGTTAGTAGTAAAACAATACCTTTTTAAAATGTCTAAAAAAACAGTTACTATTAACTTTTTAAGTCACAATAGTACTAGCCAGCTATTTAATAATGATAATGCTAGGGTAAAATGAAGTTCTTTCAAACCCACATTTATCAACAAATGTAGGCTACAGGATGATTTCGATTTTTGCATGTTGTGGACCGGACATTGTGATGTTGGATGTTGTGAACCGGAGCCATGCTCCTGCATGGAAAAATGCGGTTTCACATTCACAATTCACAATCACAGGTATCCTTCTTTGAAGGTTAATTAAAAGACACGTCGTACTTATTACAGTAGTTTATTGTACTTCTGTAATATTTCCATCCATTCTCGTTCCCGACTTTCTACACTTCATGAGGTGTATCTTATCTTGTCTATTCGCATTACAATGAGTATAACGCTTGCCATGTTTCTTCTCTTTACGTGACGTATCCGGCTCCCGAGCATTGTTTCGGATAGTATTATTCATCCGAAGACCGGTCATACCGGTTTTCGAAGACCGGCCCCTTGCCTTGTCATCCAAGGCAAGGGACAGGGATAGAGGCCAAAAACAGCCGAAGCCAAAGTGGTCAACTACCTCAGAACATCTTAGCAGATAGGCCTACACTATGTAGTGGGTGTGGCCAGAAAAGTGAATAGTGCCATCTTTTTTCTATAAATAAAACTAAACCATCAGCCAGATCAGCAGCTAAATTAGGGCTCCTAAGAACGGGAGCATATCACGAGAAAAGTTTTCACGAGACAATCGGCTTTTGACAAGTCTCACTAGGCAAGTCCGCACGAGGCAATCGAGCATTAGAAAAATCTTCGAGAGGCAAGTAACCCCGCAGCGACTTTCGACGACAAAGTACGAGAGTTAGCGAAGAGAAAAATTGACGGGGCTTCGGCCCCGTCAGACGGAACTCTACAGCCGTTGATCGAATATTTCCAGAAGACCTGGTTGTCGCCCGGCCCACTTGCACCATGCCACTGGAACCAGCACACCAACTCGGGCCCTCGGACCAACAATTACCTCGAAGCCTACCACCGGTCACTTAACGCGGAAGTAGGGAGAGCCCACGTGGCGCGGCGGAAAAAATGGATTGAAAAGGATCAACTGCAGCAACTGAAAGATCGACTCCTGGCTCCAAACAGCTCCAAGAACTTGGAAGATTTTGTTAATCAGGCATCCCGGTTCTCTGGCATTAGATCTATTTCCATTTTAATTTCCTAATTTATGTTATAGTTCAGTTTTGTGTGTGTGTATAGTTCAAATAAAATTCGATAGAAAGTCTTTATGCCGCACTTGCCTCACGGGAATTTTTCACGGGAAAAGACGACTAGCCTCGTGAAAATTTTCTCCTGGTAATTTTTCTTGTGAAAAATTGCCAAATGACTGACTTGTCTCGTGAATTTTTGTCTAGAAATATTTTTCTCGTAATAGACTTTTCTCGTGAAAACTTGTCTCGTGATATGTAGCCCCTAAGAACAACTGACCGAGTGTTTCTGGTTTTCATTTTACCACATAGCCAAAAACTGCACAGTTCAAAGTTGGCTAACGTTCAAGAAACATGCCTCAACCGTATATGTGAATATTTCATCCGTCACTTTTATGGATATCTCCAGTTGCAATCCTGTTTATCGTTTCATCAAGGAGGCCCTATCAGACTGAGAATTCACGCCTTAGCTCTGTCAGCTGAACTCTTAACAGGTTGCCGTTTTAATCCTGAAAGTTATAAGCTAAACTCCCGGGAAAATAAGGGGAACATTTCCCCTTGAACCAGAATGCAACTTTTTCAACTTTTTTACTCTTCTAACTTTTTATGGTTCTACAGTTTTTGAGCTCCCTAAAACTGGGCCCCCTGGTCCCAGTTGCCGACATCTGTGAGCCGGGCGGGGTATGGGGCTTGCGGATTCAGTTGCAAGCCTAATTGCCAACACATTTAACAGGTTCTGTTGCTCTGATCCCAGGAGTTCTCAAATTGCAAGCCTACGTCACGACAACAGACAGACAGGCAGACGATAGTGCTATAGCATAAAAAGCCAACTAGGCATTCCTTGCATTCTGCGAAAAAAAAACTGCTCAAACTTTCATTACCATATTCAAACAATGGGCAAAAGTACGGACCAATCTTTAAGCAGAAATATCGTATTCTATTTCCCATAGCTAGCAAACAATATGTATTGGCCTTCCCCTGATTAGGGAGGGTGAGTGGAAGTGAAAACTAAAAAAGGCAAGACTCCAGGGACAACACGTATATAAAGTTCCATCCTCCTCTCTCTGATAGTTCCAGTTTATCAGCTCCACAAAAGCAGACCCGATGGGCACAGTTTCCCGCAGTCCGTATGGGAGGGCGGGGTGAGGACACTGCCCTAAATAGCAAATCAGAAGCCAGGGATCTTGAAGCCATCTATTGACAAGCACAGCCGCCATGATC
Source organism: Branchinecta lindahli (assembly GCA_023053555.1). Classification (NCBI taxonomy): domain Eukaryota; kingdom Metazoa; phylum Arthropoda; class Branchiopoda; order Anostraca; family Branchinectidae; genus Branchinecta; species Branchinecta lindahli. The sequence goes on from JAKZAO010000003.1 coordinate 10,095,228, forward strand.
CCTACCAGCATAGATGGCATTGTGATCGCAGTAAACAGAAGAAATTATCTAAAAATACGTTAAGGATATCGTAAACAGAGGAGTCAAGTATAGCGGGACGGTGAGGACTATCCCCTCCCCATACTGTCGGTCAATCACCCCAAAAAAATGAGTCGACGCGAAGCGTCACGATTTTTTTTACAGAAAAAGTCGATTTTCCACAAAAAATTCGTGAGAACAGTCCCAAAACACGGTCGGTGAAAATGACAAGCCAGAGGGTAAAGTACCCTCTCCAAGCATTTTGGCTAGTAACGCCTCTGGTTATCAAGGAAAAGGAATAGGTTTATTTAATTTATGTTTATATCAGGTATGATTGTAACTTCTGGTCACCTTGCGTAGGGTAGAAAATAAACACATTCATTCAATTCGGACAAGGAGACTTCAAACTTCAGTGAACAGATACAGACAGAACAGAAGAAAGAATAAACTCCTGAAAATCCCTGGAGGCATGAACCAACGGAAAAAATGGACCTGCACATGTTTCTAGAAGTGGCTAAGGGCAGCTGTTAAATGTCCATCGCAAGACTAATTAAAATGGACAGACGTCCATTCAGCGTAAACAAATAATTCCTTAAAATCACGAAACTAATCGAATTTTGCGGCTAACCCAAGGGGCTCTACGCTTCGCATCCAGGAAAACGGGAACTCCTAACGCTCGAATCTGAGCAATGATGTAACTACGCTAAAGTCATTCCCCTCCACCACAGAAAAACACTCAAAGAATTGCCACAATCAAGACGTGACAAACATAATCTTCTAAAAACATATACCGTAAACTACCAGCTTATAGGTTATGATAGGCTAGCCTATCATAACCTATTGTTTTTGAAGTTTTTTTTTTACATAGATCAGCATGCAAAAGTGGATGGTAAAACGATAGGCCCCTCTCTCTTCCCCCAAAATTCTCATTTGACCTTTTTAAGAACAACAACTTTGTATAAGCCAAATCAGAAGCATCAGGACTGCCACAACCCTGTCAAAAGATTTTTCGAAAAGCAGTCGATTTTTCTTCAAAACTGTCGGTTTTTCGTAAAAATAGTAAATTTTTCTTAAAAACAGTCGTTTTTTCAAAATCAGTCGATACTCGATAGTCTAGGAGCCTAACAGATGAAATTGTGACATCTCGACAATGAATGACGGAACAAGGAAAAGGTTCTTAATTAAACAGCGACGTTGGCTATATTCTTTACGGTAGCGGCCTTAATATCACTCTTCTGAAAATGAATGGAAGACTAATTTTTTCGTTTGAATTTCGTCACAGGCCTTGCCATTTGTCATGAGTGCCCGTCATGAGTTCTGTTCCAGATTTTGTTGAAAAGTAGCCTACAACAGCAAGTAAAACTAGTCCTATTGTCAAATTTTTTTGATGTTGTTCACGAACTGACTCATTTATTAAAGGCTACATTCTTATTGGCTCTTTATTTAACTCTACTCTACTCTACCAAGATGCATTTTTCTTCCCTTCCTGAGAGCCTCAATCCCCTCAAATAGCTTAAACAGGACTTACCTTGAGATCTTGAGTTTGAGAAGAGACTGTTAAACTGATTAGCTGTCGCTGACGTCAGAGCAAGGAACAAGGTCAACAAACGAAACCTGAAAGAAAGAACAAGATGATCAGTTCTTGATAATAAGAAACCAGAACGTTCAACGTTTTTGGATAGGAGAGTGTAATCTTCCAGGGGTCCCAGCAGGAGCATTATTTCGGTATGAGGAGACAGCCCAAACCAAGTTTTATGATGGGGCAGATCTCCATCCTAGGTAACAATCCCAGCGGCCTAGACCATAAAGCTGAATCCCACTAACGCTACAGAGAAACCTTTTCACTTTTTTTTGTCCAAAGACATGGTCCTCGATTTGCTAACTAGGCAAGTTTGCTAACTAGGCCCTAGATCGCGGTTAATCACAAATTGAAAATTTAACTCCTTTGGCTTTTACCTCTGGCTTTTACCTTTACCTCCACTGCTTTCTACCTTTTGAAACCTATTTAGCAGCGAAAGAACATCACCAAGGAGAAAGATTTTGAGATCTAGCGGAAGCCATTCCCCCCCCCCCGCCCCTAGAAATGAGCGCAGTATAGAAACTACACGTGTAGGCGCGGCGGGGAGCGATAAAACGGGGCTATCCAGGCCTTTATTTGACACTGGAGTTGAATTCAAGGCCACCAAAACCTACTGAAGCTGAGCAATCAGCCAACGCAGGGTGCTGAAGTACGGTAGGGAAGCTAGGTACGTTCCACAAAACTATCTATGTAGGTAAAATCTAAGAATGTTGTATCGAAATAATTCGAAGAGAGTCTATCGCTTGTCAGGTCGCAACTTGAATGATCACTAATAGTAAATTTCAAAAAAAAAAAATTATTATGTTTAAAAAGTAATTCATCATGACCTTTATTACTGAAAAAAAAGAAATGATTATCATAGTGTGGATGATTGGGTGAAAGATTGTTTCATGTGTGTCAGTTGGTTGCCATTGAACGCATTCTAGCTTACTCAAGTCAATTTGTTTGTTGTTGTTGGTTAATTTTAGAGATGGGAGGGGGTATCTGATAGATGGCAGGTTGAACTATGTTTTGGTAGATTAATTCTAGAATTACAGGGCATAATATAAATAACGTAATAATATTCGGCATTGAATGTCAGAATTTCTTTTCTCTACAGTGCTTGTGTAATTTGCTAAAGGTTCATGTTATGAATTAGATAACTTCAACTTGAAAACTGTTTTGAAAATCTCTCTGGTTTCCCCCTAACATTCTCGCGTCAAGAGCTGGACGTACAAGCCGACAGTCCCTTTCAACATTTCCATGAACCAAACAATGCTTTCAGCGCACGTATTTCCGAGTGGTTTAATTGCAAGTTCGACGAAAACTTTATAATTCGCTAGTTCTAACAGCTGGAGAATCGAGGAATTTTAATCGCGGAGACATGTGTCGCCAGGTTAATTCGAAAACGTGTTGCGACTACATCTTAACGCCAAACACCGCAATATATCCCAACCCAGGCCACTTTCTAAAATTCTAAGGGTTTAAGGTTATTTCTCAAAAAATTCACATCTTGTTTATTATTTTCGCAAATATGGTGAGCTAGAATCTTGTCGCATTACAAATAATAACAATCCTAAGTGCGAAAAACCAAATGATAAACAGAAACGGGTAGAAACAATAGATGGCAGCCCTTTCGGACCCGTGGGAAAATGCCACTTTTTTTATTCTGCAAATTTTTCTGTTTATCACTCAAAGAAGGTATATTAGCTGTGGGGCCGGGTAACGGCGGCACATATTTAGAATTCATAGATTTTAGTTCACCTTAAATTTGAAACTGGTGCCTGCCTGCTAGAACTAAGCTTTCCACTCGAAAGCAGTAACATAGTTTGATGAAACGAAAGCTTGGATGCACAACTTCAGATACTCTTCTCTGACATAGGCTATACAACTCCACTTCATTTCGCACAACATAGGCTCTGGCTCGAGGACAAGCAAAAACCATCCTTTTTGCCCCAGGCGAGAGTTCTACGGAACTTTCCAAATTTCCAATTTTTGCCTGATTCGGCAAATTCTCCAAATTATTGACTCGGCATGAAAACGAGGATGACCGGATATTGACCATCAGAACACCGATTAAGACATAAAAAGATACTTCCGAAATTTCTGTCACGTTCAAGAACATGTCACATTAACCCGCTACTGACACTCTAAACGACTTGATCAAGACAAAATTATGAGAACTACGAAGATTCCGGTTTCTGTCGAACTCCGGCCCAACTCCAGCGGAAAAAAGTAAAGAAAGCAATCCAGAATGTAGCTTATCTTACCCCTATTTCGACACTAGACGACTTCAGACAGAATTTTTACTTTTCAGAAATTTCAGGGAGATTCCGGGCCAACAGCTTGTCCGGTGCGAAAACGAAGTCAAGATGTGTATTCAGCGAGTCCCCTTTACCACTAAATTGACTGTCTCGTTGACTTGACATTTTTTCCCCGCTTCAATTCGAAACCCTGCCTCATCCATAAATATGGGGCGAATTCCACCTGTACTCTGACTCAACGAACCCCTACACCTGTTTGAAAAAATATATCAACCTCTTCGAGAGTTATCTTGCGATAAGACGGAAAGAGTGATCGACGGACGGAAAACCCAAGTCATAGGTATCCCTTCACTTATGTTTTGCGATCCCAAAACCCCATTCCCCTAGAACTTTCGCTCCCTCCTTCCCAGACCTTGCGATCTTTGCGAGTCTCACGTTTGATTTCCGCAAATGTTTTCCAAGTCCCTGTTTATCCTCGGGCCGAGACCTTAATTAGTCCAAGTGCCAAAATAAAGGACTCTCGGTGGAGACTGCTTATAAATTAGGTGACAGAGCAGAATCTCCAGTGTCGTCAACATAGCGGCTTGTCGTGGTTGGTAAATACCGGAAATGGGTCTCTTGAGACGACAAACTCCTATGGCACTACTCCCGCACCATCCTCTGAAACTACGAAGAAGGGAATACAGAAAACGAAGAAAAAAGCTCGCTGGTCTTCTTGCGGCAAAGAAGAACCGAGGCAAAACTCCTGCCACCCGAAAGTTGGTCCCATTTATTTTCCCTGAAGAGATGCTCTCAGACACCCCAGCACTGGCGTCTTACCATCATCTGAGGAAATGAGGATTTCCTTGTTTCGCTCTGAAAGGAAAGCTCGAAAAAGAGCGTTGAGGCATTGCAAGAACCAAGAATTCGGCCTCGGCAAAATCTTATACAAAGAAGAAATACTATTATTTAGCAGACTACCCTAGCCCACACTACAAGTTTACGACCTTCATAAAACAAATTTTATGTGAGACATTTAGTTCATCCGTCGTTAATAGCGAAATCTCTCGGTGGTAAAAACATCTTTATGTGCTGACACAGCAAAGTTACTCTTAAAGATCAAGCTACAGCAGTCTTTAGTTAGTTCGAAGATTTGTACCAAGTCTAGACAGATTTCTGAGCAAGGAAAGAAAATAACGCACTCTGAAAAGCCTCTACCCACTGCTTGTTCTACCAAAAGAAGAGGGAAAACAACGAGTTTAAACTGGGATAATCAAAGACCACTGCCAAATAATACAACTGTGGCTCAAATCTACAAAATTTCGTGACACCGGGATAAATGTTTCCCAGACGGGCTTCCACAATACACCCGCAAAGTTTTATCTTTCTGCATTTGTGAATTTTATTTTCGGAAGTTTGCGGGCGGCCTTTATAACAGGTCCCCAAAGTTTCGATATCGCTAGAACCACAAATTAGCCTATCTGGAGAATATGGCGACAATCAAATCCCATCTCTCTCCCGACCTGGTAATGCGTGCTACAAGATTTCCGAGATCAAAATCCGTCCAACAGTGGCCGGGTCCGGTCAGGACCTACAAATAGCTTCTTTGCGATTAAGGTATCCTTTTAAAGTTTAACCGAAAAGGGCTGGGATAGGACAGTCTAGTTACCCATCACTTATTAACATAAATTAGCTTGAAGACCCGCTGAAAATGCGTTACTTCGTTGTTCCGCTATCCGCAATTTTCAAATAGTGGAATTTCCGTGTGATTTGTGGTACCTCTATGCGCTTGTATTTTTGCTGTATGCCTTACGAGAAAGATTTATGATTTTTTTTTTTTTAGGCATTAAGCAATCTTCACCAATCTCACCACTGCCCACAGAAAAGCGCGTTTGAGTTGAGGTTAAAATTTTACGCGTCATAGTAGAATTTTCGTTGTGGGGACGGCCGTGGAAATTCTGAACGTCATAACTAGAGCGGATAGTGAAAAATATAAAAATCCCTTTGCAGAATCCAAATAATTCAGTGTATTCAGTTAAATGACACAAAAATAAGTTGGCTTTTCAGTTAAAGTTTAAAGTTTCATCTGAATCGAACAAACCGTTCGGAAGCTATGAATGCGACAGAGTTCTGGATCCCCCCCCCCACTGTCCACGGATGGTCGTACCCGTAAAATGTGAATTTCCATTGAACTGAACTTTCCACTAATTCCATCAACATACCTCCCAAATTTATCACATGCGGGAAATACTGTTTTTCGGGATTTGGTCGGGGTCCTGCAACCGGTCTCAAAGGGGTCGAATCCGGATGGAGTCCCTAATACTGACGTATCTGATGCATATCACGATTCTGCCTACAAAATTCTTCCCTCCACCCGTTTGACGCTAGGATCGAATAAAACTGGAACGGAATGGAAGGGCAGTGTGCAAGAGGAGGAGGACCGCATACTAAAAATGGGAAAAGACGTACGAAAATCGGGAACGTTGCACCAGAAAGAACACTATTAAAAGCGGGAACGATCTAGAATCGTTCCTTCTCTAATAGCTTGTTTCGGGAACGAGTTTCCCACACACGAACCCTGCTAATTTTTTCATGTTCCTCCCTTTAATCGAGTCAACCAACGCACGACGAAAGGTAGGGCTCCTGTTGTTTAATCCTACCCAGAGGAACAAGTACAAGATAATGGTTTGGGTCCCGTGCCCGAACAAGCCACTAGAAGAAGGAACGAAGGTGCTTTGTTCCCCCTTATAGTTGTGGTCCTCCTGGTGCAACGTTCCCAGTTTTAGTATATTATTCCCTTTTTAGAGTGCGTTCCCGTTTTTATAATTCGTTCCTCTTGCACCGTGCTCCGTTCCCGTATTAGGTCGATCCCTTCGGCAGACGTTCTACAGCATTGATGCTGGGTCCACAACTAGAGCTTGTGCTGGACCACCTATCAAGGTTCATAAAAACCGGACCACTCACAATATTTTGGTCGTTGCTTCTGATTTCTAAGGGCATGCTGAGGGCATCCAGTTTTGGCTTCTGCCCTCAACTCTCGTATCCGCCCCTTTTCCGCCAACCTATAATCATTGGCAAACACGGAACAAAGAGATATAAAAAAATACATACGAGGGTGTACTTATACGTTGATTTTCTGGGGAGGAGGCAACATCTCCAAAATAAGGAGTAGCGGGCAGTAAACTGCAATTACCTACACGAGATGAAACAACCGATACCACCCTTGTAGGCGTAAAATGACATATGTGTTTCAAAGAGGAGCGGGCGGAAACCGGAACCGACGTTGCAGTATTCGAGCAAACACAATGACGTACACCTGGAGATCTGGATCGAGAATACGATTCGGATGGAGCTTGAAAAGTCGTAAGGACCCGTGCCATCTATGTGCCATTTAAAAATCCCACCAGCAGGCCCGTATCCAGGAATTTATTTCGGGAGGGGGGGGGGGTTGCCCGCGGTTCGGACCAGAAAGTACAAAAAAATACATGGATCACATGTTAAAGCCTACAAAAAACGATTAAATTTGTGGGTTTCGGGTGGAGGTCGAACCCCCTAACCCTCCCCTGGATACGGCCTTGCCCTCCAGTACGGGGAAGTCAGAAGGACTCAACGGGCTCTAGGAAAATCTTACAGCAAGCTAAGGTGCCGAGAGAGAGGAGGGATCGAAAGAAACTGTTTAGGCCGGGCGGTCATATGTTCAGCCATTTTGGATTCCAGCCAGATTCAGTTTCTCTGGGCCAGGTCGCTGAGGCAACTCTCCCGTCCAAATTCGCAAAACGTAATTACTATAATAGTTGGCGTAAAGGTGAGACTTCACCTTCCGGAATCTGGGTTACCAGATTTTCCGAGATTTGTTTTTAATTTATTCTGCGATATTTAAAAATTCCGGAAATCTGGAAGTTCAAAAGGCCATTTTTTCCGGATTATTTTAATATACTTTCGGACCGGTTCATATTCCAAATGCAATTTACTGAAGATGTCAAAGAATAATCTGGAAGCCCAGATTCCGGAAGTTCCGGGAGGTGAAGACCGGACTTAAGCTTACTCCTATCGCGAGGGACTCCCACTGCGGAGTTTGTTGTCCTACAGCGCGTCCTGTCGAGAAATTTTCAAGTCCCGTCGGCACAAAATGGACGTCCCCCCTTCAAGAGGTAAAGTAACGCTCCTGGTCGGCGTAAAGGGCAAACAAGAGTGAAACCTGGTTAAGGTTGACGAAGATCGTAATACTAGATACGTTACTAGAGCCTCATGAACGCGGAACGCTCTATCATCACCATCACCAACAAGGAACTATGATTCTAGAGCCTCATGGATGCGAAAGGCGCCAAACTAGCATCACCATAATCAAGAAGGAACTCCTTTTCAGATTTATGGAGATTCGATTTGGGGAGTTGCTGGTGTAGCTAGTTCTTTGAAAACAGATTGTAGGCTTCGTTAAAAGGAATTCCTGTGATCAGTCGTGAGTTTAATGGTGGGACATCATTGGTTTTGAGAAATGGGCGTTTGCTTTATTCTATATAAATAAAAATAAAGAAAAAAAGACCAACTGCGTCACCTCAATAAGCCTGACATGGATCTGGTATTTTCAAATAAAATCCATATGGAGGCCTAATTCCTCGTATTCTCGTTGTTTGCCATCCGACGAGTCCCCGCGAAGTGACTTATTCTATTCTCGTGGCTCCTCTCGACTCCCCAAGGAGTCCCCGGGGAACGACGAGAGTAGCCCTAAAGTTCATACTGTCTCTTTCATATAAAGTTATTGGCGTACTTCCTTCTAAGGCAATATGTTTGTCCACGGCGAAATTTAGACTAAAATCCTAACTTTAGCAAGATTAATTTCAAAGTTTCCGACAACATTAGAGGCATCCTACCATAATGTCTGTTCAGCCGAAAAGCCATACGGTATCTGTGATGTGATACATGTTATACCGTTACACCTTATTCTAACCAAACTAAATTCTCTGTTCAAAATTCGAACGCTTCAGGTACATAATGTCGACGGTGTTTTTCCAAAAGGTGATAATCTCGAAATTGAGTTCTTGGCACAGTTAGCTATCCGCACTTGTATCCTGCACGTCTGACAGAAATTTCCGCCGAATAGGAGCAGCCACTGCAGAGATACAGGATTTTCTTTTGCTCTGAAATATTTTTTTAAATATTTTTTCTTTTGCTCTGAATTCTAAAATATGTCGCTTTGAACCTTTTCGAAACAAGAGCTGTAAGCTCATATGGCACTTGCATGGGTTGAGATGTATTATTTGATTAAAAGTAATTTTCGACTGCGCGGTTCAGATGCGCACTTTAAGGAAGCTAGAGAAAAAGTATTTTATCGTAGAACTTGGCTGTAATGATGCGCACTTTAAACGCACTAGAAATTCATCTGTAAGGAAGACCCTTGAGGCAAAAACGATATCAGGCTCTTAGGGATCATTGATATATACGTATGATCAAAAGTATTTTTTTTCCGCTAATGCGGGTAAAATGCGCACTTTAAGGGTGCTATAAATTCTTTTTTTTTTTGCAAAACCCTTGTGGCACAAATGATCATAGGTTGAGATGTATCGTTTGATAAAAAGTACTTTTCGACCTTGCGGTTAAGATGCACACTTTAAGGGAGCTAGAACTTCATTTGTAAGCAAAACCCTTGAGGCAAAAATGATCATGGACTCATGGAAATGCATATCTTGCTTAAAAGCATTTTTCTTAATTTGCGGTCATGATTGGTACTTCAGGGAATGGTCGGATTTGAAAAGTGGCGATATCTGAGCCAATCTTGTCGAATTTCTAATATTCCAGCCAAATTTCATCGTCCTAGCACATCTGGAAGTACCTTAACTCGCGATCACCGGAATTCCGGACCCGCCCCTCAAACTCCCCCCACAGTCGCCGGAGCCAATCCGGTTCGGTTTTGGACTTGTTTGTTATTCCCACAAGTTCCATCCCGATCTCTCCAGTCCAATCCGGTTACGTATTCCCCCCCCCCAATTGTTGTCGGATCCGGTCCGGACATGAAAAAGATCACCACAGGCCCTCTGTTCAGTTATTAAATTTCACTCGAATCCGATCACCCGTTCCAAAGTTACGCATGGCTAAATATTCCGGATTCCCCCTCCCTCCGATCCCCCACGACTATCGGATCGAGTGAATTTTTATTTACAAGTTAATTTGATCGGGTCCCTGATACCTGATACGCCTCCCAAGTTTCGTCGTGAAAATCCCAAAAACTGTCATCACCAGAATTCCGGGAAACTCCCCTCCACCTCCCCCCCCCCAAGTGTCCAGGTCCAGTCCAAACGTTTAAACGATTTATATGGAGCAGATTCTTGTTCTTCCCAGCAAGTTTTACTCCAATCCCTCCACTTTAACCGTCTCTCGAGATTTCCGGTCTTCCCCCCCAAACTCCCCATAGCTGTCGAATCCGGTTCGGACTTCAAATGGAAGATCAGAGATATGTCATTCATTCAGGTATTAAGTTTCGTCCCAATCCGATCACCCGTTCGAAAGTTACACAACACTCAATTTTCCATATTCCCCCGCACTGAATCACATATACAAACCCCTTTGACTCTCGAATGCACTAGCTCTTTCCGATGTTAACAGAGTGATCCGATGCAAAGAGTGACGTCACGCCGTGCGCAGACCTACTAGTGAGAAGAAAGGGGTAGGGGTTTTACAAAAACTACTAAATTCTCAGGATTCCAAGGCCCACCACTCCCCCCCAGATGGTCGGATCGTGAAACTGATTATTTCCAGGTTAGTTATATTGGGTCCCTGATATGCCTGCCAAGTTTCATCGTCCTAGGACATCTGGAAGTACCCTAACTCGAAAACAGTGGACCGCCCGACCGACCGACCGACCGACCGACCGACCGACCGACCGACCGACCGACCGAAAAGCGATCGGTATATGGCACTTGAGCGGAGCTGCAAGTGCCATAAAAAACCCGTCGATAGTTACCAAATTCCCCAATGAGGTCGAGGTTCGCAGATTTCAAGGAACAGGCTTTGCCTGACGGGGGACGGACGGAAAGCAACAAAAATACACGACAATAGACAAATCGACCTTCAGCTGAAACATGCGGAACAAACTGCTAGACACGAATGTCAGAGGATCTCATTGTTCCTTCCCTGTCAAATGGATATCCATACAGAATGTCCTTTCAATTTGATCAGTCTCGAAGTTCCAAGCATTCTAATCTCCAATCTAACGAGGGGTTCAAAGTTGAAATTGCAGAGCCAGAATACAGGCCTACGTCAAAGTTCCGACCTAGCGAGGACAATGAAATGAATGAGTGGATGTGTTTATTACCCAGCTTCCCATGAAATATCAGTGATGGAGCACAACCTAAAGAAATAACAAAAGAAAAAGGGAAACACATAAGACTTTTCATTTTAAATATTACTTAATTGCTGGAAAGACGCTGTTTCGAGAGTCAGGGAATTCCGGTCACCCCAGGTGCCCCCGACGCTGTATAGCATCCTTCACTCGGTCTTCGCAAAATTGAACAAAAACAGCGTGAGCGGCTTGAGCCTGGAGAGGACCCTTGCCAAGAAAGGCCAAAATATAGCTCAATCTGCTTTCCAGTCACACTATATATGCTTTGAGAACTGACTTGTCAAGCTCTTCAGATGTAAATTTTGAAATTCGCATAAAATCAGAAGTTGACTGACAAACATACCGGGGCGACGAAAACCGCTTACAGCAGCAACCAAGCTCGCAAGCTCAAAACCTCTAGTGGAGACCAACATCGCCCCACACATCGTAAAGAAAACTTGGAACCCCCCACCGACACCCCCCACTTCGCCGTAACCGATTCACAGCATACCACATTTATCATCACCAACCTTTTATCAGCGACCGGAACAGGCTGTAAAATTCAATAGGCTGATTGTCCGATAACATGCTATGAATCAAGGATCAACTGAGATTTAAATTTTAATGGTACAACACCGAGTATTATGGACAGAATGTAGGAACAAAATACATTTGAATAATTTCATATTTCCATTTCACACTATCGGACGAGTTATCGAAGTGATACATAAAAAGAAGACTAAACATGTCAGCGCTGAAATCAACACCGCATGCAACCTCACGCTAACAAGGATAAAGGTTTCGTTGGGACGCCAAATTTGGGTATGTTTTGACTTTTTTTTCCATGACAATATCGATTTTCCGTGTGTAGATACCAGATACCGAATTATGCAAACCGACCATCATTATACATACGTTAAACCCTTCCAGCATACGTTATATGGATCGTTTTAAAGCAAGATTGCCATAATCTTCAGGTTGCATGTGCATGTTCCTTTTTCTTATCAATCAATTTTATTCAACCAAATGGCTTAAAACTAGACGAGGTCGTCGAAGACAGTTATGACGCAGTCAAAGACAAGTGAAATATTTGCTGCAGACAAAAAAAATAAAAATAACTACTACACTTTACGAGAAACGGTCCGAAATGACTTTCGTGTGACATTTCCTGATGTTCACTGTTTTCCCACATTTATCGGGGAATGTTTTCACACTTTGTCCGATGGGTCAAAGATGATTAGTCAAATATCCTAAGCGTCGCCGCCGGCTCAAGGAAGCCTCCTATCAACACCTGTCTGATTTCCGACTGAAATCCATCACTTCGGACCCTGTGGGCTGTGGCCTGTAGCCCGTCAGCAGGCTTGAAGACGACGGGCGGGGGAGTCCGCCAAAAGTTAGACATTTAAAATTTTCTTCGCCTAAGTAGTCCCATGAGTCACCTATTACCAACAGAGGCGACGAGAAGAAGGAACTGACTGGAATGATCAGTAGAAACTTAACAGCACAAATCTTACTAGAAATGATCTTTTCACGATGAAAATGGCTCAGAAATATCGTTTTTCGAAAATACTGTTGCTCTCGACGGGCAATGAGAGATGTTCCTGTTAACGCCTGTCAACTCTATCCAGCCTTCAGGCTCTCCGACACGGCGGCTGGACGCAAAATATTTGAAAACTGAACGCGTAGTGGTTAAACAATGGGGAAAACAAGCAAAACAAAAGAAGTTCAAAACAGAACATAGACCTGATGGCCTACCACCACTTCCAAAACGAAAAACAACACTTTGAGGCTTTTTCATGTCCTGTGTGAAAGAGTTGCCGGCGGACCTTTAAAGTTTAACTGAAAAGGGCTATGATAGGACAATCTAGTTACCCATCACTTATTCACTTATATTGGCCTGAAGGCACGCTGAAAATGAGCTACTTCGTTGTTCCGCTATTCACGAATAATCGATTTTCAGATAGTGGAATTTTCGTGTGATTTGTGGTGCCTCTATGCGCTTGTATTTTTGTTGTATGCCTTACGAGAAAGATTTATCCTTTTTTTTCAGGCACTAAGCAATCTTCACCAATCTCACCACTGCCCACTGAAAAGCCGCATTTGTTTTAAGATTTGAATTTCCCGCGTCATAGTAGAATTTACGCTGTGAGGACGGCCGGAGATATTCTGAGCCTCATAACTAAAGTAGATAGTGGAAAATCAAAAAATCCCTTGGCAGAATCCAAATAATTCAGTGTATCCAATTAAATGACACACACTTAAGTTGGCTTTTCAGTTAAACTTTAAGCTATCGGCGAAGTTTATGTTGCGTGACTGGCAAAACTCGGCTAAGCCGAAAAAGCACTAAAAAGTCGGGGATACAAAACGAAACAGTGGCAAAAGACAGCTTGTAACTCCTTTCAGAAGCTTGTAATTCCATAAGGGATCTAAGGATAATATACGAGGCAGAATAAGCAAGATACAAACGCATTTCATCATTCCTGCAAAGGGGTTTAGAGTAGGGCAGTGAACGGATGAATGAACTTATACCAAAAAAGCCCGTGGGGCCATGGCGGGAAAAAAAATAAATAACAATCAACATTCAGAAACCCGATATAAAAACACAAAATAAAACCTATTCTACATAAACAGGATCAGTACCATTTCAGCTTTGATTTAATTTGTATACCTACAAACGTTAAATCTTCTCGATGGTTTGTTTATATAAGTGGTTTTCCCTACGATTTTGGTAAATGGAATTTACTGTAGGCTATGTATGTTATTTAAGCTAAAATGTGCAAGGTATTGTTTTTTCTTTCATTATTTAGATTGTTTGTTTTTTCTTTCATTATTTAGATTGTTTGTACAAGTGATGTGATGTGACTTCTGTTTTTTTTCAAATGTTTTAGCTTGGTTCGACTGTATAGTTGTGAAATGCTGTGAGTTATCATTCATTCATGCGCCATAGCCTGCTCGACGCTCGAAAAGCCTACCAAACCGACGATGCTATATTAATGAAAACATCGACGACGGTTATTAATCGTGTCTGATAGGTAATGTAGAACCGTTCAGTGAAAATGTTATCCATGGCGAGATGGGCGACAACTATGCTACCGCACGATCAGCTATGTTATCGACACCGGTGATCATAAGCTTATGTTACAACAAGGCTGCTAGCATATTCTTTAAATTTGCTAAATATCTCCTCCAAGTTCCCAGTTGGTCCCGCAACCGGTATTTGATACAGAGGTACTCTATCGCAGACCCCGTGCTAAGCGTCGAAAATCTGGTCGCGAACCTTGTTCATAAAGATGTTGAACACCCCTGGATGGGTATTCTTTTTTGATAAGATTCTTTGTCTTGTGATTTTGTATCTAGGTTAATGTTGTTTTTTGTTTGTTTTTCTTGTAATTGTTGTTTTCTTTTCTTTTCACATACTCCATCTTTTTTTTCCGCTGTGTTGTTTGATGGGTAATAAAATACTTCATTCATTCATTCATTTGTCCTATGAGTGGTAATGATCATGAGACTGTGGCTGATTTACAGTGTGGGTGCGAGGAAAGAGTGGATGGGCAAGAGCAGTTAATATACACTGTTTAGTTATGGATTCATTCATTCATAGCAGATTAAAATCCAGAAGTAATTTTCGATGAAAAACACCAGATGGTACAACCATGTGTGTCCGAGCAAATGCTAAAAAAATTCTTATTTATTCTTTACCAACGCTGAACAACCGTGCCATAGATGTAAGAGTAATTATTAACGGGACATTCTATGGTTCACCAAAGACCTAGTTGTTCCAATTTCCCACCTCAGGTACATAACTGCTGCGTTCCAGTTCAAAATACTGGTGAATTCCATGCAGGAACTGTCAATAAGTAACTAAGTAATATACGAGGGGACACTTACTCTCCGGGACCCGATTTGCACTCATTCCCGGCACCCTCCGGCAGCGGCATCCTGGTTTGGGGAGTGAATATCCCCTCGGTACTATATTTATGACCCACCGGATTTAAGAGGCAGAGTGAGAAAAAAGAGGAAATAAAATTACCACAAAATTCAATTTTCAAAAAATACCATGTTCCAAGGTGACCAAGGACTAGACGTCTGTCAGGGAGCAATGAATCATACCGTAAATGTGTCAATCAACCCTTATTTATTAAAATAACAGCGTCAGGTGACTAAACGCTGACTGAACAGTGGAAGGAATAACATTTGGTGTTCTGGCATTAGGTTTTTACGTTTTTACGTTTTTCTGAAAGAAACACATTATTATCATTCTTTATATTTACACAACAATAAGACGGAACTAATCGTTCGAAAAGAAAATTCACGTCCCAGAGGAAGTTGCGGCACTCTCCATCTCCAATACGGAAACCTTTCGAAATTCACAAACTTTTTCATAAAGACGTCATTTATATTCCACTCACGCTGAATAGCGGGTGGAAAACGGATTAAAGTTTACGACCCAACTCCCGAAAAAAAGGCCCATTTCCAGAGCCATTACTCCAATTGTTGCACGGGGATAACTTGTCGGAGAAAATGCACAAAGGATCGTCCATGTCAGTCTCATGTTCCAGGAGAGCTACTCTTCCGCGCTTAAAAGCTCTAAAAATTTTCGAAATTCCAGAGGGAAACCGGCGTGAAATTTAAAGTATCTTAGCGAAAGTATGCAAAATTTAGGGCTGAATTATGTGTAATTACGCCAAGCGTAAATGATAAGAGCAATGCGTATTTTTTATGGGTGAACTAAACCATCACTCGGTAATTAGAAGTGTGAGCGTTTGGTGTAGTGTGTATGGCCGCTCTAATCGTGACCTTTTCGTCGGTACTTCTTTTTCTTTTCTTTTTTTTGTCGAAACTTCTTCTGCAACTGAGCCTCTGGGGAACCGCCCGTCTGAAACAATTGCCACCATTGAGACATCAGAAGGAATTATGATTATGACGAGGCTTGATGAAGACTGGCACGCAACCATGTAGCTAGGACTGGAACGCCCCAGAAGCCATAACCATGAAATCGACCACCATCATGAACCGCAAGCTGCTCGTCGGTATATTATATCTGTGTTGCTTGCAAATGTAATGTATAGCCTACATTATATTATTTTGTATGTAACCCGCCATATACATAAGGTGATAGCGGAGTAAAGAGAACGACGGAAAACAGCACAAGAAAACAAGATCTAGTAGCTCATATGGCACTTGCAAGGCTGGTTCAGAAAATGAAATGTAGAATTTGACTTTTCGTGGGTTTGTTCTGGTCATTGAAAGCAAAACCCTTGAGATAAGAATGATCATGAACTTGGAAATCACGAAAATGTATCGTTTTGTGAAAAGTATTTTATTGTTGAACTTGGTTGTAATGATGCGCACCCTAAAGGCGCTAGAAATTCATATGTAAGCAAAACCCTTGAGGCAAAAACGATAACAGGCCCTTGGGGATCATTGACATATACCGTTCGGTTAAAAGTATATTTTTTTTTCACTTTTCGTTACGATGCGCACTTTAAGGGTGATAGAAATAAATTTTCAAGCAAAAATATTGTGGCACAAATGATCATTGGTTGAGATGTACCGTTAGCACTTTAAGGAGGCTAGAACTTTATTTGTAAGCAAAACCCTTGAGGCAAAAATGACAATGGGCTGGGGATCATGAAAATGTATATTTTGCTTAAAAATATTTTTTTTACTTTCCGGTCAAGGTTGGTATAGTCGGATTTGGAAAGTGGCGATTTCTAAGCCAATCTTGTCGAATCTCTAATATTCCAACCAAGTTTCATCGTCCTAGCACATCTGGAAGTACCTTAACTCGCGATAACCGGAATTCCGGACCCCCCATCAAACTCCCCCCACAGTGCCTTTTTCGAGTTTGACGAAAAAAGGTCATCGAAAAATAAAATACTGAAAAATTTGCTAATATTTCGCCACGCGTGTCTGACATTTTTTTAGGAAAAAATAAGTTCAAAACACTATTTTTTTCTATTGGTGTCTTGTTTGGGTGAAGATCGCACAACAGCAACTGCGAGGCATGCAATTATTTCCATTATCCTACCATATTTTTTAGCTCGAAAAGTGGTTTCGCTAGTTTACACGTATTCTATACACAAGTAATATTACGAGGCAAAAAAGGGGCACCTGTTGGCGATGTTTAGTCGTCCCAAGAAGTCGCCACTACACCCAACGTGAGGAAGCAGAAGAAAAAATAAAATATCGAAACTGACAATCCATTTACAATAGCGCAACTGGTCAGCCCTATTGGCCGAAAGCACTAAGCAAGTAATCCACCGACAAATTCCTTTAGAAGAAATCAGAGCCTGGATCACATATAGGCCAATTTCCGTAGGCAGTATCGATTTCTGTGAAATATTTGCATGGGCTTCTCACAATTCTTCTGACAAACAATGAACACCAAATCTCAGATGAATTCTCTACCAAGCTTCGTCTAAACACTAAGCAAACGAAAGATCAAAATCCTAAGCAAAAGAAGCGTCGTTTAAACCGAAGTTTTCGTCCCTCCCTTCAAGTGTCCGATTTGTAACTAATCTTATCTGTTTGAGCTAGGATTTTGCTATCCCGTTTCTCGGGGAAACAAAATTAATTACTTCTCAGAATTTTGTCTGTCAAAATACAGCAGTTACGTTAATTTGAACACCACCTAACTCTGAACGGCGCTGAAAAATATTGCTGAAAGACCTAGCAAATATTCATGCACAGTACTGAGTGCAAATAGCAATTTAAAGTTTAAACTGAAAAGCCAACTTATTTTTGTGTCATTTAACTGAGTACACTGAATTATTTTGATTCTGCAAAGGGATTTTCCTATTCTCCACGATCCGCTCCAGTTATGACGTTCAGAATTTCTACAGCTGTCCCCACAACGAAAATTCTAATATGACGCGGGAAATTTTAATCGATCTCAGCACAAACGCGGCTTTTCTGTGGGCAGTAGTGAGATTGGTGAAGATTGCTTAATGCCTGAACGAAAAAAAAAAATCATAAATCTTTCTCGTAAGGCATACAGCAAAAATACAAGCGCATAGAGGTACCACAAATTACACGGAAATTCCACTATTTGAAAATCGATTATTCGTGGATAGCGGAACAACGAAGTAACGCATTTTCAGCGGGTCTTCAAGCCAATTTATGTGAATAAGTAACGGGTAACTAGGTTGTCCTATACCAGCCCTTTTCGGTTTAAATTTAAGTAAAATAAATAACATATTGTGCTACAAAGTGTTATTCTTTTGAATCTGTTGTTCTTAGTTGCTTAGGATATACTGCACCCTTACCCTCTCAGGTTACGGCGTCCAACGATTTGCATTACTTTCACAGCCGTCCAATAAAACAAAACAGATCTTCAAATTGAAACAGTAATTCGCACCTGATTTCATTATTTATGTCGAAAGAAAGCTGAAGCACTTGGACGATATCAAGTTCTTAATTTATAATTCCCATTTGACTGTTTTAGGAGCGAAAAACAAAACCAAGGTGGTCTACTATTCATCTGTTCAAACTGAGGCACAAAAACACCCGTGCATAAAATGGTCCATAACATTCCTGCAAACAGCAAATTTTATTTTCATTTCATTCTCTTTTTTAAACGCGTTCACTAACATGACAATAAGACAACAAGTGAATAATCACACTCCGAATATTTTTCAGAATAGCAACGAGTAGTCTATAAGTACAGTACTACCAAGAGCAACAACTGATACCATGAATGTCGTAAGAACGAACATACAAGTCAGCTGAGCTTGATTCCAGCGATTTCGGCTCTTTTTGGCAAAGGACCTTTTTCAGGCTGTAGTTACAATTACAAGTAGCAAGTTTGCAATCACTCAAACGTGGAGTTAAATGTGAAATGTGAAAGTAGATGGTGGGAGGTAAAATAAATAATTACGCACAAGACTTAAACAGGTGCAATTATATTTGTATCAAGTTTTATCCTAATCAAGCGTTATCTTAACATCCATGTCTACAGCAGCAATAAGAAATAGTTCCTTCTAAAAAAATCCAAATCCCCCCCCCCACTACCTCCCTCGGCTAATATACAGTAAGTCAGAAAATCTTACCAAAAACTGCAGCTTTGACTGCAAGCAATGCTTAAAGTTTAACCGAAAAGGACTGGGATAGGACAATCTAGTTACCCATCACTTATTCACTTAAATTGGCTTGAAGACCCGCTGAAAATGCGTTACTTGGTTGTTCCGCTATTCAGGAATAATCGATTTTCAAATAGTGGAATTTCCGTGTGATTTGTGGTACCTCTAATTTGTTGTATGCCTTACAAGAAAGATTTATGACTTTTTTTTTGTGCAGGCACTAAGCAATCTTCACCAATATCGCCACTGCCCACTGAAAAGCCTTGTTTGTGTTTAGATAAAATTTCCCGCGTCATAGTAGAATTTTCGCTGTGGGGACAGCCGCAGATATTCTGAACGCCATACCTAGAGCAGATAAAGGAAAACAAAAAAATCCCTTTGCAGAATCCAAATAATTCAGTGTATTCAACTAAATAACACAGACATAAGTTGGCTTTTCAGTTAAACTTTAAGGATTTTTCCTAGACACGCGATTTAAATGTAAACGCTTGACGGCGGCTCGCTGGCCGCTCGCCTCTATCGATACTTTTCATAAAAATATATTTTATTTTCCGAAATTTCATCATCAGGTCTAGACATGTTCGATACCGACTACTTTACTGTGTGTGTGTGTGTTGGGGGGGTCGGGGGAATTTGGAACCGGGGGGCGGGTACTGGGGGGGGTCACGGGGGGATTTTAGTTGGAACCTTTGCCGGGGATGCGGAACTTTGCTAAAAACTAGAGCGCGGCTTTTAATATATTGTGTGTTACCTCTGCGAATAAAGTGAAAATTCGCCGTGCGCACACTAGGCGGAAAAAGGCGCAAGGAGACCAAATCGTGATGAAAACGAGTCTCATATTCTGCATAGATTTATGCAGGAGAGCTTATTTGTGTCACTGTCATAGGCATCCCAATTCGGTATCTTTCTTAATTAAGTTAACGAGTCGCGCAAGAAGTTTCCGCAGACCTAAATATCTCGCCAGATCCTCTTTACAGAGAGCGTCGTTTTTGCTTTATCATATCCACACCAGTTTCCTAGGAAAATTATGATAGGAATTTCCGGGGAATTAAAACAATGTTGGCAGAGTAATTTCATCAAGACGGGCACGGATTTGCAAACGCAATTAGCAGCTCTGGAATAGTTTGCTGAGTACGGCACTGATGAAATTTCGGCTAGAACTGCGGCTGAAACCACGGTAGAATTACAGATATAAACTTCCTTAGTGGGTGGGAGGCAATTAGATGTTAAATTCAAATGTGTTGTTTCATAAGAAATGGAAACAAAAATTAAAGGAAGGTATATTTTAAAGGGTGCCCCGAAATACGCTGTTTTTGCTTAAAACCAGCCCTCTCTGTATATGGTATTATCAGCAACCCTTTGCTTCCACGCAAGTGCTATAGTGACAAAAAAAAAGAATAACCCGTTGCTCACCACCCGGACGCAGTGCCGTCTTCACCCTTAGGTCAGTTAAACCGGTGCTGGGGGGCCAGGGCCGCCAGGGATAAAGAGAGGCCAATTGGCCGTGTCAAAATGTCTCTATCCATATGAAAGTTACTATGATCACAGATAGACGGACGGACGGTAGGACAGGCAAGCGGATAGACGAAAAGATATCCAACGGATCACTTTCGTGTGAGTCCCAAACCTGGATCAATTTAAACAATCCAATAACACCAAACTTTGAACACTTCGCACCGCCCAACTTGTTACTGCCAGTTCCTCGCTGTCAAAAATTATTCCGACAATTAGACAGAATTATTGGTCCTTGGAACAACGTTGCCGGAGATGCGGTTTACGCTGAATCTATTAACAGAATCAAGTTCATTACATAAAAGAATTTTAACTCCGCTACGTACATTCCCAATTTCTTCGCGATAATTATGTAGATGCGAAAGCGTTTTATGGTGCAATTTACTACTTTTATACCTGATTAGTTATTTTTCTTACAAATATTTTTACATTTCCAAAAAACAACCAGAATAATTTAGTATGATATTTCCGGCAGGGTTCCAAGTACCTTGAGACTAGCCTACCCAGTCAATTATACATGCCACCTACCTCATAAAGATACACTGCGAATCCATGAGATCTTTGTATCATAATCCAGTATACACACTCGTCAACACACCATCAACATCCCCTACAGCCCGCACGATGCCGGTAAATGCCGGCAAGAGAATAAACCGTCTCCGCTAGTCTTCACGAGGTCGTAATTGGCGGACATGCGTTGATTCTGCGTACACGAGAAATAACCACAGAGATTCTTACTATTTGCGAGATCTAAAAGCCGTCACGCTAGCTTCTTAAAAAATGCTCGTCACCTTACCATAGTCCAACAGTACATTCGAGGGCACAGAGAAGTAGGAAAGGAGAACAAGAGGTTACGAGAGCTCACATGGCACTTGTTACGGTAAAGTGAGACATTAATACGGTAACTTTTCTGAAAACACTTCACTGGTTTGGTCCCTATGTGCAAAGTATGACAGCCTCCAAATCCCTCTTCCGTTTCCAGATTTCTTCAGGCCCAAAAATGGCACATCTAGGGCATATACTCCTAACAACCACCAATTTTCACTCGAATGTTGAATTTCTAGGATGTATGTCTGGTAACCCCTCCAACTTCGCGCATCGAAGTCGGGTCTGGTCAGTACCCCAAAACCGCCCACCTAGGCCATATGACTTTTTACCGTTCAAGTTTCAACCCTATCGCTCCAATAATTTGATCCGTCGGAATGCAGTATTATTTCCGAAATCCCCTCTCCAGCCCCCCCCCCCCACCATGGCCAGATATGGTTTGGATACATAAGTGGTATGAGTAGTATCCCTAGGCCAGCTTCTTTTACTACACATCGAGTCTCACTCGAATCGAGTCCGATATTCCCTCTCCAACTCCCCCACCATGGCCAGATATGGTTTGGATACATAAGTGGTATGAGTGGTATCCCTAGGCCAGCTTTTTTTTACTACACATCGAGTTTCACTCGAATCGAATGATTTCAAGGAAACGTCTTGTATACTCCTCCAACTCTCCCACCGAGTCCGGGTCCGATCCGGACACAAAAATGTATTTGCTCCTACCACCTACCACCCATCAAGATTCACTCGAATCAGAGCGTTTCCAAAACCCCCACAGAGGTCGGATCTGACTCGGAAGCAGAAATGTTACAGCTAAGGCACCACCCTTAAAGATTCACTCGAATACGGGACGTCCACCTCTCTCACCAGAGTCAGGGTCGTATCCAATCCAAACCTCAAACATCACATCTAGGGTCCACGGACTTAGCACGTCCAAGTTCGATCATTTTCCCTCCATCTGTTCGGTCCCTATACACGTTACAACCAGCGGCAATTCGGACACATAAAAGTCGTATCTAGGGCAGTTGCTCCTGCTACCCATCCAGTTTTACTCGAATCAGAGCACTTCGGAAAATGTTCCATTCCTCGCCTCTTACTCCGGACCTTAATATAACAGATCTAGGCCGCATCTTTGTACAGTCTAAGATGTACCGTACAAAATTTAAGAGGGCCCCTCCAACTCCCCCCCACCGTGGTCGGATGCAGTTCGGACACATAAACGGACCATCACGGGCTCCTACTACTCAATCAAGTTTCGCTCGAACTTGATCACTCGTTCGCAACTTGCGCAGGTCACAATATGCCGGTCAATTCAGTAGCAACTTTTTTCGTAAAGTGTCTCAGTTAATCTCTTGTCGTTTTAATGTATTTTAGATATTTCGCATGTTGACCTCTTCTAGATTTAAGCTATTCGGTATTAAAGTTTAACTGAAAAGCCAACTCATTTGTGTGTACATTTAATTGGATACACTGAATTATTTGGATTCTGCAAAAGGGATTTTTGGATTTTCCACTATCTGCTCTAGTTATGAAGCTCAGCTCAGAATATCTCCAGCCGTCCCCACAGCATAAATTCTAATATGACGCGAGAAATTTAAGTCTCAACACAAATGCGGCGTTTCACTGGGCAGTGGTGAGATTGGTGAAGATTGCTTAGTGCCTGAACAAAAAAAAATTGATAAATCTTTCTCGTAAGGCATACAGCAAAAATACATGCGCATAGAGGCATCACAAATCACACGGAAATTCCACTATTTGAAAATCGATTATTCGTGAATAGCGGAACAACGAAGTAACTCATTTTCAGCGGTTCTTCAAGCCAATTTAAGTGAGTAAGTGATGGGTAACTAGATTGTCCTATCCTAGCCCTTTTCGGTTAAACTTTAGGCTTACAATCGATACATGAATACTAGCAAGAACAAATAATCTCGACTCGTTATTTGTTCTTGATGCTAGGTCACAACCCGATCGTAGAGAGCGCCACGTGTCTCTCGTAGAAAAGACTCGCTGGGGACATCAATAAAAATGACGCTTTACTCATTTTACGGTCTAACACTTAAAAGAACGGGAAGTAAAATTCCAACGCTAACCACTGTGCTAGGCAAGAAAATGGAAGGCAATCCTCGGTCATTCCGTAAGAGGACCCTACCAAAAACAAATTAATCAGGATGTCTGCATAACGTCTAATACATCGCCATCTAGCACGAATTCCCGCCGCAACGTCCCCGTGACAAAATCGTCCCCATGGCAAAACGTTCCCCAACCAAAACGTCACCAGTCACCCCCCCCCCCCACAAGTCTCAAATAATAGCAATTAGCAAAACAGTAGCAAGTATTAAAGCGCAGAGATTCTGTAGTATTTGACTGTGTCGTTTTTGCGCTATATTTAACTGACTGTGATTGCGATATATCCAAGTGTTCTCGTTTTGTGCTATTCTAAAATGATTCATTTGTGTGCTTTATAATCGATCTCAGTAAACTACTTAGAATTGGTACTGATAACTTAGGGGCAATCAAGGTTGCTCAGGAAAAGACTTCGGTACTACTTTTCGTTCTTCTCTGGTACACCACCTAGTCAAGAGAGGCGACGTTGTGCCCCACCCCACATCCGTGCTTTCTGCTTACAAGAATTTGCCCCAAATCTGTAAAGCAAAGCTTAATGCTCTATCTAAATACTGATTCTGAATACCGAGGCGAACGACACAGTCAATGTCTGGAGACAATTTTTCACGGGGAAGTTTCGGCATTGGGATTCTTTGTCAAGGGGACATTTTGTTATGCGAACGTTTTGTTGTAGACGTTTCGCTAGGGGACGCCAATCATTCATGTTTCCAGCTTGCTACCACTAAAGGATCCTCAGTTCACCATATCACACTAAACACATTCCTGTAACCTCAACACCCACGCGACTTTCCTTCCAATCCCAACGACACAGCCCCTGTTAGGCTGGAAATGCCACTACACCCAAGTCCATTGTCACCCTCTATACTCGCACAATGTCAATCTCTATAGTCTAGCGTGACTAAGTCATCGTGGCTAATGTACAGATCATCTCTGTTGATAACAGCAATGCAGTAATCACAATAAAAAGTAGGGTTCTGATGGGCGTTTACACCGAAGCAATGCGAGTCTTACAAGTTTTTTATCACCACGTTCTTGACAGTACGTCCAGTTAACATGTGTCTAAGCGCTTGAAGCACCTCCTTTGAGTTCTGAATCTCCGACACGAAGAAGCAGATACGCCAAAGCAGTCCGATATGATCACTGCCTTAAAGTTTAACCGAAAAGGGCTGGGATAGGATAATCTAGTTACCCATCACTTATTCACTTAAAGTGGCTTGAAGACCCCCTGAAAATGCGTTACTTCGTTGTTCCGCTATTCATGGATTATCGATTTTCAAATAGTGGAATTTCCTTGTGATTTGTGGTACTCTATGCGTTTGTATTTTTGTTGTATGCCTTACGAGAAAGATTTATCATTTTTTTGTTGTCCAGGCACTAAGCAATCCTCACCAATCTCACCACTGCCCACTGAAAAGCCGCGTTTGTGTTGAGATTAAAATTTCCCGCGTCATAGTAGAATTTACGCTGTGGGGACGGCCGCAGATATTCTGAACGTCATAACTATAGCAGATAGTGGCAAATAAAAAAAAATCCCTTCGCAGAATCCAAACAGTTCAGTGTATTCAATTAAATGACACACAAATAAGTCGGCTTTTCTTCAATCCAAACAATTACAACAGATAAGATTTGAGAGATAAGAAATATTTGCTCTAAAAGCCAATGGCCACGGCAAATTGTCAATTTGACAAATTGCCACGGTCCTTGAAATCCCTTCAAATTAATGTTGATTATGTTTGTCAAGTTTTTAAAACCCACGGATTGCTTTTATCTCCGCATAAATGCCAGCTTCTTGTTTTGGGTATAAATTTTTCTGATTTAGTGCATTCTATTTTTATTAAGATTGATGATTTTATTTTGAAACCAGTTTTTTCTCTAAAATACTTAGGTTTGCCTATTAGTTCGTCAATGGTACTAACTCGTTCTTTGATAATAGCTGATCTAGAAAAAAGAATTGCGAGAAGTTTTGGTAGTATTGTTTGCCTAAGAGATTATCTGTCTAAGAAGCGACTGGCAAAGATTTTTAATAGTGTAGTTTTACCACATGTTTTACTGGGTTCTCCTTTTTTGCCATATTTTTCTAAAGGTAATTTAACTTCCCTGAAAACAACTTTTTTTAAATTTGGGAAATTCTTATGTCGTTTTTCGAAATTTGAATCTTCTTCTTTGATGATGAAAGATTATAATATGAAAAATCCGGTTGAAATCCTGAAGCAGAAACACGCTAAGTTCATGATTAAGCTCGATAGCCTAAAGCATAACTTGGGTCAAGGTTTGAAATAGATTGTGTCTGTCAGTATGGTATGTTCTTTTGTATTTGTTTTCTTTAAAATTTGTTGAGTATTTGATTGTGCAAGTGTTGGGCCATGTTTAATGTGTTTTTTGGCCGTGTTGTACTATTATTTCTTTTTTATACTCGCCAGTTTTGGCGGTCAGAAATAAATGAAATGAAATGAAATACATAAGAAATAAACACACAAGGACCAAATGGAGCAAAACGTAACCCCTTACAAGCATCTATCCCTATGGGCTAGGGCTACCCTCAAGAACCTAGTCAACGGAATAATCTCAGGAATACTATTGACGAAGCATTTCTTCCCATGAGACTACACATCCATTCTTCATTCAGCAATGTTCCACTCACAATCCAAAATTTGTGTAATCTCTGTTCACCCAAGCTTTCACACTCACACACAAATTGCTTTAGGTTCTCATTCTAACTACCCCACATCGGACCAGTGTTTCCACTTCTACCGATTTTTCGGGAGATCTACCGAATTCCCTATCCATCTCCCGACAAAAAAAGAAGATCCCGAAAGTACCGAAAATCTACAGAAAACTCTGAATCCCCGGCAAATGTTACTTTGTGTTGGTGGTCATTCTTTGTTTTTGATATGGCTGTTGTCTGTGGTATTTTAGGGATTTTTTGAAGGGTGTTGACGGCGTAAAGCCCCGTCTGCATTACCGTAAACCGACCGTTTTACGGTCGACCGTTTGACCGTTACGGCAGTGAAGACGGGTCTTTCTCTACGGACGGCCGTAGCCGTAAAACGGCGGTACTGACCCCTCCGTAACCGTAAAACGGACGTAGTGGAGACTGCTTTTTTGTCACAGTCCCATGTAACTGTTTCTCAACTGTTTTTCAAGTCACATATAAACTGTTTTTTAAATTTCAACACAAGATTCGCCTATTTGGGACTAAAGTAGACCACATTTTTGCGGTTACGGACCTAATGAAGACCACATTTTTGCGGCTACGGACCGTCCGTAAAACGGTCGGTTTACGGCAATGTAGACGGGGCTTAATTATACCTTTTTTTGCGCGCGGACGACTACACTTAGAGCTTGGTCACACTCGGCTCATTTCCTGGCTCATTTCGGCGCCGAAGTGGACACACTACATCGGACACGAGTAAAGACCGGACTGACCCTTGGCCCTCTCAAGTCTCAATATACCGCCCTTTCTCCTCAAGTGGCAGACAATCAAATCCCTTATTTCCTCCCTTTTTAAAACCACTCTAAAGTGCACGGCATTCTATGGTACAAAGCTGGTCTCCCTCGCCTCTTTCCTCTTGGCCGTATCTCTCCAGTAACTCCAGAGCCGTACAGGTTGTCCTATATCCAGATTGTCTTATCCTGTCAATTCATCTCGTCAGATTTAGACCATTTTTACCGACTTTTATTTCAGGGTGTTTCTGTAAAGTGTATCAATTAATTTTTTGTTGTTGTTTTATGTTATTTCCGAACTTCTTCGATTGCTTCTCCTAACTGATATCGACGACCTTTTCTAGCTTTATGCTTGATTTAACAAATTTGACGGATTGAATAAACCTCTCCATTCTTCTAAGAATATTCGGCAGTAGCCATGACCTCCTCCACGCTATGGGTGAGCGGAATCTGTAAAATATTTAGGGGGGTAAAGAAAGACCCCCCCCCCCCAGGTAGGAGACTCAATTGTAGTTCATCAGAAGAAAAATTTATTTTGAGAAAGCGCTTGTCATGGAGGGTTTACTACTCTTGGCCTGGACACGTTGTATCAAGTGCCCCTGGAATTTTTTTTTTTTTTAAATACACTTATAGCGATTATGACAAGGTTTGCAATCTGAAAAATAAGATGGTGGCATAACAACAGAATTTTTGGGATCTCTAAACGTAAGTGGAGGGATGCCTAGATGACTTCGTGAAAGTTGTCCGCCTGTCTGTCTGTCCGCCCGTCTGTCAGCACGATAACTCTCGAAGGGACTGAGATATTTTGATGAAACTTGGTGTGAGCATTCTTTGGGTCAAAGAACAGGTTTAGCTCGTAGATGGGCTCTGTAATCCTAAATTTAGGTGTGGGGGAGGGCGTTCAAACTGAGGGACAAACAAAATATTTTTTAAAGACAATGAGATAAGGAGACATAATGAACATGTATATGAAAATTATTTTATCGCCGGACACATAGTTCGCACGAAATCCGGCCAAAACAGGAATATTTGTTAAAATAAAAGTTTTATTTGAAGTTGATTATGTTCGATGTGTAGGAGGTGTAACAGCGAGTGCAAGCGCCTTTTGGCTGAACTTTCGCAAACGATTTAATAAGAATAAGATCATTAAATTTACTGAACTGAAGAAAGGCACAAGCGCTCAAACGTGGAGTGTAAAAGTAAAAACGTTCATCATATCTTGTATACAAATAGCCTACGAACCAGTCGCCCTTGAACCAGAAGGATGCGGGGGATGAGACCCCACAAATACATATCTAGGATACAAGGCCGACAAGTAAACTAAATTCAAACTTGATACACGTTGTCAGGTCACAAATTTACTCACTGGGCAATCTGGGCCCTGTTGCCCATGAACGGGGACGGTTGGGGAGGTGCAACTCGAAAAAGAAATTCCAGATCCTACGGTATACAAGCGCACTAAATTTCATCGTCAAATCTCCAGTTTGGTTAAATTATGAATATTAGCCACTGGGCAATCTGGGCCCGGTTGCTCCTGAACTGGGTTGGTACAGTGGGGGGGGAGCTTAAATAGACGCCAAGGCCAACAAGTATACCAATTTCAGCCTTAATACCCGTCGTTTTTCGCAAGTTACGAAGTGGGCCCATTCCAGTTGCCCCTGGCGAGAAGGTGGGGGGGGGGTCCTCTTCGCCACAAAACACAAACCCTAGACGGATATGTCCACAAGTATGTGGTAATTTTCATTCTGATATTTGTCACGGTTTGAGAACTTAACTCTTTTTTTCTACAGGTCAAGCTAACTGCACATCGAATTTGACTATATTCCGACCAGAGCAAAATAACACTAGGGAGTAGCGCCAAGAGCTATGTTTTCTGTTCTTTGCAAACGGGTCATACTCATAGCGCCGCTCATTACGCTTGCGGCATTTAAAGCCAGACAAACCTCCGGGTTTAGAAATTTCTGGTAAGATATGATCCACATATCGTGGAAACAGGGGGGGGGGGGGCTGTATCTTTTTTTTTTGCTGTGTTTAAAATACGAAGTCATTGGAGCCAGCACTGGTGCACGACCGATTGAGTTTCAGTAGGGACGTTCACTATCGCTAGTGGTACTAGTGTCACGTCAAGACCTATGCTTTCCATGCTTTGCAAACGGACGCTTGCGGCATTTAAACCGAGACAAACTTGCGTGTTTAGAAATTTCTAGTAAAGCCAAGATGAGGTCTGCACCCATGGAGGAGAAGTGAAGATTTCATCTTTTTTCTGCTGTATTCACAATATGAAGTTATTGGAGCCAGCGCTGGTGCACGACTGATTGAGTTTCAGTAGGGACGTTCACTGTCGCTAAGTGGTGCTAGTAGCGCTGCTATTCGAGTGTGTGTCACTTTTTGCAAGTCTTGGCGCTACTCCCTAGTGTTATTTTGCTCTGATTTCGACCCTTCTTGGCAAGGGTCCTCTTCAGGCTCAAGCCGAGTCAAGCCGCTCAAGCCGGAAACTGAACTTGTGTCTTGTGGAGAAAACACGAAAGATTTCTAGCTTAAGTATCTGATTGTGTGAATTTGTTTGTGAAACTGCTTGGAGTAAAAGCTGGTGCTGCGATTTCATTTTCGATACAACTGCTGTTTTTTGCTGCTCGACTGGGTCGTTGAGAGGGTAGAGATTTTTCCGCATTTTGGTTTTTGTATCACTTATCTCTTCTTTCCAGCTAAGATGGATGACGTGTCTGGGCTATGAAAGTTCCGTACTTCATGGATATCTAGTCTAGATCTAATCTAATCTAATGTGAGACATCATGTGACATCAACATCATGTGTGACCAAAATCAGTCAAACCAGCGACAACCATAGGAGGACCATCCACCTTTGTCGCTGGACAATGCGATTTAAGGTAATTTAAGGTAATAAATATTTTATTCAGCCCAGGTTAACAGGGAATCATAGTCGACTGCGGTAAACGGATATGTCAGCTGGATCACAGGTTCACTGATCTTAGCAGCCTGAAGATGACCTTTCTCAAGAAGGGCCGAAATGTCGCTCGACTAAAATTAGCTGACGAATACATTTACGGCAGTCTACTATGTGTCACAAGATTTCCAAGCCCCCCCCCCCTTTTTAACTGCCTCCAAAGTGGCCGACGTCCGCTTTTACGAGGCTATGAATTCATTTGTAAGCAAAACTCTAGAGACACAAATGATCATGGGCCCTTGGAACGTATCGTTTAATCAAAAGTATGTGTTGCACATTGCTGTTGCGCACTTTATGTACCGTTTGGTTAAAAATAATTTTTCCGGGTAAGGCGTGCACTTTAAATGGCTAGGAATCAATTTCTAACAAAAACCCTTTGAGGCCCAAATGATCATGAGCTCTTTGGAAACATGAAAATGTATCGTGTTGCTAGAAGTTTGAGCCGTGCGTTAAAGATGTATGTATACTTAAAGGGGGACCAAGAATTTATATGCAAGCAAAACTGTATCGTTTGGTCAAAAGTTCATAAAATGTAAAAGTCACCAAGTTTGGAAGCTGCAAAAAACTGCTACAAGTAGCAAATAACAGCCAACTCTACAAAACGAGCTCGTAAAATAAAACGAGAAGCTACGAACAGTAATGAATACCTTTCCTTGACTTTTTAGTTGAAAAACAGCTCAATTTGCATAATCTGCGAACTGTAATACCATAAATTAAAGTTTTTCATCATCAACTTATGGGATCGATCACAAATGAGAAAGGAACGGAAGAGCACGGTGCAGAAGAAGCAAATATAAAAACAGGAACGTCTACTAAAGGGAACGGCATGCTAAAAAGGGGAGCGGAGGAATAATGCTTCAACATTCCTTCTTTTACTTGCTTGCTTCACCAAGTTTTTTTTTAGCATTCCCGCGCACGCCCCTTGCACCTCGCGAACATATGGATGTTCTCAGTGCACTGTTTTGTTTTCTATTGTATGAATCATAAATAAGTAAGCCTAAGTGTAAGTCTAACTATGTATTCAAAATCACAACAGACCACATCCCAAGTGTTGTCTTTTGAAACTGCGCATCCTTGTGTTACTTGTTACGATGCTTGTGGCAATGAATATGCACGGGCGGCCCCCCAAATTTCGACTGCCTAGTTCAATCCGGCACTACATCATCGTCCCAACCATAACGAAGGGCATGTACAGGTTAGATGTCTTTGGCGGCGTCTTTTACTAACTACTGGAACACACCTGATACCACGTCGGTTTAGACAACTCCTTGCTTATGGGGTTTCACCCCCCTGCCCCCCAGAAACTTCCAAAAAAATCGTTTCATGCGCACGATTATTGTTTTCGAGGAGCTTATTCGTCCAGAGACCGGTTATGCAAGTCCTTCCTAGATTTTCATCCAAGGCAAGGGATATGGAAAGAGGCTAAAAACAGCCGAAGCCGCGTGTAATTTTCTTTAAGCACAAGAGCAGTTCGGGCGGTCTAGAAAGCTCCGCTGGTTTAAACGCCGCAAGTTCTTGCGACTCGGCTAAAATTCGCTTTGCACTGCAAGGCTGTTCTTGCGCTCCGCTAGTTTTGGAAAGTGACATAGAAAATGAATCCACTCCGTAAGTGGTAAGTGGCGAGTCAGCGAGAATTTGTAAAGCGCAACAAGGGTGCGACCACTTTCCATTAGTTCTGGCGCTTGGCGGATTCTCGCTTTGCTTTTCGGAAAGCGAATGCAAGAGATCGCCAGAATCACCCTATAGGCTATAGCTTAGTTGTAAAGTGGTCAACTATTTCAAAACATCTGAGCAGAAACACTATGTACTGCGAGGTGTCCTTAAAAGTACAAATCGCCTAAAACCTTAGTTCCTACAGAGCCATCGGTGGCGCATATGCCGTTGACAAAGTATAAATCGACAGCAGATTAGTAGATTAACTAGTTTCAAAATTGAAAAAATAATTGGGAAGGCCTAGCCTAATTTTCCTTCCATTCCCCTTCAATATTTTCAGAAACTGAAAACTGGTCCGGTCATAGTTGTGTGCGCAAGTGAACAATGCCCATTCATAAGCTCTAATTCATTTTCACAGCAGTGACTGAATTCCAAGAGGCTATTATTTTTTAACAAACCCAAATGCGTCCTCTCCATTTGGCATATTAAGACGTATAGATGTATCAGCTATATGACTGGTCAGGTAAGTAATTGATATTTCTTCAATGAATTGGCATTTCAAGAGGAGAGTGTGGATAAACAACAGGTTTTTAGATGGATTAGGTTTCTAAAATAAAATATAACTAGGGAAGGCCTATATAGCTGAACTTTCAAACCCTCCTCTTTGATGTTTTCAAAAGGCGCAACACCGGACCGCTGAGGCTTTGTGCGCGAAAGTGAACAATGCCCATTCATTAACTCCAATTCATTTATTAGCCGTGATTAATTACAAGAGCCAGTTTTAAACAAACCTACACACTTGGGCCTTCTAAGCTCAACTTCGAGGGTTACCCACTCCCCAGCACTTGGTGTACATTCTTTCTTGGCACCGGCCACCGACACTTACCCGGCACCAGCCGGCACTTGGTGTATATCAAATCGAGAGTGGAACCCCTCGCTCACCTCTGGTAGAGAAAGATTAGGTACACGAGTTTATGGCAAAACCTGAATTAAAAGTCAATAATAATAATGATAATTACTATTATTGTAAAAAGAACAAGAAATTGGGACAACAATAACGAACATCAGTCATTCAAAGAAACATTATTAGCCTGTAACTGCTGAAGCTTTTCTACTGTCTGAAAGTTTTCATCAGAGATCTAATACCGATTCACCAGAAAGATCTCTCCAGTCCCCAGCCGAGAGCCATCAGATTAAGGGAGATAGATCGGAAGCATTCAAGCATTTTAAATTCCCAGATCAACCCCAGAAAAATATTCAGCTGTTAAACGGATTAAAAAAAAAAAATACTCTTAAATATTCCGCAGTAGCCTAGGCTATCTATTTCTTTTGAATACTTTGTTTTGAGGGTTTTATGTCATTTATGCCCGACAATAAGCCATGTTTTGATGATGGAATGGCGTGTCTAGTGTGTGAAGTATGACCCACTGACTGAAGCGGGTGGGATTAAGTGAACGGTTGTCATGGAGGATCGACTTACTTTCTCTTAATTCTTGTTGCTGGCGTTAGAATCATTAACAAAAAAAAATTGTACAGAATCAGTAGTCATTATGTCGCGGTGGTGCCATCTTCACCCCACACTGTCTACTTCCGCCGTCGTTAAGTGGGGCTACTACTTTCCGTTAATTTTCAGTTTATCTTGTGTACTGTAGTAGCTCTCTTGCAAGATTAGTATTTACACCTCGGACATTATGAGTGTGTTCCACCTTTCTAACAATACTAACTACTAGTAACTATTTTTGTTCCAACCTCGTGAAAAGTTACTACGTTGACCATTCCGACCTTCTCAAAATCGTAAACGTGGTAACTACGATCTCTTGTGATGTGATCGACCGATTATTCTGTGGTACGATATTTTGCAGAAATTAGAAAATTTGTTCCAGTGTTACGATGACTCGTGTGGGGTAAAAAAATCCAAAATCCCACTTCTGACACCATTGTTACGATGACTGTATTTATATGTGGAGTTTGCACTCTCAAACCTGATGTTATGGCGAGGGGTGTAGTAAGCCGGACATAAGATGGTAAATGTCCAGGTATACAATCATCGGAGTCAAGATGGCCTAGGGCGTTGGTGGCCTACTACACGTGCAGAACTTCACGGGTTCATTATGGATTCCCCTGGTCGATTCACACTATGGTTTGCATACCGAACACACAACAGGTTATCAACCACCCATCATACACTAGGCCTTACAGGCCAGCCCACTCTAAGGAGCTTAACTGAGACTCATAGAAGTGATCTATGGTCCGTAAATAAACATAAGGTTTTATTGATTGAAGTACTTACAAAAGAACAATCTTTAAGTGAAAAGAGTTGTGACCCGGTGGGGCACCCGGAAAGAAGTGTAGAAGAAGGGTGAATCATCAACCTGGCATGATTCACCAATGCCAGAGAGTTAATAAATAATCGAAAGTACCCGCGACAGTATAAAAGATACAAGCAACGGAAGGGAGTAACGCTGCCAATCGGCGGCATAAGGAAAAAGTACGAAGTGCCGATGGCATCACCGTAACACCAGCCTTGACGCCAAGAAGCCAGGAGCCGTGACGTCATGAGTAGTAACCAAGGTAAGTAGGGTGCACAACCACCTACGAATCACCTCATCTGATGACTCACTTCTTATCAAGGTGGCGACCGGCTAACAACGCTACTACTGTAAAGGTTGCTTTGTAAGTACGAATAAGTGAATAAAACCCTTTGTTTGTATATGGACCATAGGTCCTTCGTACGAGTCTTTTATTTCCCGCCATATCAATTACATACTTCGAATTCCTCTACGTCCACATTGACTTTTGCAACGACCAAACACCAAGGAATCTACAAAAACTCTGTAAAATACTCACCCTTAGCAAAGCGAACCGGCCTTCAGTCCAAACAGCTAGTTACGTAGGTGTGATCCGCCATTTTGTATTGGTCCCAGTATGATTTCTATCTTTCGCCTTGAGATGTGATCCATTATTTGCTTGACTCGCCCCTGGAAGAAAAACGTTAGGTCAAATTAGATATGGCTCTGAGACAACATCGAATCCACATCAAACATGAAGAAATCCAGGTAAAATGGAGATCATTCATGTTTCGATTTGGTGGCTTCTTTTTTGAAGTGAGCGACCTGCGCTTGTCCGGCGGGAAAATGCAGTTCAGATATGTATTCAGCAAGTATTCTTATCTCTGTGTCGACACTCTAATCGACAAATTTCCGGTTTTCGCCGGATTCTGGGCAAACTCCTTAGAATATCTGGTGAGAAAATGAAATTCAGGCCTGGATTTAGCATCTATCCCTAAAGGCTAAAACCCTCTTCCCCATTCATAAATTATGGATTAGGCTATGGGACTTCGACCAAAATCGTGACACCAAGTTCGAACAGAATATCCCAACCCCTTCAAGAGTTATCGTATTAACGGACGGACGGACGGGCAGATATACGGGCAAACATACGAAGTCATAGCTCTCCCGTCACTAAAGTTTTGGGATACGTAAAGGTTCGGTCTGGAAAGCGGGGTAATAGGCGACAGTATGGCTCATTCTAAGCTCAGACATTTTGCATTGGGGCATTTTCATCTTCATCTTCGGAAACTGAATGGTATGGTAACATTGCCTGACAAATACCGGTTATAAGGCAAAATGCATTAAAAGTGACAGGGAAAATTTCCGTTTTCCTACATTGCCCACAAATTCCTCTCGATTATTCACGACGACGTCACGTCACTTCAACGCCGGTGAGTTAGGGTTGGCCGACAATGACGAAGTTCTATCACAAATCAGAAATACTAGTACATTTACTTTATTTTTTTTTATGTTTGCTTCTAACTGCACATGCTCCAGGAATTATGAAATGAAAACATATAAAGAGCACAAACTCATAAAGAAGACCAGCCATTTATATCCCATTTGGTAAGCGACTCCACTTCAAGGCATGATAAAAAGGGTATACAAAAACAATTCATCAGTGGCGAATTTCTGCCTCGGCAAACTAGGTAGCTGTCTATAGTTAGCCCCAACCCCGGAAGGGTCCGAAGCGGTAATTGTATAAACTATGATCTAGCTGGCACTTGTCCATTTTCATTTTTATGTCTGCTTTTTATTTTCTAAAGTAGAATCAAGAGATATAAATAAAAAAAATATTAGAGTTCGTTACTTACTAAATTACCGAAAGGGGGCCCCGACACTGTTAACTGCTTAGGGGCCCAGGATCTCTATGTCCAGGCGTGAACTTCGTCCGCATTTGTATTTAAGGGACTAAGAAGAATTGGCTTCGAGAAGCTATGGCACGATAATAGCATCAAAATTTTCAACAACTTGATGTTGATACCATATTATCATATCATTGATGTTAACATTCTCAGATCATTATATTCTTACGGAGCTTCCGACATTTTGTCATGGCTGCAAGAATTGTACACTGATTTCCGTCAGAAATCTAGTCTACGTATGTTGCCGCATCACCAACTGATTTGACATTTTTTTTATTGATAGTTGTAGGCCTTTTGAATGTTTCGTCAGTTATTCTCCTGTTGTCTTTGTTCTTTTCTTTTTTTGTATTATCTTTCCTCCACTTTCTTGTTGTAAAACATTTTGTAGGTTACAAATATACTTCCTTACTTACAACCATTTAGTTTTATTTAGTTAATACTCTTTATTATACAAACCAACTTTTAAATACTAAACTACATGAACACACTTTTTGGAACCCTTTTACCATCCTTTACACATGTAGTCATACTTCTGACTGCCGGAAAGCCCGAACGGGCCTGTGGTAGCGGTCACTGATATCACCGTCACCACGGTCCCTTTTCCTGTATTTTCTATATTCGCAATTTAATATTTTGTCAGTGTAATAAAAAAAATGTTGATGGAACTAAACGGATAAGTCAGCTGAGATTTATTCCAGCGATATTCTGGCCTTCACTGGCACGAGGCTGTAACTAGGAGTAATACTCTTTATTGAGATAAATGAAGTTTCTAGCAACTTCTAATATACAATAGTTGGGGGTAGCTACCAAGGAATTACTGGAGACGACATCTCAACACTAACTTTAACGTGCTAAATTATCGCCGGAATAAGTCACAGTTGATCCGTTTAGCCACATTAACCGGTTCTGCCCTTCTTGGCAACGCTTCCTGGCTCTTCAAGCTGTAGCTAAAAGCAAGAACAAATAATCCGATAGAACCTCCGTCTCCCTACGTCTGTAATACGACTGTACGAGTGCCACACAAGTGCCACACAGTGCCACACAAGTGCCACACAGTGCCACACAAGTGCCACACAGTGCCATACAAGTGCCATACTGGAGGGTGCCACACAGTGCCACACAAGTGCCACACAGTGCCATACGAGTGCCACACAAGTGCCACACGGTGCCATACAAGTGCCATACTGGAGGGTGCCACACAAGTGCCACACAGTGCCACACAAGTGCCACACAGTGCCACACAAGTGCCACACAGTTCCATACAAGTGCCATACTGGAGGGTGCCACACAGTGCCACACAAGTGCCACACAGTGCCACACAAGTGCCATACAAGTGCCATACAGGAGGGTGTACGAGTGCCACACAGAGTTGCCAACCCCTAGCTCAGCACTAGGCTTTCAGGCTTCAAGTCTCAGCCCGGCTTATGCGATTAGTCCAATCAACAATGGTTCGCAGTCGCTTAGACTGCAGGAAACGTGAAAATGTCCTCTGAGGACACTGGCTCAGACTATGCTGTCTCGTCTTGAAACCAACTGGACTCTCCATTTCCTGATTCATGTAGGTCACTCCTTACACAAAAGTTTCATAAACAATGTCACAACTGCACATAATCCACTTCCTTCGTTCGGGCAATTTGCAGAGTCTCTAGACCCTTGGTCAATAACCTGTCACACTTTTTTTCTGACTCGGCGATGCCAGAACTCTTAAATTCCTTCCATGGCTTACCGAATCATCCGTGAATTATTAGCAATGGTATATCCATGAGTTCTGTACGTCTAGCTGGAAACATCAGAATATTGAGTATCGACTTTCATTTTGATTTCCTTTCTTGCTTGAAATGTGTTGTTACGTAGCACATGAGTGACTAATGCCTTGAATCTTTTCTCTGCTTTATCGTGGGCCATAACAGAGGTTTAAGTGGAGCAAAATCCGAACACTGGATTAGGAGTAACAAGCCCAAGCTCGGATACGAACTTTCAGTAAGCGCACCGTTTTCCGCTTACGATCAAATTTCTCGGTCTCATTACTTTGTGCTTGACTGCTCGACTCGTTGATTGTCTTTGCTTATTTTGAGAAAATTTCCCTTCTTGCTGATTTATGGCACTTGCAGCTTCGCTCAAGTGCCATATACCGATCACTTTTCCGTCGGTCGGTCGGTCTGTCTGTCGGTCCGCTGATCGTGAGTTAGGGTACTTCCAGATGTGCTAGGACGATGAAACTTGGCAGGCGTATCAGGGACCCTACCAAACTAACCCGGAAATAATCAGTTTCCCGATCCAACCATCTGGGGGGGATTGGGGGCGGGGGAATCCTGAGAATTTAGCAGTTTTTGTCACACTTTTTCGAGTTTGGGTACTTCCAGATGTGCTAGGACGATGAAACTTGGCAGGCATATCAGAGACCCGACCAAACTAACCTGGAAATAATCAGTTTTCAGATCCAACCATCTGGGGGGGTGGAGGGCGGGGGAATCCGGAAAATTGGAGTCGTGTATAACTTTCGAACGGGTGATCGGATTGGAATGAAACTTAATAACTGAATAAATGACATATCTCTGATGTCCCATTTGAAGTCCGGGCCGGATTCGACAGCTGCGGGGGAGTTTGGGGGGGGGGGGACCAGAAATCACGAGAAACGGTTAGAATGGAGGGATTGGATTGAAACTTGCTGGGAAGAACAAGCATCTGCTCCAGATAAATCTTTTACGGAATTGGACTGAATCGGTACACTGGGGGTGGGTGGGTGGAGGGGCGAGTTTCCCGGAA
This sequence comes from Branchinecta lindahli, assembly GCA_023053555.1. NCBI lineage: Eukaryota > Metazoa > Arthropoda > Branchiopoda > Anostraca > Branchinectidae > Branchinecta > Branchinecta lindahli. The sequence continues at coordinate 10,133,926 of JAKZAO010000003.1, forward strand.
TTCCGGTGATGGCGGTTTTGGGGATTTTCACGACGAAACTTTGGAAGGGTATCAGGGACCCGATCAAACTGACTTGTAAATATAAATTTACTCGATCCGATAGTCGTGGGGGGAGTAGAGGGAGGGGGAATCCGGAATATTGAGTCATTCGCAACTTTGGAACGGGTGATCGGGTTTGAGTGAAATTTAAAAATTGAGCAGAGGACACGTCTCTGGTGATATTTTTTATGTCCGAACCGGATCCGACAGCAATTGGGGGGGGGAATACGTGACCGTCTTAAACTGGAGAGATCGGGATGGAACTTTATGGGGATAACAAACAGATACTCTGGATAAATCATTTACAGCAGCAGATCGGCTCCGGCGACTGTGGGGGAGTTTCGGGGGGGGGGGTCCGGAATTCCGGTGATCGCGAGTTAGGATACTTCCAGATGTGGTAGACGATGAATTTTGGCTGGAATATTACAGATTCGACAAGGTTGGCTTAGAAGTCACCACTTTCCGAATCCGGCCATTCCTTAAAGTACCAACCTTGACCGCAAATTAAGAAAAAATACTTTGAAGCAAAATATACATTTTGATGATCCCCATGATCCCATTATCATTTTTGCCTCAAGGGTTTTGCTTACAAATGAAGTTCTAGCTCCCTTAATGTGTGCATCTTATCCGCAAGGTCAAAAGGTACTTTTTATCAAACAATACATCTCAACCCATGATCATGTGTGCCACAAGGGTTTTGCTTAAACATTTATTTCTATCTCCCTTAAAGTGCGCATTTTAACCGAAATGTGAAAAAAATGCTTTTGGCCAAACGGTACATCAATGATCCTTAAGGGTCTGTTATCGTTTTTGCCTCAAAGGATTTGCTTAAAGATGAATTTCTAGCGCCCTTAAAGTGTGCATCATTACAGCAAAGTTCAAAAATAAAATATTTGTTCTTTAGCTCCTTTAAAGTACGCATCTGAACCGCAAAGTCTAAAAGTACTTTTGGTCAATTATACATCTCAACCCTTGCAAGTGCCATATGAGCTTACAGCTCTTGTTGTAAACACCTTGCCTGTGGACTTGACTCCCGAACGAAGCAGCGAGAAGCAGAGAACTAAATATATTGGCTTTTGCCTCCTTGTTTTGTCTCTCATCTAAGCACTTCATTTTACTCAGCACATTCCTCAGTCTGAACACATAAACAGGTAGGCTATACGAGTGAGAAGTGAAGAACCCATCTCAACAATAATCAAAGAATGTATTCCTTGGGTGACAAAGATTGTCCTCAAAAAGACTCCTGATTGCATTCAAATTCAAAAGACGCAACTAATGGAACAGGAAATCTTGTCTCCCCACCTTTTCTTTGTTGCTATCAAAAGAGCAGCCGTGCGAGAAGTAAAGAGAATTGAAAACCAAAATCAAAATAAGACAAGCGAAAACCAAAATAAACAGATATGAGATAGCACACTAAATACTGACGTTACAGAACATTTCCGTAATAATATTTTTAGTGTTACTTGTGTGTTAAAAGTAGCGTTGCAAACCATCTTAGTGCTATATTTTGTAGAAATAGATGAATGTTTCTGGAACAGCAACAGACAGTGTGTATTTATTCGAAATTGCCTACGCCCATCCTTGTGTAAATGTTATGAAACTTCTGATAGCTTAATATACACACGAATTATAAATACTGATCTGCTGTGGGAAATCACCCATGAGCTGAGGTGACGCAAAGCTCTGTATATCCGCATTCTAGAAGATAAGCACATAGAGGGCTTTTTCCGTGATGTAACAGAGATGCATTCGCTATATGCATCAAAGGTCAGTAGAATTCTGTGATTTGTCATCGCAGAATTCTGCGATTTGTCACAGGTTTTCGACTTCTCCCCAGATTCACAGCTGTGAAAAATTTTGTTACAGGAAATCGCACTTGTCGCAAAAACGTCGTAAATTCTGCGATTTCAAAGCACTTAGGCCAATTTCAAGGCGATTCTTTTCCGGAAAAGGGATCTATTTGTTTTACGATTATTAACTCCCGCTATAAGAGTAAATTTTAACCTCAAAATCCACGAATTTTTTACTGAAAACTAATAAAAAGGGCCAAATTTTGTAGGCGCCGCAAAATCACAGATTTTTGCGGCCAAATGTCGTACTGGATCAGGGGAGTCACGACTGGGGGGGGGAGGGGGTACGCCCCCCCCCAATCTTGTCGATAAAAAATAACCGAGTTGCGCGAACCGCCGCGATTTTTCTTCAAAACAGTTGATTTTTTTCATAAGAACAGTCGGCTTTTCTGAAAATCAGTTGACTTGTATTTCAAAACTGTCGTTTTTTTATGCACAAAACAGTCGGTTGAATTACCAGCCTGTCGGTAAATGCCTTGCCCCCCCCCCCCACAAAAAAAAAACATTTTGGCTAGTAACGCCTCGGCCGTTGATACCAGCCAAGTTATCTGAGACGATTTTTATATTTTTTCAGTTACCACAAGTAATTAAGTTTATTACGCAAAAGCCTTGTCGGCTACGGTAAACCATGAAAGAAAACAAAAACAGAAAACATAAATGAAAACGGAAGAAATTGTTCCCTGTGCTACATTCTCCTATGACAAATTATCTCAAAATAGTAGTATGAAGTTGTACAAAAAAGTAGCATGCAGTCTACATGCTTCTACGTGAAGGCTACCGAGTTACTGCATTCTACTGCATGCTACTATTAGCAAGACAGGATGCTAATGGATACTACTGCTTAAGATTGGCCCAGTCTGGGGCACATTAAATGATAGTATTTTTTACTATTACATATCAATAAATGCAACTTTTTCGCACAACTATCATACAACTACGCAGGCTACAAATTTTTCATCGGGTCCCTGACAAATGAATTTTTCCACTTGTGTATACTCAGAAAAGATTATCTCTTGTCGGATTAAAGCTGCTACTTCAGCTCCCTATTTTAGTTAGACAAAAGGATGACAAGTAGGAATACAATGAGCTCAAGTTTCTACAAACCTCGCTTAATTAAAATAAAAGCACCACCGCCGAATGACTCTAGAAAACCACTAAGACAAACTGAAGTTGGTTTTAAACATTCAAAGCTAACATCTGAGCAGTGACAATGCACAGTTAATGTTGATGTTTCGAAAAAAAAGCCGACGCATCACGATAATTATTCAAATACTGAGTAAGCTGAAGTTGAATGATCAGTCAAGTTTCAACTTATAAAACATTTGTCAACCCCGCTGCGTACACTGAGAATAAGCAAGTTATACAATCCGGAATTCAGAAAAAAGGTGTCCATCTGATGTTTTGTTTGTAGCTGAAAAACATCTTAAGTTTCAATCGCGGAATAAATTCATTCAAGGAGGCCTCTGCAGGGGGGGGGGGGGGGGGTGCACAATTAGCAGACTTTCTCTATTTCGTGTTGGTGCCTTGGGCTTGGGTTTTTTTTTGTATCTAGTGTTACAAATCAATTACGTAATTAACAAAGCGTCATTTTTGTATGCCACTATATACCCCCCCCCCCCCCACCTGTATAGCCTAACCCAGCATTTTCTGATATCCACGGGAACATGAACAGGTGGCTAGGGATTTTCGGAAGAGGAAGCTGAAGAAATATTTAACCACCAAATTTACACGAGAAAGAGAACAATTTTCGAGTATACTCCAAGCCACGTTGGAAATGAAACTGTCGATATATCAGCCAAAAAGCCCTTTCAAGCTGACTGGAACGTGGGAGACCACATCAGAGACGTCATACGAACTCGATCGGCAATGCTCCGGATACACTTCCAGGCCGACAACTGACAGCTCTCTACCTTCACGTACGAGCAAAAACCATGTCCTAGATCACCTAGCACCCTTTGTCACCTCTGCACGACAAAGACTGAAACCATAGACCATCTGCTCTTTGACTGTACCAACAGAATAGGGAAAACGAAATTAAGACAGCCGAAAAAACATTATCGCGCACCGAGATAAAAGACCACGTCCTGTCTCATGAAGCAGCCACTATTATCCAGAGAGACAGAAAACAAATTCTACCAGCAATTTAGTCCTTTCTACGATGTCTGGATTCGGACCACCTAGTAGGCTATAACCGAGGCTATAACCAACGAAGCCTAATGAAGAAAATCACCCCAACATTTCCCTTCCCGGAGAATAAACTAGCCGGTTTCACGCTAGAAGAAAGCCGCTGCACACCAAACGTGACAAGGAATAAACCTAAATGGAGCATAACGCCGTGATCACATAAAGAAGAAGAAAGCTGTGATAAAGCTCTCTCTTTACGATATAAAAGAACTTGAAACTCTCTCAGGCCCAACGTTCCGAGACTAGCAAGAGTAAATAATGACGAGAACTGGAAACTTGAATATACTAGCACGTCAGCATGATCGATGCAAAAATGTCCGCTTTTAGTTTACCGGGGGTGGAACTTAGGGAGCGGCATCTAACGAGTCTCCTTTGGGCAGATTTGTGTCTTCGTATGTTTAAGAAAATTGGAAAACACCAAAATATTTGGCAGTAGATATGTCTAGTGATCTGTCTCCATTTGTTTGCCTTTCTAGCTAAAAATCTAACACGTGTTCAATCTAAAAGGCAGTTTCACTAAGCTCAATGGCCGTTATCCATAAGATGGCCGGTGCTTCAATAGGCGAATATTAAGGTCTACAATTCTTAAGGTATACAACACTGCCTGTACTATCATCATTTGTTCTTGCTTGTAGTATACCGCGCATGTTTCAGGTCGAGAGGGATGACCCTTCGCTGTTGGGTCATCTTGGAAAGCGAAATCTTGACGAAGCGGCCTCGGTTCACATTTATTCTTTTCCCAATTTATCATCTCGCTCTTTAACAACTAAGATCTCACACTTCAGAAAGTTTTGTACTTGCTCAGAGAAGAGCAAGCCAATAGGATTGAAGAAGTCCTAAACTTCTACATTTAATTCTAATTTACTTCTGGTCTATTTGTCTTACGGTAAAAGCCCCCTGTGTAACATTCAATCTTTACAAATCATCCAATCACAGATCGTTCCTCGGTTCACCTGCCATCTAGGAGTCAATGCATGAACAAGAAAAACTTCACTATGCTGTAGCGTGATGTAATTCTCATTTAAAGACTACAAATGGACGACTTTCGTCTAACATTTTACTCAAGCATTCCGATCACGTCGGTCTTATACATTCTTTCTACTTACAGCTTATCTTTTTCTAACTCTTTCCATGTCATTAATGTTCAACACTGACAAAATTTTTCTCGCTAGATGGGAGAAACTTGATTACAATTCGGTTTAGCTTTGGCGTTTAAGTTCTTGTGGGGTAGGGTTCGAGCGCAAGGATATGGTGTTATAGTTGAGACGGCTACGGAACGTAATTTCAATGTTCGAAAAACTTTTACTGCTATTCGTGGGTTTCCGCAGTCAATCCGTGCTTAGTCAGCAGTAGCAAAACTAAAATGATATTTAGGGAGCCGAAACAAAAGTGTGGAACACTCTCCAAGATCTTTCATCTGCCTATTTGTCAGTCCATATATCCAGGGGCGTCACTATTAGCCTTTTACCTTTGGGGGGGGGGACAGGTGCCGACAAAACCCGCCGTTGCCGCTGACTTTGCCGCATCTTAAAGATGATATATAAGCTTTCAGTTTACCTTTCCAAAGTGATCGCGACCCCACAACTCAAGTACGACTGCCTTTTTCTTTATTGTTGCTGTTTCGGTTCGAGAGAAAAACCGCGCAGAAACCTAACGTCCATCCCTCAGAGGATGCGTCGGCAATTAGAAAAGATAAAAATATGCTATGTAACTGCTAATTTTTTCACGATTACAGTTGTTGCTTCTACTCTTTCTTTTTTTATTTTAAAGAAAATTGGATTAGTTAGCTTGTTTTTTACGGAATTTTCTTTTCCCTCTCCCCGCTTCCGAGCGGACAAGTTTCTGTTAGCCTCACCGTCAGCACTTGGATCAGACATGGTAAAATAGATCCACAGGTTAGTAAGTGAAAACCTGTCATTTGCGTCCCGGGTAATTGAGGTTTTACATATGTCTCAGCAGCAGAAAGTGAAAGTCACCCATTACCCTATGGACCCGACTTTTTACTATGTCTACACGAGTGTTGAGCCTGAGGAAATAGGGGACTGTTACTCCACTTGGAGCGCTGAACTGTAATAAGGCCAATGTATTGAAAAAAACTGAAACCTGGCGTGTCTCTTTGGATTTTCTTGTTGTTTACTTGTCTTTTTCGTGTGTTGGAAGAATCAGAAAGGCTGTAGGGATGGTAAGCACTGTATCTCTTGCAGAAATAGCATTTTTATATTTCTGCTTTAAACAACAAGTCGCAACAGATAGCCTGCATTTTGTGTCCCAATATTTTAACCTACTCTGGTGGATTTCTCAAAGATTACAGATCTGTCCAGGCTGTTTTCAGGCATGGTATTGACGAGAGACAAAGCAACTCTTGTATAACCGGTATTTGCTCGGAAGCAATAAGCGGGAGCCTGATAAGCCTCGAAAGGAGCCCCGACAAATTTGTAGCCTGTGTAGCTGAACAAAAAAAGTTGGTACGTATTGACACGTCGTTAGAAATATTTTCATTTAACTTTGCTTCAGTCGGGATAGTCTTGAGCAGTAGTATCTAGTAGCATCCAGTCTTGCTAAAGTAGCAGGCAGTCGCAGTGGCAACATTACTGATGTATGCTACCAAACCTTACAACTTCAAATAACTAATTATTTTTCCATCGGGGCCAAAAATGGAACATTCAAAAATCAGCGTAATGCGTCAGAGTGGATAAGACTGAACTTCAAAACTTTGAAATGAGAACGGATAAACGGTTGGAGAATGCAGCAGTAAGATAAGGAAGGCAGGTATAATCTTCGATAATTTTATGACACGCTTAGAGTGTAGCGATTGAGATGACGCTTGGTGGGAAGAACAAGCATAAGCCCTAGATACATCAGTGACAGAACCGGATCGGATTCGGGCATTCTCGGGGGAGTTGGAGGGGGGGATCCGGAATTCCGGTGATCGCGATTCAAGCACTTCCAGATACGCTAGGACGATAAAACTTGGCTTGAAAATTAGAGACCTTGACAAGATGAACTTAGAAAGTGTAATTTCCCAGATCCGACCATCCATTAAAGCAGTGGTTCCCAACCGGTGGTACGCGTACCCAAAGGGGTACGCGAGACCCTTGCAAGGGGTACGCGAAGGAACCAAAATCGGTTTAATCTGTAGCTTCAAAACCTCGGCTCACTCATTTTTGATTAGCCGAAAGCCTAATATTACCAGCAGAGGCATCACTAGCCAAAATATTTTTTGAGGGGCAAGGTATTTTTACTGACTGGCAGGTCATTTTTACCGACTATTTTTTCACAAAAAATAACGGTTTTTACGAAAAATCGCGGCGCTTCGCGCCGACAGGTTTCTTTTTTAACCGTCTGGCCGACCACTTTGGGGGGAGCGGTGTTGCCAACCCGTGCGTGACGCCTCTGGTTACAAGCCTTAGCCCTAGTGAAAGTCAATCAAGTGATGTTGATTCCAAAACAGCTAGCCTACTGACGAAAAATCTATTCCTGTGTCAAACAATATTGTTTCAAGAAGAATCAAAGACACTGCAAGTGCGATTGTCATTCAGGTTGCGAATTGAGCTAACGAAAACGTTTGCGATGCAGCTTGATGAAAGCACGGACAAAACAAAACCAGACACAGAAACATGCGGACTGTACAAATATTGCCGTTAATGATGTCGAGCCGAGATTTTACAAAATTTTTGCTACAAAGCAGCCTCGAGTGTTTCATTGATTTTGTATATATTTCTAATAAATATCGTCTTTTCACGTTCTGAAAAGGGGGTACGCAACCTCTTCGAACCTTGATTAGGGGTACGCGGTATGAAAAAGGTTGGGAACCTAAAGTACTCATCTAGTCATCTTAACCTTAAAGTATCGAAAAATACTTTAAGCAAAATATACATTTTCATGATCCCAGTAAGCCGATAACCATTTTTGCGTCATGTGTTTTGCTCAGAAATGAATTTCTAGCACCCTTAAAGTGAGCATCTTAACCGAAAGTCAAAAAAATACTTTTGACCAAACCATATATATTTATGTTCGTAAAGGACCCAGGATAATGTTTGCCTCAAGGGTTTATTACAGATGAGTTTCTAGCGTCCTTAAAGTGCGCAGCATCACAGTCAACTGCAATAATAAAATACTTTTTGACAAACGATACATTTTCATGATTTCCAAGGGTCCATGATAATTCTTATCTCAAGAGTTTTGCTTACAAATTATCAAAACAAACCCACAACATGGCAAATTACTACTTTCATCATCTTACCCAGCCTTGCAAGTGCCATATCAGCTTCCAGCTCTTGTTTCACATATACGCCGTCACTAGCCTTTTACCTAAACGTGGGGGGGGGGGAGATGCGCCCCCCCTGGTCACAGGGAAGGGAAGTTACAGTATATAAACACTGTAATACAGATACGAAGCTACGGGTTGCCAAGGTTGTATTCGGATACAAATGTTACATCAATAAGCTACCTGTTAGTCAGACGGAAGACATAGTGATACTAGTCTACAGCTACGGAAGCTACGCATTGCTCAATGTAACGAGCAGTAACGTTTGCACTTTACACACTTTATTTTAACGTTTCGTCACATCGGCCTTACATTCAGCTACTTGCTCGATCTAGCGTGCAGTAGCGTTTGCACTTTACACATTTATTTTAATGTTTCGTCACACCGGCCTTACACTGCGGTACTTGCTCAATCTAACGTGCAGTAGCGTTTGCACTTTACACACTTTATTTTAATTTTCCGTCACACCGGCCTTACATTGAGCTACTTGCAGAATCTAACGAGCAGCGTTTGCACTTTGCACACTTCATTTTGATGTTCCGTAAAACCTGCCTTACACTGCGGTACTTGCTAAATCTAACGTGCAGTATAATAGCGTTTGTACTTTCCACATTTTATTTTAATGTTTCGTCACACCGGCCTTACATTGCGGTACTTGCTTAATCTAAGGTGCAGTAGCGTTTGCACTTCACACTTTACTTTAATCTAACGTGGTTTGCACTTCTAGCGCGTTTGCACTTTGCACTTTAGTTTGATGTTCCGTAAAACCGGCCTACTGCGCAACAAATATAACATATAATAGTTCTTTTCGGACAGATTAAGCAAAATGATTCAACTCTACGTTCCTCGATGGCTGCAAAACTTTAATAACTGATATTTAGTCAAACAAACGGCAGTAGATTTATTCACATATCCAATGCCTGTATATAGTGAAAGTGTGGGCTGAACAAGACAATTGCAAAAAGAACTGTTTCTGACCCAGTACTTCGTCATCACTGACTAAAATGAAACTCAGCTGAGATTAGCAAACTGTAAACGGCTTTGGCCGATTTTAGACACTCTTCAAGCCTCTCGGCTTCCAGTGTTAAACACACCAAAGTGTGCATAATCATTTTTATGACAAAAGCAGCTTCCTTTGCTGGACAGATTTCGAAAGCAAAACATCGTAAACGTAAAATCGGTATAATGACATTACGGCGGACTGAAGATACCGTATGAACGCGTAAATGTCAGGTGTAAGAACTGAATGGAACGACTGAGGTTAGTAAAAGGGCTAGGCAGGCGCATTCTCAAAGTAGTATCTACCGCCAGGGCAAAGTGCCTTATATCCTCCTCCTCAAAGAATTCCGCCTCCCTACTTTAGCAGCCCGGCGTCTTACTCTTTGTACTAGTTTAGGGAACAGTCTGCGTTCCCACTCAGGTTTTGAGCACCTATTTCCTACCCCATATTGCCCGCCAAAACCTCGACTACCTCGAGCTGTAGCACAAAAAGTTCCGGTTCTTAACCATGTTTGTATAAGAATCGAACGCTACAGAAAGAGCTTTGTACCATCTTTTGTTGAGGATTTGAACAATTGATCAAGTATTTCCCTATAATGTTTTAATTGTCTAGGGTTTTTATTCTGTTTGATCATTTTTTTACTATTGCTTTATTATGTACAACCGATTTATTAAATGTTTTGTAATTATGATGTACCTGACGAAAACGACAAGTTCGGCAATCCAATGCTGTGAAAGTTTCGTTTTACAATAAAGTATCAAGTTCAAGTTCAAGTTCTGTTTATCAGTATCAGTATGTATTTAAAGGAACAGTAAACTTGACTAAGCAACTTTCGGCCATCGAATCGCCTGGGGGGCTTAGATAAATATACAGGGTCTAATTGTCGACAGGCCCCCCCTTCTTTGTTATCTCGAACCGTCTCGAACCCCCTACTTAGTGTTCCCAAAGCTAGCTGGCAGGCCCTTGCCCCTTATGCACTGTAATTATGCACTTACGTACTGCAAAAGTTCGCCTTTTTACATGTAGACCACAGAGAAACGACATCCCCGACAAGACGGCCGGGGTTCGATTCCTAGTCGCGGCACACAAACCTTTTGCAAACCTTTTGCTCAAAAGTCAAATTCTCGGAAACTGCCCGGAAACTGCAATGGTCGTAACGAGAATTTTTCTTACTCTCAATATCGACTCAGGGTACATTCTTGATATTTTAGCTAGTTCCCCGAGTCAAGTTTGAGTCAAGTTTTCTGTTCCTTTAATGTATTGTACTTAGAACTTAATGTGTGTATCAATGTATAACAACGTATTGGAACTTAATAGGCTGATCGTCTCAACTCCTTCCCGGAGCACAACTTTGTTCCTTCTACATTATCTTGCAAGTATTTTTGCGCTGCTTAAAAATCTGTCTGTTCAGTTAGCTTTGCTCAGAGATTAACTGAACGGATACGCGATGTCAGATTGATAAAAAATAGTGCAGATCTGAAGATCTGCACTATTTTATCAATCTATTTCTCCGCAACCAGTGCAATCATTGCCTAGTCTGTATTTTTTTTAACTAGTTGTTCCCCCGATTAGTTTCTGCATTTACCTAGACGGCTTTCTACGAAACTACTATTTTCTCGATCGGTACGACACAACACTCTTGTATGGAAACCTCTATCGTAGTTTAGTCTAACTCTCTTTCCCCTCACGAGGGTCAAGTAAAGTTGCTTCTTCGTCAGATGAATGCGGTAATGGTTTGTAACGGGTTGCATGCAGAAAGAAGAGAGCAAACCTACAAGAATATACACCTTTTACAAATACAGAAGCTACAGTTTTGTTCGGAACTCATCTCCTTGCTTGCCCTTATTTTTGTTGACGTTGTTCTAGTAGAATTCCCATATTTGGTACAACAGAATATAGGCTACGAACTGGGTCGATTTCCTTATGGGTGTCTGCTTTATAAAACAACAAACTGTTTAGGTGAGTCTTCACCTTCCGGAATCTGGGTTGCCAGATTTTCCGATTTTTTTTTTTTAATTTCTTCTGCGATACTTAAAAATTCCGGAAATCTGGAAGTTCAAAAGCCCCCTTTTTCCGGACTATTTTGATATACTTTCGGACCGGTTCATATTCCAGATGCAATTTACAGAAGACGTCAAAGAATAATCTGGAAGCCCAGATTCCGGAAGTTCCGGGAGGTGAAGACCGGACTTTTAAAAGACCAACGGCCCACACTAAATAGAGAAAAGGGGTAAATAAAGAAGAACGTAATTAATAGTTCACCAATCGGATTTCGTACCGCAGGCAATTGGCACATTAGGGGATCGCAGGTTCTTGCAGTTACAACCTGAAGAGGACCCTTGCCAAGAAGGGCCGAAATGTTGCTGAAGAAAGCTGACTTACTCACTTTGAGTCATTTTGTATATAGGCACATTAGAGCTTCTTTGGGTGCCATTTAACTTCGGACAGTGTCATTTTTACTCACATACTAAGACCCAAGTCAACTGGTAGCGAGTCAAATATAATAAGATCTCCTAAAAACACTTGGTAACACCATCTGATAATATCGCATAAGAACACCTGAGCGTTTTCCTTATGTAGGCTATCTGTTTTTGTTTTTTTTTCTTCAAAATAACACCAAGTACCGTACCTTACCACGCACATATGTAGCCTATTCCTAAAAACACCTGAGCGTTTTTCTTCGGTAGGCTATCTGTTTTTGTTTTCTTCAAATAACACAAAGTACCGCGTATCTCTACTACCCTCATAAATAAGAAGCCTATTCCTTCAGCCAAAGCTGACTGCAAATCATGGTTGGTGCCGCTACACGGGTAAGTCACCTGAGATTTACCACAGCTATATCCTGATAACTGCAGGTTAACCTTCTACGGCCTGAAGAAGACCTTGCCAAGAAGGGCCAAAAAATCGCCAAAATAAATCTCCGCTTCTCCTGCTTTACAGCTTATACTACCAAGAACAAATAAGCATATTAACTTCTATCCCGATCTACGTAATATGACTATAGTGGCGTTTTTGATTGCCGATGAAATTTCCCCGGTAGACGAAGGAAGTTTGCCGATTCGTGCTTATTTCCTCTTTTCGATAGCCGATAGCCGTTGAGCACAAAAACAGAAATTAGAAGAAACAGCTACGGCTATCGGCTTCCGGCGAACGTCAAAAACGCCAAAAAGTCAAACGGCTACGCTATCGCCGAAATACTCGGCGATCAAAAACGCCACTTATGATGAGTCAAACTGATTCCCGATGCCCTGCCCGATGCAAACGAGCAAAGGTTAGGAGCTACGCGGAAACTCTACAAACACCTCATCCCAGTAGAGCTCAGCATAAGAAACATCGAAACTTAGCGGCTATTGGTTGTTTAAAATTGTTCATCACTACAGAGGCGGCCTGCTACAGCCGTTACCTCTCAATGTTCAACGGCTAAGAGGAAAGCAGACGGACGTCAACTGAAATCTCGGCAAGTAGCTCTAGCTCCGCGCAGTTTTGTCGGGGTATCCACAGTCGGTGCACGTTACCAAAGACGAACGTTATATTGGCTTATTTGTTCTTGATACTACTTGATACTTCCAACCCACAAAAAAAGCTACTTACCCCAGGCAAATGAATCCAAACGAGAAAAAGACCAAGTATCCAAAAGTGGCTGGGGCGGGAAAGAGAATGACCAGAACGAACTTGGCTAGGTCCATGATTTTGTTGACAGATGCCTGAACGCCGTTGATTTTTCCCCTATCGGCCTCTCGCACCCCTTCTTGAAGGATCTGGTTCACAGAGAGATCCGCAACCCAGAGACCTAAGATAAATATACTTTATCCAACCGCGCAAACCCTGCTTTTCAATTTATTAACACACGATACGTGATGTAGTCTGCCACAAACACCTGATTCTGGGATACCCTATGGCAAGCGGTTGGTAACTGGGTAGTGGGCACCCTAACCAATAGATTATTTATGATCTGAGTGAACGTCAGAAATCAGCCAATCAGAATTTCTGTATAAGGAAGTAGGTCAGTGTTAAGGTACCCACGGGTATCCAGCGTTAGGCGGAATTCAGACAGAGGGCGTCAAATTATTTGCCTGTCGTTGCGATTTTCCGAAGCCTGATGTAGCCGTTTTTCAACGCCTGGCGTGACGAATATCGTCAGGCGTGGCGAAATTCGCTCTCTGTGTGAATTGGGCTTTAGGCATAGGGTATCCGAGAATTAGGGATTTGTTGTAGACTGATGTAACGTCCAGTGGTTTCTTCTATTCCTCACTTCCAGCAGTCGCAGAGCTGAATTCCAAATACGAGCGATTTCGCAAAAATTCCAAATACGAGCGATTTCGCTTCGCTTTAGGCGAAAGCCAGGATCGTTTCCCCGAGTTTCTGGCTAAATCTAACTTTCCGACTTGGGGCGGCTTTCTCTCGTCTTCAAGAATTTTGCTTCGCTTAGACAGAAACTCCATCCATAAATCCCACTTTTCTCCAGAAGAAAGCGAAATTTTCAGAGCAAGCCTCTAATCTAATGTACGACAAAGCATAGGGATGCAGACTCAGCATAGGATATGTAATGCTGTCTACTACAAGCCCCTGATTTTGAGATATCCTATGCCAAACGCTGGGTATACCTAGCGCCTGACATTCTCCATGCCCAACGCTGGGTACCCTACGCCAAATGCTGGGTACCCCAACGAATTTCACTTCGCTCAACCAGATACTTGATCCATTTGCAGCTTCTACTGAACGCCAAAGCATAGGGATGCATACCCAACACAGGATACAATTTTTTTTTCGTAAAGTTGCCCCAATGGCAACTACGAAAAGAAAATTCACCCACTACGGAAACTCGGAAGACGGAAATTCACATGGTATAGGGCCATGCGATGGGGAATAACTTCTTGCTGCACCAGCCTCGGCAACAGCGACATCTACAGTTTAAATGCAGTATTTGGCAGCCTAAAGTGTAGTTCATATTTCCGTATTTCCTGTGCTGCTAGCAATTTACTATTTGATTGACCCAGTCCCATATATTAGGCAAAGCGGGAGTAGACCTACTAAAGTCTGGGGAAAATAAAGCAATTTAAATTAGAATCCCCGACTTCTTGTCGGCTAGTATAGGCTACCCTTCCATGCGGAAGGCCCAAAATAAAGTGTCACTACTATTATGCTTGGACTGGAATCTTACCGAAATAAGGGAAAATGAAACACTGTCATACAATATGCTATCTGGAGTATCACTAACACTTTATTCACTGTCTGCATCAAAATGATAACTGACACGATGACCGTTGACTTTTTCTTTTAATACCTCGGTCAACTGCTCCGCAATTAGGCGGTTGGGAATTTGTGCCGTTCAATTTTCTTGGTAGATGGCACACACTGTTTAACCGTTGACAATTTTAGTCGTTTGAGTTTCATGAAGCCGCATGTAAATACCACTGAACAAATGGTTGATAGACTAGTCCATCTACGCCCCCACCCCTTCTCCGCTAATATTCATATTTATGTCTGGAAACCACGGTGTCCCAACCCTACATCTACTGGCCATAAATGCGCAACCACTCAAGTTAGAACTCCAGGAATGGGCTGAAAGGACTGATCGGCCTGACTTTGAGCAATAATATATTAACAGCAATATAAAAACAGAAGTTCCAGCCTATCAGACGGAAAGGATATTTCTACGCCAAAACGGAACACAAAAATTTAACACCGTGAGGCATAAGTTTTTTTTTAACTTGGGACAAAATAATAAAATACAAAATACTAACTATTCTGAACCTGCAAGTTGTTGGAAACGCTTTCTTGACTATTTAAGTAGCCTACAGTAATCAGAAACGAGTTCTTGAAGGTTTCAAGCTTTTGCCACACAAAGATCTCGCATAATATTGGTCGGTTGCAAATTAGAGCCAAAGCATGTCTTCCTAATGGTTAGTTCTGCCAATACTGACTCAGGACCGTTTTCGTTTGTAGGGCGCATTCCTCCTACAATGCTCTCTCCGAAATGCGCTCCGGCAACAATAATGGCAATAACACAATTTGACAAAAGGCCTCCGGCTTTTAGCTTTTAACAGATTACCCACGGCTTTGTCTGTTCTAACCCTTTCTCCATGCCCGTTTAATTAACCGGTTTTTCTGACGACTGAGCCTCTCGCAAACATCCGTCGGGAGCTCGAATGCATGATAAGCATCGAAAGTAGCGAAACACAGAGATTGTAGAATCGGTGTGGTGCCGTTGTTTAGAATATATTGTATGAAGTTCCGGTCTACGAGTTTAAGAATATACAGAGAACTTACTACATGCTGATATTCAAAACTCACAAATATTATAATGCTACTTCTTCAGTGATGATTCATCAAACTTAATGAAGGAAACTGAGAATCCCGGAGCCGCCGAACCGCGCCCAGGCGGTGAGAAAAGGGATTAGCCCCTCGCGAAAAGCAGATTCAAGGAAGTGAATGTGTCTGCGTTTGTTCGGTGTTTATGGCACATTCAAGTAAAATAAATGATTGCTGGTATCACAATATCCAGAGGAGAGCTGGCTTGAAGCAGAAACAGCGGATCCTGGCGTAAACCTCTTATTAGCTTTGCTGTGGCGTCCAGTTCTTAGTTAGTAAATAACCGATTAAAGGAAAAGAAAACTTGACTCAAACTTGACTCGGGGAGCTAGCTAACATATCAAGAATGTACCCTGAGTCGATATTAGGAGTAAGAAAAATTCTCGTTACGACCATTGCAGTTTCCGGGCAGTTTCCGAGAATTCGACTTTTGAGCAAAAGGTTTGCAAAAGCAAAAGGTTTGTGTGCCGCGACTAGGAATCGAACCCCGGCCGTCTTGTCGGGGAGGTCGTTACTCTGTAGTCTACATGTAAAAAGGCGAACTTTTACAGTACATAAGTGCATAATTACAGTGCATAAGGGGCAAGGGCCTGCCAGCTAGCTTTGGGAACACTAAGGAGGGGGTTCGAGACGGTTCGAGATAACAAAGAAGGGGGGGCCTGTCGACAATAAGACCCTGTATATTTATCTAAGTCCCCCGGGCGATTCGATGGCCGAAAGTTGCGTAGTCAAGTTTACTGTTCCTTTAAATGATTGATGGAATAACGCCTTATCCACCTTCTGTGTCTGCACGGGCTAAGAGTCTCAATAATGTACGTACCATATCTTGCTGTGACGATTCCTGCCAGCAAAAATCCAACAGAGAGATAATTCATTTCTGCTATCGCAGGGTCTATTTTCCAGTCAGTTCGACCTTCTACGTAAGGGCTTCCTGGCAACCATACGGAAACGACGCAAAGGGACAGGCAAGCAATCTGCAAAAAAGTGTCATGAGAAATCAAGAAGGCGTCAATAATATCAATATGTTCAAGTTAAAATAACTCAAATCAAGTATGAAATAAAATATTAGTCAGTTTAATCTTTGTAACTAATTAATGTCTCATACTAGGAGACATTAATTAGGCAGACAGATTTTTGCAGAGGATTTTAATATACGCCAGTTTGTCTTGGTTTTTGGCGGTAATTTAAAATGCCTGAATTAAAAATAAAATCCCAACAAAGTAGAACTTCGGGCTTATATGCTTTCGAGTCCTTCTAAACTAGGAGGATCTTCAGTTTTATGTCGATATGTTTTATAAAGTAGCTAACTTTAATATTTGGAAAATTTGATTTTCCCGCCAAATTAGGGACACAACATTGAAAATCACTCGACAGCTGGTTCTCAAATTTGACCGCAAAGATAGACATAAAAACCTTCTTGATCGCGGAAAGACACTGTTTGTGGAATCGCGGGAGGATACCCCATGCCATAGATTTTGATAGTTTTTGATGGATTTTGAAAGTTGGTTTTGCCATGGTGGAAGACACAGTAGAAATTTTCGGAAATATAATCCGTGGAATTTGTAGTCAATGTGCTCATCTCAATCTGTCTCATCTTTCAGCCTTCGACGTGCCATTACGTCATAAAAGAGGATTTTCTTAGAATGGTCTATCCCAGGTCTACCCGCACCACTATAGTTCTCTGAGCCCTTTTTTGATACCCATGCTCTAACACTGAGGCATGCTGGCCGGGTTGAGCATGGTAAGGGGTACACATGCAAATGAGCACGATGCTCAACCCTGCCAGCATGCCCCAGCGTTTAAGCATGATTATCAAAAAGGTCTTAGCATACTAGACTGATCCACACTAAGAAAGCAACATAAAAACATTCATGTACGCCTACAAAACAAACCAAACAAAAATGGATCACTGCGACCATTACTGGGCACTTTTGTCTCGTTTCAAATTTGATCCAAATCCTCTGTTATCGAGTTTGTTCTGTGCAACACAGGATGTTTCGTCAAGTTGATTTCCAGGCTGCAACAGCTGCAAGGATCAGGGTGAATAAGACAAAAAGGTGTTAGGATTGTGGGATAATGGCGTATCAAGAAAGTTACAGAAGAAACTGTAAGCCCACGAGCAACAGCAAAGCAGCACAAACCCTATGTGACTACAGATCTGCATTGGATGGCAGAGTTGGCCCCTCAAGCATTCAACAGGACAACATGCATTATCACAAAAAGGTTAACCTCTAATCCAAAACCTATCAGTCCAGTTTTATTCAGGCCAATACCTAGCCTCAGCTTGGGGAAGGAGATGCTTCCAAACAGACCAGCAAGGGCACCAACACCAGCCAATGCTCCAAGGATGGCCTCTGATACCCCTTGGGATTTTGAATAACCTGAAAAGTGGTTACCAACCAATCTTAGCTCCATCAATTCTGCATCACTGAATCTCAGGACCAGTGTTGTAAAATACCTAAGTACAAAGCACTTAAGGAATTACTTAAGTAAAAAATCGCAGTAGCCTACTTGTACTTGTACTGTACTTAAATACAACAAGTTTTAAGTAGTTTCATAATAGTGAAACATTCCATTAGCACGACGTTCAAAATTATGTTAAAGGACACCCGAACAATGAAACCATACTTGAACACACCATGGAGAATGCAATTACAGACATGGCCACGGAGAGCATTCTTCTCCTGAGCGTCACGTTTTCAAAATAGGGATGTTTGTTTCTGGAGGTTTGCACATGCAGACTCCAAGACAAAAAGGGCAATTCATTCAAATCTTGTACAGCGCTGGCCGGATCGTATTGGAATTTCTTCTAGATAAACGTTTGGGCTTAACTGGTTAAAAAATATTCGAGAAGAAGGGTTGATTGGAGACATTTGTTCATTTCTAAAATTGCTCAGTACTGAAATAAGGACAGATGCAAAATGGAGCAAAAATCATAACTTGGAAACACTATTTCGTATTTGGATTGGGTTTTCTGCAGGCAATGTTAACGGAAGTCATACAGATAGGGATGATACTTGGTACTCTTCATTCAGGTGTCCTTTAATCATCATTGTGAACCTGAACGGACATCAGGGATCCAATAATTCTTTCTGCACTGAACATGGCCATATACAGACGCGAACAACTGGACAAATTCATTACTAGAACTAATTACGAGAAATAATTCTTTCTGCACTGAATATAGCCATATACAGACGCGAACAACTGGACAAATACATTACTAGAACTATATATAGATAGTTTCCTTATAGTTCTACGGGATAGGAACTATGGGAACTAAAGTTCCCATTTTCACTGGATTCCGGCAAATCCGAAACCCGTAACATAAGACAACCCAACACGAGGCTTGTTGAATTTCTGGTCTTCGCCTGACTTCGTCCATAGTAGGCTATCGACCAAGTATAATAAACGAAATAGATTGGTTCAGCAAGTCAGCTTATCAACACTCGAAACCACTTATCAAGGAATTATTAGCACTACACTGTCAGAAATTTCATAACAGATAACACAAGGATGCGCGGTTTCAACAGACAACACTTGTGATGTAATCTGCTCTGATTTTTAAAACGTTATGCATAAAAGGCATTGCCAGGAAGAGCCAAAAATCTGCCGAAAAAGATTACATGCCAAGTGTTATCTGCTGAAACTGCGCATCCTTTCGTTATCTGTTATGAAACTTCTGACAATGTACCAAAAGCCGTTTTTTGCCAGATTCCGTGTGAAATAACTGTCCGAGATGGAAACAAAATTAAGATGTCGTTTCAACATGTCTCTCAACCATAAATTAAATCTTGAACTAAAGACCCCTCCCCTACCTCTAAATATAGGGCTACGGGGCCCATTTACCAATGAACTATACTTTGGCCATCCACCCGCGACCCACCCGCGAACGACCTGTACACTGATCTAAAGAACCCTCACACCTTAAACAAGATAGCCTACCTAGCCCCCTCAACAGGTATCGTGCTAACAGACAGACGGACGGGCAGGCACACTTTAACTAAGTCATAGCTTCCCTGTAACTAATTTTAGGATCGCAAAAGCTTGATTTGGTGTATGCCCTAACAGGGGATAGTAATGTCTGTCGTTTTTCGTTGTTGATCTTTTCATCAAACATTATTGTTTTTAAAAAAACCTCCTATAGCCAGCCTACCTAAGTACTTGAGTACTCAAGTACTGAACTACTTTTCAAAAAGTACTAAGTACTTAAGTAGATTTTTGGAGAAGTACTTAATACTAATACTTAAGTAAAAACTTAATTACTTGGTACTTGTGCTTAAGTAACAAGACCAAAGGTTCCGATGGGATCCCAAAAATTCAATATTTGATCCAGTTTGTCTTGTCTTCACCAGATCCAGTCTTCGCCAGACTCCTTGAACAGTTTTACTCTTAAAATTTAGAAACAGATTAAGGCCAACCAGCTAATCATCTAAGACAACCAAGTTCCGATATGGATTCAGCATGTGTGTTTACCCCTATAAGCCGATCGAAACGATCCTGCCTTACTTCTGCGAAATTTCTGGCTTCGGCGAAATTCCAGAGCTACTTGTCCGGTGAAAAAATAAAGCTCAAAAACGAAATCAGCGTATCTCTATACCCCTATATCCAACATCTTATCAACATCAAATAAAAATTTAACTTATAGCAATTTTCCGGTTTCAGCCGGATTCCGAATGACCTATAAGTCCGGCAAAAAAAATGATTAATATGCGGATTCAGCGTCTCTTCTTACCTCTAAATCGGACATCTAATCAACTTCAAATAAAACTTTTACTTTTAACAAACTTTCCGGTTTTGGCCGGATTCCGGGCGAACTACTTGTCCGGCGAGAAAATCGTTTTCATATTCGTGTTCAGCATGCCATCTTACCCCTATATCGAACATCTAATCAACTTCAAATAAAACTTTTACTTTTAACAAGCTTTCTGGTTTCGGCCGGATTCCGGGCGAACGACTGGTCCGGCGAGAAAATGGTTTTCATATTCGTGTTCAGCATGCCTTCTTACTCCTAAATCGAAGATCTAATCAACTTCAAATAAAACTTTTATTTTTAACAAACTTTCCGGTTTTGGCCGGATTCCGGGCGAACTACTTGTCCGGCGAGAAAATGGTTTTCATATTCGTGTTCAGCATGTCTTCTTACCCCATAGTCGACTATCTCATTAGCTGTTTAAAAATATTTTGCTTGTCCCTCAATTTGAACCCCTCCCCCACCCCTAAACGTAAGGCTACAAAGCCCATCTACGAACTCGACCTTACACTTGACCCAAAGAATCCTCACACCAAGTTTCATCAAAATATCTCACTCCCTTCGAGAGTTATCGTGCTTACAGACGGACGGACGGACAGACGGACAACTTTTGCGATGTCATAGGTATCCCTCACTTACGTTTTGGGATCCCAAAAAATAGAAGTATTAGGCACAACACTGCTCAGGACCACTGCACTAACTAGGCTTAACTCAAACCAAGTATCACGTCTGTCACAATTTTCGAACAAGCCGCCGCAATGCGAGAATGTGCCGCCCAGGTGCCGCCGATGACTCTTCTGCCATCTAGCACTGAGTGAAATACAAATGGGTTCTGTGAAAGTAAAATGGCTAGATGGCCCCTTGGCCCCTAAAGCGTGGTTCCAATTGAACGCGTTAATAACATAGAGCCTGCGGAATATATTCGAATTACGGTCGAGACTTTCAACAGGGTTATTTATCTATTCTTCATTCATTCATCACCTATGCTTCTTCTTCAGATTTTATCGTAAACACCAGTCCTCATTAACTTTTTTCGACCATTCTTCAGTATCAAGCACCGTTGTCTTCACTTTCGCGCCTTTATACCAGTTCGGCTACTTCAGCGGCGAGACGAAAACGCATGCTTTCAGTGTACATTACCGTTTCCGCCAACAACGAGAGGCAGAAAAACGGTAATGAGGGCCAGGCTTAGTTACGTAGTCATCGAAACTTACTTAAGCAGTACTGTCGTAAAAAAAAAAAAAAACTCACCTATCGTTATGGAGTCAAAACCAAGCACCGTCATATAGAGACAAGCCAGGGACAGTCCCGCGTAGCGGACGGGATGTGTCAAATACGAGTTCCAGTCATGGAAGTACGTATTGATCTTTGACAATGCACCTGAAATAATAATAGGGTGTCACCTCACCTATGACAAAACGTTGTGCTTTAAGAGCTTGGAACATTGTTACTAGTTTCAACGTTATTAAACAAAAAGGAAGATGCTACATACTCCATACCTACGACAAGTGACAACGACTAAGACCCTGGTAGAGCTCAAGAGAAAAACCAACTGAGGGGACGCGGTATTAAAACTATTCACAAGAACTTTTAAAAAGACGTGCATCTGGGACTTAAAGTTTAACTGAAAAGCCAACTTATTTGTGTGTCATTTAATTGGATACAATGAATTATTTGGATTCTGCCAAGTTTTTTTTTGATTTTCCACTATCTGCTCTAGTTATGAGGCTCAAAATATCTCCGGCCGTCCCCACAGCGTGAATTCTACTATGACGCGGAAAATTTTAATCTCAACACAAATGCGGCTTTTCAGTGGGCAGTGGATTGGTGACGATTGCTTAGTGCCCGAACAAAAAAAATGATAAATCTTTCTCGTAAGGCATACAACAAAAATACAAGCGCACAGAGGCAGCACAAATCAAACGGAAATTCCACTATTTGAAAATCGTTTATTCGTGAATGGCGGAACAACGAAGTAACTCATTTTCAGCGGGTCTTCAAGCCAATCGAAGTGAATAAGTGATGGGTAACTAGATTGTCCTATCCTAGCCCTTTTCGGTTAAACTTTAAATTGGCCATCCCGTTATACTCCCTACCAGATAAAGCAGTCGACGTGGGGACAGGTTCAAACGTCAAAAAAAAACCCAGATAAGCTCCCTTCACATTGACTTAAGAAGCTTAAGTGGGCATTTCACACTTGCCTACTTAAGAGTCTTAAGTGCACTTAAGCTTCTTACGTGATACGTAACGTAAGGAAATTTTACTTAACGTAGCCACTTAAGAAAGTTGAAAAAAGTTCAACTTAAGACCTTACGTTACGTCAAATTAAAAAATGGCTTGGTGGATGAGAAAATCATCAAGTTTGTTCAGGTGACAGGAGAGAGAGAGAGTTTCTTTTCAATATCAGATTGAAACATATAAGATTAGAGTATACTTCCTCGTGTATCCCTACATACCCCTCCTGTAAACATAGGCTATGTTTACTTAAAGCTTAACTGAAAAGTCAACTTATTTTTGTGTCATTTAGTTGAATACACTGAATTATTTGGATTCTGCAAAGGGATTTTTTTATTTTCCACTATCTGCTCTAGTTATGACGTTCAAAATATCTCCGGCCGTCCCCACAGCGAAAATTCTACTATGACGCGGGAAATTTTTATCTCAACAAAAACGCGGCTTTTCAGTGGGCAGTGGCGATATTGGTGAAGATTGCTTAGTGCCTGAACCAAAAAAAGTCATAAATTTTTCTTGTAAGGCATACAACAAAAATACGAGCGCACAGAGATACCACATAATCGCACGGGAATTCCACTATTTGAAAATCGATTATTCTTGAATAGCGGAACAACCAAGTAACGCATTTTCAGCGGGTCTTCAAGCCAATTTAAGTGAATAAGTGATGGGTAACTAGATTGTCCTATCCCAGTCCCTTTCGGTTAAACTTTAATGATCTTATATATTACTTAATGGTTTATTATATACTTAATAAGATATAATAAAATAATGATTAATAAGACATAATAAATAAGAGAGAGTTACTTTACAATACTAAATGAAAGAATATGTGAAAATAAATGCCTGAGAAAGCTTTCCAAAAAAACTCAATGATGACATGGGGAAAACATATACAGATAGGCTTAATTTTGCTTTTTTTTAGTCAGTAGTTTCTTTTCAGATGCCAATAATATAGCTTCATTTTCAAGGTTAAAAATTGTTCTACCTTTTTCCAAAAGAAATTGTCGCAATCCTAAGATGACTGAACGCAATAGGCTTCTGAGTAAACTTGTATTAACCTGTTTGAACTAGATGACCCATTGGGTTTGACTGAAAACTTCCGAACAGTAGCTGGTCCTCTGAGAGGTAATATGTCTTCAGAGGTCATTTCCCCAAGGGTATCTTTGTCCTTTTGCAGAGTAATCTCCACCAAAATCTTTACTTTCTTTGTTTGATTGATGCTACAGAAAGTGCATCTGACTTCGCCCAGTCGGAAGGGGACTCATTCAGTGTGAATAGGCTACTTAACGTAAGAAACTTAAGCCGTAACGTAACTACTTAACGTAAGGTCTTACGTATTCAGTGTGAAGGGCGCTATAGGCTGCATCTAGGCGACATATTTTCGATGTTCGACTTAGGCAAAGAGCTTCATTTCAGTTAGAATCTCGGTGTCGAAACTTTTAAGAGGCGTAACAGCCTTTTTTGGGCAATATGTTTATCCTTCCTGAGACGTGCAACAGTTTCGATTGTTTGTTAGTGTAAAAGATACGCTTCTAAAAGGAAATCACGAATCACTGCAGTACACTGCGACATGAAATACAGGAATTACTCTTATAACCCGTCACAAATTGAAGATTCAGCTTAAATTAATCACTGAGAGATCGCGGTTCTCGCCTTATTTTTCGATCACGTGCTCATGGCGTCTTTATCTACAATATATTGACTGCAGCAAATCTCTTCCAAATATTAAGAAACAACTTCATTCTATACTTATTTTTTGGGCGGATTCCTCATAAGTTGCCGGCCTTTGGTTACCCTTGCTTGCGCATCGTTGTTTTTTTTTGTGGGTTTTCGGGTTGATCTTTGCCGAGTGTCGGTGTGTTTGAGGGGCGGGTTCCCGTCTAGTGGTGAGTCATGGAATTTATTTATTTATATGATTGTTATATGTTAAATATTTCTGTTCTTTTATTGTACCGGGTTTTGGTCAATCGACCTTGTGTCTCCGGCTTAACCCTATGTATGATAACTTTTATAATGAAGTGTAATTAAACCTTGAACCTTGAACCTTATCGTGTGAGCAGTTTCTGTGCTGCCGCAAGTCCTCTGAACCCCTGACCTACCCTTCGCAAACGATGACCTTGGTAACTGCCGCACTTCTTCAGGAATCTCTTTTATTGCCAGGGCGGGGAATTCTTCATAGATACTCCGGTAGAGAGTCCATTCAGCAACACAGGAGAAGACGTTCCAGCCTGCCTGAAATCCGGCCGCTGCAGTAAGGGACACATTTGCCATTATTGCGCCTGTGGCCAATGGCGCAAGGATGTAGACTGCAAGGTTGATACTCCGGAAAACCGAGTTAAGAACTGAAACATGGAAAAAAGAATAATAGCTGATGTTAGCTTAAAGAAGGGTTTTCGCGAAATCTCGGAATCACTCTCCGGCGAGCGAAGCGTATCGCGAAAACTGTGGGAAGGCGATTCCTGGAATAACTTTCCACTTTCCCGCTGGACTGATCGTGAAAACGCATGGAAAGCTGATATCGCCGGGAAAATGTTGAATTACAAACTTTTTCGAATAAATATGGTTCACTTGACGGTTCTTTGATTCTCATATATTCCATCGAAGTCACCTTAATAACGCTTGCCATTTTCTTTATTTATTAGTGATACTTGCGCTGTTTTTTTTCCACACCTTTGAAATTCCCGCCGAAACATTCAACTTTCCGCGGAGCTTTCCACTAACCTCGTGGAATCACTTTCCGGGAAAGCTGGTTCGGTTTCCAAAGCGCGAAAACCGGTTGGGAAAGTTCGGCAACTTTCCGAAGTAGCGCGAAAACCATTGGAAAGTGATTCCGACTTTGCTTTCCAGTTCGCGAGAACCCTCCTTAAGAGTTATGTTCGCACTCCTGAAGCGATTGTGGCCACGATGGACCTTTGACGAGAGGGTACGAAAGGTTACGTGCGAGTAGCGGAAAAAGTCACTGCCACGACAGGCAAATCGCATGACAAGGAAAAAGCACGAAAGTCATTAGCGCGGCCGAGACAGCCATTTAGAGCGAGCTGGTGCCAATCTTCAACTGAAGCCGCATTTTATTCGATCTCACCTGTCTCGTCTTGTCTCACTTTTCGGCATCGTCACAGACAAATGTCGTTTTATTTAGGTCTTGCCAGGTGAAAAACTCTCTGAAAACTGTCGGTGTTGGTGCGCGGAAGCTTCCTTGTCATGGCGCTGTCGAGTATTTTTACGACTCGAGTAAAAACCATCTGTTTCGCGACATTCAAGAACTGGCACCGTTTGTTAACGCGCGGTTTCGACCAGTCGCGGATTATGTTATGTTATCGGATACCTGTGCGAATAAGTGTAATCGGAAGTTTTGACAATAGTTCTTCGAGGAATTCCAAAAGAACAAAAGTGCCAAACATGTGCCCTTAACATGTTTGCTAAAAAAAAAACAACTTATTTCCATAGATTCGAGGAAAGTAGTGAAGCTCACCTGAAAGTGTATTCTTATCATTGCCAGCAATAATGATAACCCAATCTTTTTCCAAAATAATTGAGCATGCAATACTCGCCAGATTGGACACGGTTGCCAGTAGTATGAATGTGAAGTAGCCAAAATAGATACCGAATCCATCCCTGAAACGAAAAGCAGCCTTCTTCTATAAGGATTTCTTACACTCAGTAAGTTTATGGGGAATTTAAGCTGGTTCTCATCACATGATTTAACTGTACCCATTCCAGTCACACGTCCTTGAATAAGTTTTGCATCGATGATGTTCGTCACCAACTCACCACACCCGGGAGTCGGTACTTTGCAAGAATGCTGCTTTTCTTGGATGTGATACCTTTCAGAGGGCGGTAGGCTAAGGGCGGTACTAAGTACTGCTCTACTTCTAGTAAGTTAAGCTACACTTTAAAAAGTTTCTCCGAATAAGGATGCAATAATTGCTACTGGGATTAAGCTTATCTCTACTGGGATAAGATTAATCCGAATCAGAAAAAATCTTATCTCAATAGAGATAAGATTAATCCCAGTAGCAAATCTTAGTTACTCTCGTAACTTGCTAGTGATTCAATGCACAACTCCAATATATCAGTCGCTAGCAGTGCATTGTTTAAACTACTTAGCCATGCTACTATAGTTCAAGATGTATGTCCGGAATGGAAATTGGGATGTGGAATGCAATTATATGTGCAACTTTTATCAGCCAACTTCCAAACGACTAAACAAGGCTTGTAAAAACGAAACTCGCATAGGGTGCAGGACTTCAGTTAGGTTTCCAGCTAGTGGTTCAAGTAAAAAGGTATATCACATCAGCTGAGATGGACTTCCCATGAAAATGGCTTCACATCAAGTATCGACAAAACTGTCACTGTAACTGGCAGAGAAGAAAGGAGCGACTGTGCTTTAAGTGTCCAAATTTTACTGACTTCATCTTAGCTTTTCCAATCCCTCAATCCTTTCTTTTCAACATGTCGTCCAACTCACCGGTATTCAGTCAGTTCCTCCTTGTACTCCAAGAGGATTGCGCAAGCAATAGCTGACATTACAACCATTATGTTCTGAAGCAGAAGTGCTACTGTCAATGCTGAAAGAGTAAGGACATTGTTATGCGACAATGTCTCTAAACTGAAGTAGGCCTACAGTAGACATCTACTAGGGCGTGCATAACATTCCTGGCAACATCCACTTGGGTGCTTTCTGGTTTTTAAGAGACAGATCTAACTATGGGCTAAGAAGTTGACTATCTCATCAGATACAGCTGGTGCTATCTGCCTACGAGTTAGCTAGCTCCATCTCAGACTGATAGTATTTGAAGAACCTACGGAACTAATGATCATTCAAAGATACTGAAGAATGAAAACCAGTAATACAGTCTAAAGCAGGACTGCAACAAAGATATGTCTCTATGCTGTTACTCTGGATTTTAGAAGGGATAATTACTGTGTAGTAATGAATGACTCGCACTGTGACCTCCCCCCTTCCCTCATTGGTTTTTCAAAACATTTAATAAAAAAGAATACCTGTAATTATTCAAAGAGATTGACGTACATAAATATACTCTTGGGGTCAGCTTGGAGTGGTCCTTTCCCTGCTCTATGCAGGATAGTGTCACCCCTAGGGCTCTGCCCAGCCTGGGGTCTACATTTGCACAACAACAACAGTAGTTGCACCTGAGCTCACATGTATGATATGCACATCCTACCCATCAGAGGCGTTACTAGCCAAAATGTTTGGGGGGGGGGACAAGGCATTTACCGACTGGCTGGTAATTTTTACCGACAGTTTTTGTAGAAAAAACTAGCCTACTGTTTTCAAGAAAAAAATGACAGTTTTGAAAAAACTCAACCAATTTTCAGAAATACCGATTGTTCTGACGAAAAATCGACTGATAATCAGAAAAACCGACCGTTTTTATGAAAAAAATCAACTGTTTTGACTGAAAATTGCGGCGCGTTATTTTTTACCGACTGGCCAACAATATTGGGGGGGTTTCCCCCCTCCCCCCCCCCCCAGTAGTGACGCCCCTGCTACCCATACCCAGGGGTGTACCAGTATACAGCAGTTTCTAGGTCAAAGACAAATACAAATCAGTTAAAGGTTACAGTAATAATTACAGCAATACTTCCTGATGAAAAATTTACAAGAATTAGTTATAGGGAGTTGTAAGTTTTAATAGCATACAGTAGCTGTTACCACTACATGCTACTACTATCAACACTGGTGCTACTATAGCAAGACAGGATGCTACTGGATACTACTGCCTAAGATTGACCCAGTCTGAGGCACATTAAATGATAATATTCTGTACTATTACATATCAATACATGCGACTTTTTGGTACAACTATCATACAACTACACAGGCCACACATATATCATCTGGTTATCCCTGCTGCCGCATAACATAACATTATTTTTGTTCAAATTTTTTGATCACCTAACACTTAGGCTACTTAGCAGCAACTGAATGCGACCACCTCATGGATGGCAAGCTTTGCTTTGTCTGTGCTGAGCCAAAACTAGACTAACTAGAGCACTACCTAAATTTCTCAGGAACTAAACCAGAACTAAACTCCAGAGTCCATGTTCCGACTGTGAGGTTGCAATTCATCTTTCACACTTTCTTAGATTCTGAAATCATTACTGCTGGCTTTGTTAGACAGATAATTTAGTCCTGATTTCCATGATTTTAAATATTTTTGGAAACTGTTTTAGATAGTGAAGAACTGAAAAACAATTATTATGACAAATTCACAGCAATTCATCTTTTCAAGGAAAATCTACAAATTTACGCTACTGTGGCTACCCTAACATAGAGTCAAAGCAGGTTACTTATTGTCTTAACAACTTACCTTTCCATCTCTGAGTCCCATCCACCCATCTACCAACAGCGGATCCAAAGATTATGACAGCAAGACAAGAGACAGACCCATAAATTGCTGAAAGTACCAGTGATTCAGGATAGATGTTTATTAAAAACAGCCCAACAGCAAAGCCCCACATTCTGTCGCCCCATCCTGATAATATCCTGCTAAGGTACAACTTGTACATTCTAAAAACTTTGCATGCTTGTACAACTTTGAACCACTCAGCAAGGACTTTTAAACATAGAGTTAACAACTCGCAAGAAAGAATCTTGTAAATGGTCTGCCGTTATTTTTGAAAAGTCTGCATCACGTGAATTGGTGTATTTTAGTGTACTGTGCAGGTTGTACTGTCTGAGCACTAACAAGAAAGATTGTTATAAGCTTTCTGAACTTGTTTCTACCATGAGTGTGTCACAAGAAACTTTTGATGCTGCTGTTCGAGAGAATGTGGACGAATTTGGAATGGAACATGAGGAGGCAATTGAAGATGCTGTTAAACAGTTTACTGCTCAGGTAACAGGGTAACAATATTTAAGTCCTTAATATTTATGTTTTCTGATTCTGTTATCTCACCTGGCTGAGGAAGTTCTAGAGGGCGTAGAGCAGAGATGGGCCACAGAACTGTATAGAGAGATTGCCTCATATCCGACGAAAACGGCGGGAGAATAACGAACAAATTTAACATTGAGAAGTATAGGACTTTCGACTTTGAGACCAAATTACTGGCCTTGGATAGCTGCTGTGAGTCAGAGAGTTGTTGGAATTGTTATCTGGCTTCTTCTTGTTCGAATAATACAACTTTTGCAAATTAATGTTCTTTTTTTATGAGAGTTTGAAGGCTTCAAAGTTTGTAAGCAAAGAGGAAGTCTCGCATCCTATTGGTCAGCTATGACGCTTTCCTTGAAGTCCGCAGCATAACCGACCAATAGGACGAGAGCCTCCGTCTTTGTTTACAAACTACAAAGTTGTATTATTCCAACAAAAAGAAGCCAGATAACAATTCCAACAAGTCTCTGACTCACAGCAGCTATCCAAGGCCGGTAATTTAGTTTCTAAGTTGAAAGTCCTATACCTCGTAATGTTAATTTTCTTTGTTACGATCCCCACGATGATGGTGTAGAAATATCCGTTTTCTTCGGGTAGGCTGAAATCTCTCTATAGAACTATAGTCTATAGACTATTATAGAAGAGCTTCAAGCTGTCTTCAAGAGGTAAGCTATAACTTATAAGAGAACAGAACCTCTTCAGCTGTTCAAGGAAGAGGTATAAGATTTTGTGTTTAGAATTTAGATTGAGGCATTGATTTTGTTTCTTGGCAGTTAGTAACTAGTTAGGACTGCTAAGAAATTCCCGTTCAACATATTTGAGGCCAATTTCAAGGTTGGGTGCCTTTCCTGTACCAAAGCTGTGGACGACCTTAAAACTTTGCCCTAGCCTACCTAGTCAGAAAAAAATATACTAGTAGTGTACTGCCTCAGATACCCTGATCACCCACAAGCTTTCCAGTTACTCAGCTAGCGGCAAAAGTTTTCCAAAATGCAAATTAAGATAATTAATGTAAGCCTTACATAAATTATCTTAATTTGCATTTTACAGTAAGGTAACTCCTGATTTTAGTCAGCTTTTAGTGGCTATCAAAGAGGAGCAAAGTTTTTTGTGTGGAACA
This sequence comes from Branchinecta lindahli, assembly GCA_023053555.1. Taxonomy (NCBI): domain Eukaryota; kingdom Metazoa; phylum Arthropoda; class Branchiopoda; order Anostraca; family Branchinectidae; genus Branchinecta; species Branchinecta lindahli. The sequence continues at coordinate 10,164,582 of JAKZAO010000003.1, forward strand.
GAATAGGTTGGGCATAGAGCCTCTCCAAAAGAGCTAGACGTAGTCGTAGTCAAAATACTCTTCAGGCATCTGCAGCCGAAATGTCTGGCTCCATGACAGCCTGACTGGTGAGATCCAATAAGCTTTGTATTTTTTAATGGATTCTTTTTTTCATGATATAATCTCAGATGATTAGTTCCACCTTTCTTTTCCAGGGTGTGACGTTATTTGACATCATAACAGACAAGCGAGTAGATGGTTCACACAACCTGACAGATAAACTGAAGGAGCTGAAGGATCTTGTCATGGAAAAACAACTTGGAAATGTAGAGAACCTAAATAGTGTTTTAAAGGAACTGGAAACCGAATGTCAAAAAGGTGTACCCTACCGACTTTTAGCTGGAAAATCTGGACTGTTTGATCAGCTTGTATCAGTTCTCTCACTCTCAGAAGAAGAGCAGGTGATATCTCAGTGTGTTAAGACTTTGAGTGCTTTAACAGAGGGTTACCCTGATATTCTGACTGATGAAGGTGCAAAGATTGTTCATTCGTCCCTGAAAGACAACTCTGATTCATTGGAGCTATCACACAGATTGCTGAAGCTGCTGAGAAACCTATGCACAAAGCATGAAGGAAACAGGAAGATGATGATGATAGATATCAAAATTGCAGATACACTAGTGGAGATTCTTACAAAGCATGCAAGCAGTGTTGAGGTAATTTCCACATGTTTGAGACAGAGCCTTTCACCTGCAACTCTGAGATAGTCCTGCAGGGTTCCGTTTTTGCCGGCTAAAATTGATTTTTACCATACCGGCGGTTTTAATCGGCTTTTATTAATAAAAACCGATTTTTGCCGGCTAAAATTGGCTAAAATCAAATCGCACTGATCTTTTCTATGTATCAATCTTTACTGTTGTTTCTTCGTTGTTTTCCGACTATTTTTCAACCAGGGTTGATTCCCGGACTAGTTAGCTCGCCTACTCCAGTCCAGAAAACCGGTTTGGAGTTGACACAATCAACTTTTCAAGCAGCCGTGAGCGATGACGTGAGTCATCAGGTTACGTTGATTCCTGCGATTTATTTATACCGGAGTTCGTACCATGTTATATTAGTGGCGTTTTTGATCGCCGATGAAATTTCCCCGGTAGACAAAGGAAGTTTGCCGATTCGTGCTTATTTACTGTTTTTGATAGTCGATAGCCGTTGGAGTTGGAGGCAACATCCATCGCCTATCGGCGAGTCCTAGGCCGATAGGCGATGGACAGGAATTTAGGCGATAGACGTTAGCTGTTGAGCACAAAAACATAAATTAGAAGAAACAGCTATGGCTATCGGCTTCCGGCGAACGTCAAAAACGCCTAAAAGTCAAACGGCTACGCTATCGCCGAACTAATCGGTGATCAGAAACCCACTATTAAAGCGAGGAGGCTATTAGAAACTGAGAGGCGTTTTGTTGTACATGTTGATACGATACGCGGTTAGTAGCCTAAATAGGCTACTTCAAGAATTGAGCTTGTAATTGTATGGTTTTTCCTTCTTGTTTTGTTGATAGTATGTTACACGGTAGCTTTGTAGGGATTCTCAACAGAAACTTGTGCATATAAATGAAGAAACCTAACTGCAGTGCCATTTATAATGGCAGATATGACTTACACCTATTCAGTGTTGACATTATTCTTGCATCCTTCCGTCCTCTCTAGGCTAACATAAACTACAATCTTTTTGTTGTATTATGTTAAGACCAACTTATCTGAACTGCACATATAAAGTTTATGTTCCAACTGCAGTGAAAGAGGTCCGGTTGCGACCCCTCCGATGCAATGGGGAAGGGGGGGGTCACCACAATCCGTCGTCAGCACATTTACCAGAGGGAGTTGTCGAATCTTGACCAAACTTGGTGGGCAGTAAGCGAGGAAGTAAGAACTTGAGTCACGGTTGTTCCTTTTGGGGTCAGAAGGACCTCTAGAAGGGGGACGGAAGGAGTAGCTGTCTCAATCAAATGTGGTAGTAACAGTTGAGCCTCGGAAGGGGCCTAGGAAGGGGGAATAAAGAAGCACTCTATATACGAGATCGATGGGATCAGTTAATTGAGCTTGTTTGAGTTCTTCTAGGTTTCTTTAATACCTGAAAGAAGTATGACAGTCTTACAATAGCGGAGTGCTACCAAAATCACATAGTAGCAGTTAGAAATTTGATTTTAGCCAGTTATTTGATTTTATCCATGCCACTTGATTTTAACCATACCGGCAGAAATCACCTTTTAGCCGGTATTAACCGGCTGGTATTTTAGCCACCCGGGAACCCTGTAGTCCTGTGTCCCTTTTACTGGAACTTGTGATTGTCATTTCTTAGACACATGGGGCCCCTCCCCACTGCATGAAGCTCTACTACTTCTTACAGAAGAATACTCTGAAGTTGATGATTCCTTGTTTGGTGAAGAGTTTGAGGTTATTGCTTTGGGTTTGATGTCTTGCAGTAGGAAATCTAGACAGTTTTTTAAACAGTTAAACCCCATTTCGAGCACTAAATTCAGCCCCCACAGTTTCCAGCCAGCATATCACATAAGACAAAAGCTGACGTAGGACGTAAAATAAAGTTTCTAGCCTATGAGCTTGAGCTAAGTCTCTATAATCATCCCTTCCTCCTTTGGTTTGTCTGCATGCAGTCTGCCTAACAATAGTTTTCTTTGTTTATAGGTGATTGTCGAAGTTTGCAAACTATTAAGAACAATCCTGTCTGATGACGACATCAGAGTTGAGTTTGGACAGGTCCAGATTTATGCAAAAATTCTGGTGGAAGAGCACAAAGTCATTGGCTTAATTTCGCAGCTATTAAGAGGTAGGTAGATTCTATTGAAAGTCGCCACCGGTTTTATTAGGCAGTAGGCCTATCTCATTTTTTCTCCCATTTTTTAAACACTGTAGGAAACTTTGTTTGTATTCTAAACAAATTCCTATCGTTCCAGAACATTCCAGCTCAAAATCGAGCGTCCCATATCTCATTCATACTCTCACAAAACTCGCTATCCGAAACGAGTTCTGCCAAGAAATTGTTGAACATGGTGGGCTTACCCTCACTCTGGATACGTTGGCAAACTGCAGAGATGATAAGGCGAGTGTAGAAAGTTCCCTTCGGCTGATAACAGCTTTGGCCGGCAATGACGATGTCAAGCACGAAATTGGAAAAGTTGGAGGAATCCCTTTGATTGTGATGGCAATCCAGAGGCACCAGGTAGGATGAAATTAGTTGCGTTTCGCAGATACCATGGTATCTGTTACAACGGTAACTGGATCTGCAATTAGTCGTTTTTGCAGTTATCCTGGTATCTGATACGGTCCACTGCAAAAACGACTATTGCCGAAATTGCACTTTTCGAAGTCATCCCAAAAGAAAAACTGATATCCAGTTATATCACTAAGTGCTGAACTTCTTTCTCACCAATTTGACAAAATTTGAAGAAAGTGAGATGACTTTTCAGATACAACGGTCGGACCGTGATATCTGAATATCAGTTACCACGGTAACTGGCCAGATATCACGACAACTGCAAAAACGCCTTTTGACCGTGGTATCAGATACCACGATAACTGCAAAAACGACTTTAGACCGTATATCAGATACCATGGTATCTGCAAAAACGCAACTGTTGTTTGTGACCATGGCTGGTGGGGGGAGTCTCTTGGGCAAAGGGTTGGAGTTGGGCGAAGAGAGAAGTCAGCGTAGTGAGAAAGATTAGAATTTTTTTTTTTCATAGAGACGGCTCTTCACAGAGTGTAGATCTCCAGAAATCCAGTCGGATTACGGAGATAAATCTGAGCCTTCTCTTTAAGCGACATCCCACCTCCCTGCCGCCGTTTACTTGTTTATCAGATACTATCTTGCTGGCATTCGATCAACGCCCTAGCCGGCGTTACTGTCGGCCACTTTACTGTGTAATTCTTGGCCTGGTCAACTGAAACGAAGAACAGTCATCCCTTTTGTCGAAGTGTCACATCAGGACACGTTTGTTTTGTGTTTTTCTCCCGAACAGCTTCTAACCTGCTCGATTATTATTTCCTGGAAGTTTTTCAGTTGTGTTTTGTCGTGTTCGCGATCGAATCCCTGAGCCATCTGTGATTTGTTGGAGTGAAGTCCTCCTTGTTTCGGTCTAGTCTTGTTTGTACTGCCCTGTCAAGGTTTAAAGCCGTTTTATTTGGCCGTGTTAGGAGAATGACGGCAGAAAAGTATTACAGATAAAACGCAGTCGAGAAATCTACCTGAGACAGGACTTGCTTCTAGATCAAGTCATTCAAGTTCATCGCCTCTTGTCTGACAGGACGGCGGCAATAAAAATGTCAGCTGCCAGGGAAAATAAAACCGCATTGAGGCGAAAAATAAAAACCATTTGGCTGAAATGACTGAGACAGGACCAAGTCAATGCTAAATCGAACGCGGCCTAACTTTTAAAGTAGTCAGTGATGTTTGAATATTGGAACAGAAACATCGCAGTGCGAGGTGTCCTGTAAGCTTGATTTCCGTAGTGGACCGGTTGCATATTGGCTGTCAGATCGAGAAAGAAACTGTGTTTCCTTGTTGGATTTTTTGGACCAAATGGGTGGTCATGGTTCCAGCAAACGAAGAGGGCGCTATGTAGCTATGCAGTTTGACTTGAAAATAGTTGACGAAAATAGAATCTCAGGCAGCTAAGTTCTCACGAAATTTCGAGGCCCTCCCGCAAGTATCCTTTCTAGTTGAAGAAAATAAGGGACTGACACCCAGTTGTTATTGTATTTTGAAACCATTCTGAGCAATACAGCCTTGTTTGTTTGTCCTATAGTATGTGATCCATTATTTTTTTCTCTAGGCTGTTCCATCTATCGCTGAAGTTGGTTGTTCCGCCCTTGGTGCTTTGGCTCTTCGCCACCCCGAAAATTCAAGACTCATATGTGAAGCCTTCGGACACAACATTCTTGTCGACAGCATGAAAGTTCATGCGGCAAGTCCCGGTGTTATCGTAAGTACAACCGCCTTCATAAGCAACTTAGGATGTAATTTACGGCGCCACAGGGATACACGACGGGATTGCATCCACATAATTCTCCGTATGTATACTTGTATCTCCAGAAAGGTTGATATTAAGTCATATCCGCCTCTAACTTTCTGTGTAACGACTATCAGAATGTAACCTGTGGGACTGATGATGATAGGCATGGTTGATCATTAATGATTCTGTTCAAAAATGTTATAACAGTTAACATACCTCTATCTCGTTTTATATTGGAATCACAAGCTCGACGGTCATTTAAGAATATCAACCTCGCTCAGGGGCGTTCCCAGCCTTTATTCATTGGGACCGAACCGGTACCCGATTTTTACCGAATCTGTAAAAAAAATTTGTAAAAAGCTATAATGTAAAAAGTTGCATAGGATCTACAACATCAAGTCCAAAGAGAAATTCGACGCGTTTTCACGCCCTTCTACTTCTGTGCTATCAGGGATACGCAAGTGTGTCACTAGCCTTTTACCGTTAGGGGGGGGGGGGGGGTCCAGTTTTGTCAACGGGACTTGAATATGTACCGACAAAAAAAAACCGTTGCTGCGAAGTGTTGACGTCGCTAACGGCTGTACCCAGGACAAAATTAAAGCGCCGGAGTCGAAATGTTTTTAATCAATTTTTTTTTTTGCAAAATCCAAATACTTAATCCCGTACAAATTCTAGCTTTCAATAGAGCCATAACAATTAAAAAAAAAACAAAGTTCCAAGCCTTAAATGCCAAATAAATGACGCACTCTTCTTCTAAATGGTGAAAAATTTTGTGGAAACATTGATGATCAGAGTGCCTTTTTGCTATCACAAACAAAACCACCAAATGGACTACTTATCAAATCATAGAGCTGTCCGTCGAAAAAGCAGTGGCCATCCAGGGTAAAGTAGACACAAAGTACATTTATTTTAACACGTCAAGAGACGTGCTTGTTCCTGAAGTACTGCAATCGTCAGGTTAAGTAAAAAGTTAAGTAATTAATGGTAACCAACTGAATCTAACGTTAAGTGAAAAAGAAGGGGGCTAATAAATGCCATTTATATAACCGAGCTCAGTAACCGGGGTAAACCAAATAATTGATTCGAACTACCGAAAAACAAAATAAATAAGGAACAGATCGAAACCGGCACAACAACCGAATTTCCTAATTGAATAAAACTCTTGTTAAACCACTAAAACAACCGAACGTGGCAAGTCTGGTAATAGAAACGGACAGAACGAAAGTCCGGTGAATTACCGAATTCGGTAGCGAATGAGAACCAAATGAATCTGATTAATCGCCGAATTGTGAAATGGACTGACCGGATCGATAGAACAGAAAAGTCCAGTGAACTAAATAAATAAATACATTAAACCACCGGATTTGCAAATGGACAGACCGAATGCGGTGAAATAGATGCGGACTAAACAAAGGTCCGGTGATTACCGAATTCGGTGACCATTGGGAGCAAAATAAATATACACGTTAAATCACCGAATTTGCAAATGGACAAACCGAATGCGGTGAAATAGATGCGATGCGGACAAAACAAAAGTTGGGTCGATTACTAAATTGATAAAGAATAGGAACCAGTAAACACGTTAGATCACCAAATTTGGAAATATGCGGAAGCAAATTTATGGGGCGCTCCCCCCCCCCCTCGGGACGCCGAGGGGGGGTCCTCGTCGTCGCTACGCTCGACAAATATTTTTCGTAACTTAACTCTTCGGCTCGGATAGATTATTTTAAATGGCCGTTTCGGGGTTATTTTCAGATATCAACCACGATGTCAGACGTTAAACTTTAGCAAAACTCGCTTGAGATCCATTTTTAGAAAGGAACTTAAAACTTGATAATTTATATTCCCCCCCCCCCCTCGGGACGCCGAGGGGGGGTCCTCGTCGTCGCTGCGCTCGGTAGATATTTTTCGTAACTTAACTCTTCGGCTCGGATAGATTATTTTAAATGGCCGTTTCGGGGTTATTTTCAGATGTCAACCACGATGTCAGACGTTAAACTTTAGCAAAACTCCCTTGAGATCCATTTTTAGAAAGGAACTAAAAACTTGATAATACTAGACTGAAGTTTGAAAAAACTACGGCTGACATGTTGAAAGAGAAATTCTGATTTAGCATTTCTGATTAAATTTCATACTGAATCGCCTCGTCCTCTTTTCAGCGCGAATTCCTCGCCATGAGTTGGACAATGACGAAGAACATAGGATCAACAAAGTGAACAACAAGAAACTCCCTTTTTAAAGCAGTTCAAACACAAGAAAGGGCAAATCTGTCGAATAGACTGGAACTCGGAACTGTTGAAATTAGTACGATCTTGCTTCGTGACTGTTGGAAATTTAATTTTGACATATTTACTGCCAATTTCGAGGCTGTCTAATTCGGGGTCAGTGACCCCTCTTGTATATCACAAGGCCATCCGACAGAACGGTTCTTGTCGCTATACTCGCCCTGAAAGTCCGATGCAGCCACCGACAACACAATGCCGAATACGACGAGCTAGCAGATACAAACTTGTTAGACTGTTTTTCAAAAGACAGGTTGTACTAAACAGCACCAGTCCACTTTACTTACCTAATTACTACTTCCATTTCCGGAAACGTTGGAAGCTTGTGCAGTGTTTTTATCTAATCCAGCTCCCGCTCTAAGGCTTTTTACGTCTCCGAAAATCAGCTCTTCTCGATATACCGCAGCTCTCGTTGACGCTCTTTTGCTGTACTACAGTGACAGAATAGTGTGGCTTGTCGGCTTTGCTTTAACCAATCTTACGCTGTCTTTCCTTGTAGGGCGCGTCAGCGCGCGCGATTCGTAACATGGTGTCGCGAGAAAAGGGCTTAGCTCCCCTCTTTCTTGAACAAGGAGTCGAAGATCTTCTGAACCAAGCTCTGAAAAAGCACCCAGCTCGTAGCGACGAAGTAAAAGGTGCTCTGCGAGACCTAGACTGCAAGGTTCACCTGCAGGAACAGTGGATGGGGAAGACTAACCCAGTCTTGAAGGAACACTGATCTCATCTGTGATTTTACCTAGACCAGGTTCATGGGGAGACGGTTGCATGTACTAGCAGCGACGGTGGGCAGCTCTAACTTCTTCTCAGTTGCAAGTTTTCTACTTAACATTTGCCACTTACATATTGCTCCTGTTTCTTCCTAGTCGGGGTTTTTCGTATGCCTGAAACTGAATTCCCACAGAGCGCTATGTAATACTCATGTGACCAAGTTCGAAACACGCCAGTGATCCTAGCGAAGAACGAGAAAGGTCAACAAAACGAATCCTCAAAATTGACCCAAATCCTATGTAAACCAACCAACGACGTTTGTTCTGGTGACGTTTCTGGCCCTTCGCTGAGCACACGGCGAAGAGTTAGTCATCAAGAGTATTTTCACACAGGTAGTAGCCGGGGCTATTCCCGATTTGACATTCCTAGGAAGCGACACGAAATACTCGAGTCTAGACTTCCGGTATTTACGACACGCGACAGAAAAACCCCATGGCCGACGCGAAGATCGCCGCTTGTACTGCTTTCGCTTAAAGGAACAGTAAACTTGACTAGGCAACTTTCGGCCATCAAACCGGCCTGGGGGGCTTAGATAAATGTATAGGGACTTATTGTCGACAGGACCCCCCATCTTTGTTATCTCGAAACCCCTCCTTATTGTTCCCAGAGCTAGCTGGCAGGGCCTTGCCCCTTATGCACTGTAGTTACGCACTCATGCACTGTAAAAGTTCGCGATTGTCTGTGTTATCAACATACAGGGTTGCCACTTTACTAAAATAAATTCACTATGAAAAAGGAAAAAAGTAATATCAAACAAGAAAAGTACTCAGAAGGTGTTGCTGGGTCATAGTCACCTTGGAAATAAAACATGACGACCACTTTTTTCTTAAAGTCTGCTGCCAAAGTAAAAAGAAAGTTCTATAATTAGCACAATTGTACTACCGGTGGCAAACCTGTTGAAATACATTGTATTACTTTGTTTCAAAGGGCTAATTGAGGCAAAGGTCGTGGGTTCGAGTCTTACTCCCCGCACACAAACCTTTTGCTTTTTGTTTGTTTTTATGGCACTTGCCTTGCGGCCAAGTGCCATATACCGATCACTTTTCCGTCGGTCGGTCGGTCTGTCGGTCGGTCGGTCGGTCGGTCAGTCCGGTGATCGCGAGTTAGGGTACTTCCAGATGTGCTAGGACGATGAAACTTGGCAGGCGTATTAGGGGCCCGACCAAACTAACTTGGAAATCGTCACTTGCCCGATCCGACCATCGTGGGGGGAGGGAGGGGAGCCGGAATCCGGAATTTAGTGACATGCATAACTTTCGAACGGGTAATCGGATCTTAATGAAACTTGATATATGGAAAGACACCATGTCTCACATGTCCCAACTCAAGTCCGGACCGAATCCGATGAATGTGGGGGGGGGGGTCGGAGGGGGGAACCGGAAATCATGTTAAACGCTTAGAGTAGAGCGATCGGGATGAAACTTGGTGGGAGGAACAAGCACAACCCCTAGGTACATCATTGACAGAACCGGACCGGATTCGTGCACTGGGGGGGGGGGGAGTTGGAGGGAGGTTCCGGAATTCCGGTCATACGGAGTTAAGATACTTCCAGGTGGGCTAGGACGATGAAACTTGGCAGGCAAATCAGGGACACGACCAGATTAACCTGGAAACAGTCAGCTTCCCGATCCGACCATCGTGGGGGGAGTGGAGGGAGGGGGAATCCGGACTCTTGAGGTATGTGTAACTTCCGAACGGGTGATCGGATCATAATGAAACTTGATATGTAGAAAGACCACATGTCTCGGATGTCCCATTTCAAGTCCGGACCGGATCCGATGAAGCTGGGGGGGGGGGGGGGTCGGAGGGGGGTCTGGAAACCTTGTGACATGCTTGGAGTGGAGCGATCGGAATGAAACTTGGTGGGAAGAACAAGCACAAGCCTTATGTAAATCAGTGACAGAACCGGATCGGATTCGGGTATTGTGGGGAAGTTAGGGGGGGGGGTCCGGAATTCCGGTGATCGCAAGTTAAGGTACTTCCAGACATGCTAGGACGATGAAACTTGGCTTGAAAGTTAGAGACTTGACATGATTGGCTAAGAAATAGTTAGTTCCCAGATTCAACGATCCCTTAAAGTACTAATGCTAACCGCAAAGTACAAAAAATACTTTTAAGCAATATATACATTTTCGTTATCCCTATGAGCCCGTGATCATTTTTGCCCCAAGGGTTTTGCTTACAACTGAATTCCTTAAAGTACAAACAATACTTTTGAGTAAAATATACATTTTCGTGCTCCTGGTGATCATCTTTTTTGCTTCAAGAGTTTTGATTACAGATGAATTTCTAGCGCCCTTAAAGTGCGCACAGCCAAATGCATTGCCAAACGATACAATCTCGTGATTTCCAAGGACCCATGATCATTCTTATCTCAAGGGTTTTGCTTACAAATGATCAAAAGAAACCCACGAATTGACGAATTCCTACTTTCATCCTCTGACCCAGCCTTGCAAGTGCCATATGAGCTTCCAGCTCTTGTTTGTTTTACTAACTCAAAAGTCGAACTCTCGGAAACTGCCCGGAAACTGCAATGGTCGTGACAAGAATTTTTCTAACTCTCAATATCGACTCAGGGTACATTCCTGAAATGTCAGCTAGCTCCCTGAGCCAAGTTTGAGTCAAGTTTACTGTTCCTTTAACGTCCAGCGGTTGTATTTTAAGTTTTAAGCAAAGTCCTATAAGCGCTGAAGCGGTTCGCAGTAATACTCTCTGAAGCTCATTGGGTTCTCACAGAATCCGATGCAAAATTCTGACGAGCTCAGTCTTTTTATTAGACTTGACGGGCCAAAGATTTTACGCATGTGATTGCGAACTTTCGGTTCCTCTAGCGAAATTTAGACGTTGTGGGAACTAAGACTTGAGTCTTAATGAAATTTGTTTGTGTTACCGTAAATTATTAAGTATTATAAGCTTCTTTTATAACGCTTAACTGGCATTAAATTTCGATTTAAAATCCACCAAACCCAGATGTATGTATGTATGTATGTATTTATTTATAACCCATCTACAACAGCTACAAAAGCATGAGACGGAATACAGAAAAAGAAAAGAAAAAAGAAGGAACTAATAAACTCATACCCAAATACAAAACAACAACAAATTCGATAGATACTAAAATAGAATGCCGCTCCAGGGGTGGTGAGACAATTCAATTCAGTTCAATTTATTTTCAAAAATTCCTTCACGGACAAAGCCGAACACTGAATTTTTTCGTCGTATACAGTATCATACAGTATCAGTATCAGTATCAGGCTTGTCAGCAGTCATCCGCTTGAAGTGTTCGGCCATTTCAGTTACCGGTTCCCGCAGACCGTATTTTCGAACTAGAGGTCTATTTCTTGACCAAGACGGGATTCCAAGGAGATATTTCCCATATTTAAAAGAAATTTTTCGGAGGTCAGCTTTATCACTGTCACTTAATATGTCCCAGAAGGGAACGATATACAGAAAATGGCCCATGACTGAGCTGTTGAATATTCGAGTAAGTAGTTTCCTACCCAAATTTAACTGGGATACAACTACTGAAACGTAAGAATTTCGCACTTTATTCTCAATGTGCTGTACCAGAAGCTTCCGCGTACCAGCAATAGTCCGACCGATTGGGATACCCAAGTACATGAAGTGGTCGACTGGAGTAGCAACAGTATCTCCCAAGTTAACCGGAGCTTCAATAGGATCTTTGCAATTAAACAAAAGCACTTGGGATTTATCTGGATTCAAAGACATACCAATCTTATCATAGTTAGTACTTAGATCCCGGAAATACCGTTCAAGACCAGCAACAGTTCGACTTATGTTAAAAAGATCATCCGCATAACAAAACTTCGAAACATCTAAACCGCGGAATATACAAGACGTATCAATGTTACTCTGGGCAGGCAGAAGCGCATTGTTAAACACAATAGGGGACGTTATCGACCCTTGTTTGATACCCTTGTGATCCCCGCACAGTTTTTCAACGGCATATATTTCAACTGAGTACAAAAGGGACCCTTGACAAGACCCATCCACTCCTGTTTCACACGGACTGCGTTAAAAAAGCCAAGCACCGTACCTCAACTCAGCCTCAATTACACAGCATTCGGCAGGGTGTGAGAGGTTTCACTCAGTGTTTCCCTCGACCTGCATGTTTGTGCAGTTCAGAGCAAAGTAACACTAGGGAGTAGAGCCAAGGCCGCCCACTACGCTCGGGACGTTCATAGTGAGACAAACTTGCGGGTTTAGAAATTTCTGGTACAGCTAAGATGCGGTCTGCACACATCGAGGAAACAGGGGAAGTTGTATCTTTTTTTTTTGCTGTGCTCGGAATATGTAGTTGTCGGAGCCATCACTGGTGCACGACTGATTAAGTTTCAGTAATCAGTAATGACCTTCTCTGTCGCTAGTGTCGCTGCTATTCGAGCGCGTGTCACTTTTTTAAGTCTTGGCGCTACCCCTATGGTTATTTTGCTCTGGTGCAGTTGCAACTACAAAGAAACTACAGTAAGTTTGAGAAATCCCGTGCTTTCCACTGAAGCTTTGTCACCCCGTGAGAACCATTACGCTTGCGGAACTTAACACATTCTCCTTGGGGTAAATTATGCATTACTGTTGAAGACTAACTGGTACGACAAATACCCACAGCGAATCTGTTCAAGCAAACTGCCTGTCTGACTCTCCAGTCCAAACAAGTGTTCCGAGCCTCTGCTCACTGCGAATCTTGTTTCCAAGCAGTTAACAAAAGAAATCAATCCTTTATTTAGAATAATCATTCGCGGCACAGGCAACACTGGACAGCAAGGGAATGCGAACAAAAATTGCAACTAAAAGAACCAGCTCAAACTTTCGAGCTCGCAAGGTCACGGTGCGTCCACTCACGATCCTAGTATTTGAAATGCTCGCCAAAACTGACACTCGGCACACAGATGGATTCAGTTCAATTGCCCATTGCATGGATACGCGTCCACTCGCGGGCGATGCGAATAGCTTCTGCTTCGTTCATTTTCCACAATTCTGCCACGTCGTTGGCGAGAGGGTCGTCGGGATTTGGAGCGCTAAGAAGAGCCTGGATTGACAGAAGCACGGTTCTTATTTGCAGAGCAGGGCTCCATTTATCTGTAAGAAAAGAATGATAATCCAGTTTTTTTGCTATACTCAATGGTTTGTCCATTTCCATATTCACTGAATAATCCTCCTAAAGAATCCTCACATCTGGTTTGATCAACATATCTCCACCCGTGCCTTCGGTTGCCTTGCATACGGACACAGCCAGGTAAAATAATAGATCACTTCACTGGCTGGCAGTCCGAAAATAGAGTACCCAAACTGCAGAGCTGCTACGGGGTCCAGCAAATCCGAGTCCGAGTCCTTGAAAAAGGCGTCTCGAGACGAGTCCAGAATCCGAGTACCAGCTCTGTCAAACTGATCGACATATGACATGTCGCCAATGTAGACCGTCCTGTGCCCGGTGGACGGTTGACCAATGTCACGTCAACTATCAAATCACTCTTCGAAGCATTGGTCGAGATCCCCTACATATGCAAACTTTTCAAGTTCAAGTCTCATAAGTAAGCCAAGGCAGCCCAAAACTGGGACTATCAGCAGTAGCCTACCCTCGGTTACCTTGCAAACGGGCACAGCCAGAGAAAATAATGGGCCACTTCACTGTTTGGCAGTCGACTATCGGATGCCGAGTTTGCTGTCGCAAAAACACTGGTCAACAATCCATCAGGCACACAGGACAATCCATCTTGGCGATATAGCGTACGCCTATGTCGATCTATTTTCGGACAATCGAGTTAGAGACAACGTTAACGGCCGCCAGCTAGTCGCGAAAAGAAGGTTTTTCAGTTTTGGTAGTCGAGTGCCAATCACGTGAGGACACCGCATATTTGATCTATATCCTGATGCTAAATCCGTGAAATGCACCATATTCCATCGGGTTCCACTTATTCATATCCGTAAATTTCAACGGAATTTATGTTACTGCATGTTACTTAAACTACGGCTGAAAACCTACATTATTTCACCGTTTTGATTCCCACTATTCCCCTCGACTTGCACAAGTTCAACCAACCCCATTACAAGAGGCCATTCCAAGAAACTCTCCAAATCCAAAACTTATTTTCCGAAAGAGTTATCAACGACCGGAATTCCCTTTCCGAATCCATAGTGTCAGCAACTTCCCCCCGAAGCTTTCAAGAAGTCACTGGATAACGACTACTGGGACAACCCAGATCAGTAACAGATGTCAGCCACCATCACCCACGGAGCAACACAGATCCATTGGATCTTAATCGCTCCGAAGTGCGAATTAAGGTTATTAATTAAAGTTTAACTGAAAAGGGAACTTGTTTTTACATCTTAGAAAAGAATGCATGAAATTATTTTGACTTCCTTTGGAGATTTTCGATCTGTTCACAGTTGTGTTTAGAAGGGACGTTGAGAATGTGCACTCTTCCCTGAGGAGAACGCAACCACAGTTGACGTGAAAAGTTCATACCGTCGATCAACCGTGCTTTTTCTAGCTTCGTACTAAAAGGAGACGGAAATCTCAAAAAAGTTTATATATTTCTTTGTTTACTAATCTGTTTGTGTGCTGGCGTCGTTGCCAAATATTCTAGGTAGCATAGAGCTATCACAAATACGGATAGAACGCGACCACAGGGGGATGATAGCTTGTTTGCGATCAGCAGAAAAACAAGCTAACGCTTTTTCATCGGGCTTTCACTGTTAACGAGACAGTCTTGTCGCTGACGAGTGCGAATTGAGGTATTTTAACAGCTAGCCAGGAGGGTTTTCGCGAGTTGGAAAGCAAAGCCGGCATCACTTTACAATGGTTTTCGCGCTGCTTCGGAAACTTGCCGAGCTTTCCTCCCGTTTTTGCGCTTTGAGACCGAAGCAGCTTTCTCGGAAAGGGATTCCAGAAAGTTGGTGGAAAGCTTCGCGAGAAGTTAGATGCTTCGGCGGGAATTCTGAAAGTGAGGTAAAAGCACGGCAAGTGTCATTAAGGATAGCTTATTTGGACAAAAACAGAAGGAATGTCCAGTGAACCATATTTATTCTAAAAAGCCTGGAATTCAACATTTTCCCGGTGATTCCAGATTTTCGTTTGTTTTCACGATCAATCCAACGGGAAAGTGGAAAGCAATGCTAGGAATCGGATTACCACAATTTCCAGAACGCTGAAAAGTGATTCCAGAATCTCGCGGAAACCCTCCTGATCCAGTCTGACCTTCTTTAACCAGTGGTTTCCACGATTCAACGTCGCGAGCCCGTTCAGCTGATTGTAGGCAGGATTTCCTGAGCTAGTAACATACCGGAACATTCATATTGGACCAGGCCATAAATCGATACTGCATTCCTCGTACACACACGCCACAAAGCATGTCAAGATAACGTAAACGCGTCACGTCTCGCTTCAAATAAGCGTTAGGAGCCATGGAGCCTCGCTCCATCTGGCCATTTTTCTAAATAATTTGCGTATCTAAAACAGATTTTCTGCAGAGAAGTCAACAATCAATTAAGCTCTGATTTATGGCCCCAAAAAGTAAGCATAGACGAGCGCAAAAACGCTCGCACGAGAACTGATAAGAAACCTCATTAGTAGTTCGTGGAGGAATTGCCGACTTTTCACGGGTATAAAAACAGCGGGTATAAAAACAGCATGCCAAGTCCTTTAAATAATCTTTTAAAGTTTAACTGCAAAGCCAACTTGTTTTTATACCTTTGATTTGAATACACTGAATTATCTTGACTCCCGTGAGGGATTTTTATTTTTTACGTCGCGTAGTCTAGTAGTGACGTTGAGAATCTCCGCTGGTTGCACGCCAAATAATTTTACGGCTAAGGCGCGGGAAAATTTGAATATCTGCAAAAGCGTGCTTTCCAATGGCCAATAAAGCGAAGATAATGCAAAACCACGTCTGAAGAAAGCCCTCTCTTCCGTGCTACCCCGAACAGGTTTCCTTTGTGGAAGGACCCAGTCAACAGAGAATTTGGCCAGCAGTTCACCAAGTTGATAAGCAAGTTCGAGCTTCCAACTGGCCAAGTTCTTCCTGTTCACTTTCCATGTTGCTTTCATATTCATGGCTTGAAGAATGCAAATCCGCCATGATCTGTTATTTCTATCGGCAATTGACGCAATTGTTTGCCGCTGTAGTTGCCGAACATTTCAAACATAGAGGTACGTCCGTATAGAGGTACAACAAAAACCGTAGAATATGTACGTCAGCTAGAATTCAACAATCGCGGATAACAAAGCAACGAAGTAATGCGTTTTTGTCGGTTCTTCGAGCCTAATTAAGTAAAAATATGATGGGCAACCAGATTGTCGTATCTCAGCCCTATTCGGATAACCATTAAGCACGAAGCCATTGTAGCCCAGTTCAAAAATAACTCTATTAGACTTTTGTGTGGTCTACAACCTATACGATTTGAACGGTTAATAATCTAACAGCACTCACCTTTCAGGATGTCTAAACATATTCTTCCTAATTTATCAATATTTGGATGATAGATTTTTGTCATGAACCTCACTTTTGGAGCTGACATCGGATATTCTTCCGGTAAAAACAATTCTAGTTTAAAAACACCACCTTCGAATGGAGAGCCTTCAGGGCCTAGAATGAAAATAGTTGTAAAAGCAAAACATACTTTGTGAGATTGACCAATAGAGAGATTTCACCCTACCCGAAGAAAATGGATATTTCTACACCGCCATCGTCGGGATCATAACATAGAAAATTAACATTACGAGGTATAGGCTAGGACTTTCGACTTTGAAACTAAATTACCGGCCTTTGGTAACCATTCTGAGCCAGTGAATTCCTGTATTCGTTAACTGGCTTCTTCTTGTTGATATAATCAAACATTTGCAAAAAAGTTTGAAGGCTTCAAAGTTTGTAAACAAAGACGGAGTCTCGCGTTCTATTGGTTGGTTATGACGCGAACTTAAAAAAAACGCGTCATAACTGACCAATAGGACGAGACTCCGTCTTTGTTTACAAACTTTGACACCTTCAAACTCTCATCAAAAAGAACATTCGTTTACAAAAGTTATATTATTCCAACAACAAGGAGCCGAATTAATGATCCAACAATTTGCAGGCTCACAGTGGCTATCAAAGGCTGGTAATTTAGCCTCAAAGTCGAAAGTCCTATGCTTCCTAATGTTAATTTTTTTCTTTACGATCCTGTCCGTTTTCGTCGGGTATGGTGCAATTTCTCCATAACATACTCACTGCATTACAGCAGAAATAGGTAAATCACAAAATACTCATCTGTTCTCTTATCTAGACAACTTTGCGGATCCGACAATTCTACTGTGAAAAGCTTCCCTCGTACAATCCTACGGCAACACAACAAACACGTCAACACGCAAAAAAAGGAATTCTCAAATTCTTTAGACCGTGCAGGCTTCACTGAGTTGCACGTTCGAAACGCAGACGTAAAATAAAGTTTCAGGTCTGGCAACTATTCTGTTCAATTTGACAAATTTAATATTGATCAAAACCCTTCGCAGCTCAATGTCTTTCGTACGAGATCTACCTAGTTTTTACGTTTTTCAAAAGGCAAAACTGCAAACATTAGACTTTCCCAAATAAATCAAAACAGTAGAAAATCGGAATAATTTGACAGGAAAGTATCCTGATCTTTCCTTTGGTTAGTCTTAATAACTGACCAAATTCCATGACTTTATGGTTTTTGAAATTCCCTGAGTTTCCAGGACTTCCCTGACCTAAACCATGAGTTAGACATTACTAACTGTTCAGAGTGGTGTAGGCTTGCGTCATTTCTACACAGTAAGGTTTAAAGGACGCGCCGTACTTATACTGCCAATGCAGCCTACTTCCGCAATTGCATTCAATAATTCTTACGAAAAAATTCAATGGAGAGCTACGAAGTTTGTACCAGGTCTGCGCGATCTTCCCTACGAAGTGAGACTAGCCAAGTTGTGCCTTCCCTCCATTGCATACAGGTTTTTTTTAGAGGAGACCTGATTGAAACATTCAAATTAATGAACGGAAGTTATGACAATTTTGAAGTGAGTGATTTAGTAAGATTCAGCATTAACCGTCATCATCGGGGGCACGCGTACAAGCTTGCAAAATCAAGATTCCACAAGGACGTTTTTAAGTGGGGTTTTGCTAACAGAATCGTTGATCCTTGGAACAGCCTTACCGAAGATGCGGTTAATGCTGAATCGATCAATAGTTTCAAGTGGATTGTTGATGGGATTTTTAACTCTGATCAGTTCGACTACTCAAAATTTCTTAGAGTTATTTAGAGGCGAAAGCCTTTTGTCTTGCTTTGTATTAAACGAGAGACACAAATTTCGTATGTTACATTCTAAACCCGCTAACGACACCTCACTAGTCTTTGCACTTGCCAGGATCCACTATTTTTCGTGCGCATTATGCTCCCAACGAGCGTCCGCGTGATGCGTAAAATCGGTTGCCGAGTTTTCACTAGAAGTTAGTGGGCCCGAGAAAAGGCTTATAACAGCCAAAGCCGTGGATAATTTGTAAAAAATAGAGCCTATTTCTACAATATTCAAATGGTTTTGAATACTGGAAAATAAACAATAAATGGAGCGAGGTGTACTTTAAGTAATTACACCCTCCTACCTGAAACTACGACATGAAAATATCTTGCATTAGACTCATCTGGAATTGCACTAATGCCAGTAACCGGCTCTGCCATCAGTCTTTGGGTCTCCTGAAAAAGTGAAGGTTTTGAAATAGCTGTTTAAACCAGCCTGGGAGTCAGTTAGCCTGAGATATCTCAAGATGCTGACCCAGCTAGCTGATTGCTTCAGGATAGGCATCCAAGTGTTTAATTAGGCTATCTCTGATCCAGACCGAGGCCTTGGGATTAGCCTAGCCTAGCATAACGTCTGCATGCATTAAGGAAGTTAACACAGCCTACACAACAAGACCAAAGGTTTCGGTGGGATCCCAAAAATTTAATATTTGATCCAGACAATTGTGTCTTGTAGATATCCTGTCTTCGCCAGACTCCTTGAATATTTTTTCTATTAAAATTTAGAAACAGATTAAAGCCAACGACTAGTCTTCTGAGAAAACCAAGTTCAGGTATGGATTCAGCATATGTGTTTACCCCTATACGTCACATTTACTTTGAAGAAGTTGATCAAAACTTCCTGCCTTACTTCTGCCAAAGTTCCGGTTGAAACGAATTCAGCATATCTCCTTACCCCTATTTCGAGCCTCTAATCAACTTCAGATAAACTTTAACTTTTAGGATAATTTCAGATTTTGGCGAGATTCCGGGCTAACTATTTGTCCGCCGAGAAAATGATTTTTGTATGTGGACTTAGCATGTCTTCTTACCCCTAAATCGAACATTTAATCAACTTCAAATAAAACTTTTACTTTCAACAAATTTTCCGGTTTTGGCCGGATTCCGGACGAATACTTGTCTGGCGAGAAAGAAGTTTCAGACATGGATTCAGCATGTCCCCTTACTCCTAGATCGAACATTTAATCAACTTCAAATAAAACTTTTACTTTTAACAAATTTTCCGGTTTTGGCCGGATTCCGGACGAACTAATTGTCCGGCGAGAAAATAAGTTTCAGATATGGATTCAGCATGTCTCCTTACCCCTAGATCGACTATCTCATTGGCTTTAAAAAAAAAAAATTTAGTCCCTTAATTTGAAACCCCTCCCCCAAGCATGCACTTTGTTCAAGAGTGCCCAGCCTGGACAAGGCAACGGCTGGAAGCATTCCACTCCCTGAAGGTCGACCTCGATGAGATAGTGAGGAAAGCCAGATTAAGAGAACTGTCCAGGTACCTCCAGCTGACAGGAAGGTTAGACAGATTTTAAGGTAAGAATGCGACACAGAGCGGTAGATTGAGTGATGCTGTTATCAGTATTTGTATAGATTGATTTTAATCAATTGTATATAGAGTGATGGTGTGCCATCAATTGTATTTTTTGGGGGAATGTGGCAATGGGCCATTGGTGGCCTGAGTTTCGGCTAGCTTGTCTGGCCTACCCCATGAAATAATAATAATAATACCCCTGGATCGACATGGTCTTTTTAAAACATTTTTTTTCATCCCTTAATTTGAAAAAACAACGAAAAGGCATAGATTTTGAATATTTTGGGACTTGGGCTACAACTGTTGAAAAAAAATCAGAGTTTGCCTCTTGACTCTCAGGACAGCATGAAAATTTCATTTTAGCATTTTCGTGGCAATTTCGAGATTGTGTAAAAACGAGGCCAGGTACAGTAGAGGTATGCTTATGTGAACAGTTACTTTAATGTGAACAGTGCAGTTTTTAGCTAAATGGTAGAATGAAGATCCAAAATGCCTATACACTGTAAAAAAAGATCTTGCAGTATTTGCTACTGGGATTAATCTTGTCTTTATTGAGATAAGATTACCCCTAATTCGGATTAATTTCATCCCAGTAGAGACAAGATTAATCACAGTAGCAAATACTGCATTCTTATTCGGATAAACTTTTTACAGTGTCCAGGTGTTTTCAGATGCCCTTAAAGTATTTGATTCATGTGGGCAGAGAAGATGGGAGACACCATCATTTTTCAAGGGGTCGGAATTTTACAAACACACTGTTACCTTTGTTTTCTTCAAAATTCCTCATGGTAGCCAACATTTTCCACAAATTACTAACACAATTCACTCTCGAAAGCAAGGTCGCTATTGCTCATTAACTATTCACTGATCTCCTGGCACTGGTTAAACAAGTTACTAAAAGCCTAGAAAGGGGCGTATAAGAGGATTAAAACAACTAAGTATATCACCATGTGGGCATTTAGACATATCGGAAGAAGAAATCATCTGCCAGTTTGACATTTTTTGGTACTTAGCTCAATTTCAGAATCCTCAAGAAATCACTATAGCGAATTTAGTATAGTTTACGGAGTTTATTTATCTTGATCTAGTTTATATCCCTCCTTCTTTGGACTTAATGGAATTAACAAGAAAAAACAGAAAACGAAATACTTCAAGAAATCGATAATCAGTCGATAATGCAAATAATTAGTTTGATTTTCCTATACATTTTCCATATGCCTGCTACAATAAAACATTTGTCAGATCCACAGTCAAACTATGATCCCAGCCTCTCCATGTCTGGAGCTTCTGACCCACGCCACTACAGGACGTGCACCAAATTCCGCCCACCATGACCGCGAATATGTACTAAATCCAGCCTCCCATTTAATTTCAGTGCTTTTAACTTGTCTAAACTTACTTTCCAATATCTTGAAAGAAAGCTCTGCTTCTGTTCTTCCAGACACTATTTTTTCTATCTGGCTAATGCGTCTCAGCGTTGCAAGATAAGCGTTTCAGCAGAAGGACCAATTTTTTTTGGCAGAATTGAATTCCGCCTCCGAAACGAATTTCCGCCCACTGTGCGACCGAATTCCGCCCAAAAATCCAAGACGCTGAATAAAACATGCTGATTATAGGCAAGTCATGCTGATTACTTCGCAGGTCGCGGTCTGATTCGATTCAAGCTTTTATTGGCTTTTATAGAGTTCTTTTGAAGTCTCGATTTGTTTACCTGCTGGTTTTACAACATGTTAAAAACATGTGCTTCTTTTCCCGCTGTTGTGTTGTTGCCAGATAAGAAGCGGCGAAATATTAGTGGCATTTTTGATCGCCGATTAGTTTGACAATATCGTAGCCTTTTGATTTTTTGGTGTTTTCAACGTTGGCCGGAAGCCGATTGCCGTAGCTGTATGTATATCTTATTTTCTGTTTTCGTTCAAATCGGCTAACGTGTATCGCCTAAATTCGTGTCCATCACCCATCGGCCAAGGACTCGCTGTTAGCCGTTGACGTATGCCGTTGACGTCAAACTTATCCATCTTATACTCGATGGCGACTTTGCAGAACCATTAGTGGCGTTTTTGATCGCCGATCAAATTTGCCCGGTAGACGAAGCTAGTTTGCCGATTCGTGCATAATAGCCTACTGTTTTCGATAGCCGATAGCCGTTGGTGGTCGCCGATGTTTCTGGGTGCGCAAAAACGAGTTTTTCATTTTTGAAAATACTGCCTAATCCTCAAACGAAATCCATACGTCAACGGCTATCGGCGAGTACTTGGGCGATGGGCTATGGACACGAATTTAGGCGATACACGTTAGCCGATCAGAACGAAAACAGAAAATAAGATAAACAGCTACGGCAATCGGCTTCCGGCGAACGTCAAAAACGCCAAAAAGTCAAACGGCTACGCTATCGCCGAACTAATCGGCGATCAAAAGGCCACTACAGGCCACTAGTATTCGCTGCAGTGACGGGGGAAATTGTTAATTTTGGCAAGAGACCTGAGATGAAAGGCCTTTTATTTTTTGGCTCAAACACCCGATGAAAAATTCTTTGACTGGGTAGTAGTATGGTAGTTGTACGAAAACGTTGCATGGAATTATATGTAGTTGTATGGAATAGTTCGATTAGCGATATGTAGTAGTATGGAATACTTTGATAAACATGCCTCCGACTGGGCTAATCTTATGTAGTAGTATCAAATAGCATCCAGTTTGCTAGTAGTAGCATGTAGTAGCAACGTTGCTACTACATGCTACTTTTTCGTACTACTCCATACTACTGATTTTCGGAAATTTTTCATCGGGCAAGCCACGAGCATTGGTGATATCTTCAATTATTTTATTAGTCGTCGAAAGTGAAATCGACATTTTTAACCAAGACGAACCAATGTTTTGGATGCTAGAATGCCTTCAGTCGCTCGCTACTCCAAACATGTCCGTGAAATTTCTGATCTGAGCGTTTTCTACACTGTGTCCAAAATCCGCCCACCAGAGGTCTCATTTCCGCCGTTCGCACCTTCGAAGAAGAAAGAGATTCTCTTTGAAAGGATTTGAAGGGAGATTTTTACATCAGTAGATAGGTGGAGTTATGGTCATTCAGAAAACAGCTAACATATTCAGTATCTGTCAAATTTAACTAGGGGGCGGAAATCAGGCGGGGGCGGAATTTATGGCACGTCCTGTACTACTAGATGACCCAGCGGTCGGATCGAGTTGTGGCTTTATCCCGGCTTCATCTTGGTTCTTGGGTTGGGTGCAGCTTGGGTGGGGGGTTCTAGACATTGCAAGTGCTAGAATGCTTATGATACAAATCCTTTAATTACCTCCTTTCGCTAATTGGTAGTTAGCTTTAAACACAGCAAGTGCATGAAAATGGTGAAGTCCACTGTCAACAAACGTTCACATAAGAAGCAAACCTCTACATACTTACTCTATCTATACCCCTCCTGTAGGGTGGCCACAAAAACACCTGGTGGCCAAAATTGGCGATTTTTTTGTAATGAATGCAGGAATTGCTGTGAATTTTCCTGATCAGTTTTACCTATCTAAAACATCTTCAAAAAATATTTTGAAAATACCATTGCATTCAGGACAAAATTGTCTGTTCTGTAAGGCCATCAGTAAGATGTCCTAGCTATTTAATATTATTTCTTAATATTCAATGTAAATTTAGATGTAAAATTAAGTAGCTGAACTTGCCTACAAAAATTTGTTGATACTAAGGAGGAAAAGTCAGCAGCCTATAGCAGCAATAGGTCTTTTGGACTATAACCTTAATGATCTTATTCATATTTTCTCATCTAACTCACTTGCTGGGGCTCCCCATGCACTCAAAAACAGCTCAAAATACCCAGTTTCATAGAATTTCATTGAATCACATAGTTCCAAGCTGGTCACTAGATGGACAAAACCCTAAAGTCAATGGATGAACATAGGCATTTTCTTATGTGAAATACTGTTTTCTAAAGAAGATTTAGGATGCTTAGAGACAAGATAGAGAGGTGATTTTGGCCTCAAATCAAAGCTAAAAGAAAGGAGAATCACATTCTGATCTTCAACAGCTCAGGTTTGATTAAAAAAAAATTTACTGGCTACCCTACCTCCTGTGTTTTCCAATAAAAGTTGACTGATATGAGTCTTAGACACTTAGTGTTTTTTCTGCAATCGTTGACTGTTAGGCAACACTCAGTTAAGCATATCTCTGGCTCTACTCAGTACTCAGTAGCATATTCCTTAAATCTCACGTCATAATAAAATTCAACTTTGGCCAAGTGGAAGAAAACATATAATTTATTTACCTTTATAATTCTCTTCGGAAGTCCGGCCATTCTCTATCTTAACTTCTAGGACAGAGCAGGACAGTCCAGGCTAAATGTTAGGATAGGCTATTTTAGTTGCAAAGTTGTAAATTGGATGATTCCCTTGACTCTGCGGAGAAGTTTACGGAGTTAACTTACCAATGGTTGTTATGTTGCTGTGACACACAACACAAGTACATTCTACTAAACGAATGAATGTACTAAAAGAGTCTGAAGCTGGAACTATGCGGCGATGCGGCGTGTGCAGTGGAAATGCAATCCAGTAATGATTCTTCGATCCCAAGCTGACTATGAATCATGTTTGATGGTGCTATACGGATAAGTAAGCTCCAGAAATATTAGTTACGTTTTTGCTGATACCATGGTATCTGATATACGCTCTAAAGTCGTTTTTGCAGTATTCAATTCAATTCAATTCAATTCAATTTAATTTCAAAATACTTTCCACGGACATGCCGAATAGCAGTATTATCGTCAATGGCCTATACAATGAAACACAATCTTCAATTTGACCATAACTATAACAATTTAAAACTCAAACGTACAATCGTGGTATCTGATACCACGGTCAAAAGGCGTTTTTGCAGTTATCGTGGTATCTGGCCAGTTACCGTGGTAACAGATAGTCAGATATCACGGTCCGACCGTGGTATCTGGTCGTTGTATCTGGAAAGTCATTTCACTTTCGTCAGTTTTTGTCAATTTGGTGAGAAAGAAGTTCAGCACTTAGTGATGTAACTGGATATCAGTTTTTCTTTTGGGATGACTTCGAAAAGTGCAATTACGGCAATAGTCGTCTTTGCAGTGGACCGTAAAGCTAGGTGCCCACAGAACGCGAATCTTTTCCGCCACGCGGCGCAAAACAAATTCGACTTGGAGTTGAAACGGCGGGGCGCGAATTTTTTCCGCTCGCGACGTAAATTCGCCCAGGCGAACGCTAATTCGCGTTCTGTGGGCACTAAGACTAAATCAGCACCACGGTAATTGCAAAAACGACTAATTGCAGATCCAGCTACCGTGGTAACAGATACCATGGTATCCGCAAAAACGCAACTATTGTAAATCGATTTGCAGGTTGGAACGAGTTGGGCCGTGCCGTGGCATGCATGTGCAGTGAAAGTAAAATCCAGAAATAATTATGTGAGCCCAAGCTGACTGCGATTCATGGTTGATGGTGCTAAACGGTAAAGTCAGCGATCTGGAATAGTCCAGTCGAACTTCAAACTGATTTGCAGGTTCTTTCTTTTAGCGACAGCCTGAAAAAGCACAGAAATGCCGGTTATGCAAGTTTCTCCGTGTTTTTCATCGTAGCCAAGAGGAATCCGCCAGGCTGAAAACAGACGAGAGGGGTTTGTAATTCTGTTGTAATCTCTGAAAAACCCAGCAGAGTTTCAAAGGAGTCCCATATGTTCGAATATTCCAGTGAGAACGGAATCTACTAAGCAAAACTTCTGATCGAAAGTAGCCACCAACTATCAACCGAGAAGGCAGAAAGAGGTCTACACAAAGTGGAACACAATGTCACTCAAACCTTATGGCGATGATGATGTTGGGACAGAAACTGTATCTACTGCGACTCCTGCCGAGACTCGTGCTTCTCTAATCGACTTCTACGAGTAAGTTGTGTCCAAAGATAGTCTAAAAAGCACACCTATACTTCAGTTTAAGGTAAGGGCGGACCACAGTTGAATCAAGGTGTTGACGAACGAAGGAATTTATTTTCGTTTCAAAAACAGATTAATTTTATCATTTGGTCAACAAAATTAAAAAGTATTTGAGCGAATCCAGTTGAGATAACTGGACACTCTCACAAACACGCCAGGAAATTTCGGTTCTGCGCATTTGTAGCCAAACGATACGATGCCGACTAAGTACAAGTTGTCGTTGTTGTCTGTGTGGATGAGGGGCCCGCCTGAATCGCCCTGAAAAAATATCCAAATAACAAATGGTTCTCTATATAGGCTCTCAAAATCATTCTCATTTGTTGTCAAAGACCTACCGTCAAAGCTGACTATAATCGACTGCAGCTGAAGAAACTGGAACGCTCCCATCTGCTCTCAGCTACTAGAGACGAAATTGGCATCGCCACTTTAGCTCTCGGTTGCCAAATGTAAAACGGTAATTGGCAGTTGACTAGCATTATTAAAAGCAGCAATCTGAAAAACCAAAGTGTTCCTCGGGCGAGATGCAACAATTTTGTCTTTCAGTTCACTAGTTTTCAGGTCAAGGGTGTCTTCCCCAACAAATTAAATCTTTTGGTATTTTTTCATGCGGGTCCTGGTGTGTCTTACGAGACTCCCAGATTGTAATCCTTGATGTCTAAGTTGAACTAAAATTCACATCCGGTTTATTTGTCTCGGTAAAAGTACCTTGTTCCCCTTGTTCATCTTTACGTGATACTTAGTTGAGTAGTGCCTACTTGCCTACTGCCAAGGTACTACAGCTCCTGCAGAAAAAGGGGGCTTGAATGTATGGGCAGTAAATATTGAGAAGTGACCAAATATCTACTCTCCTGTATTGCATTGTTGTAGACTGGCATGGGTAGGAGTGTGTACAGCTAAGAACAAAAAATCTAATAGAACTTCTGTCTTTAGTCCCACGCAGCGACTACGAGTACCCCCATAAAACTGAGCGGACCTAGAAGTATTTACTCTAGCTTTGAGCTTATGTTGATACCCGTTTACTCATCTTCCGTCTTCGCCGTTGCTTATCGCAGAAAAAAATAGTGAAGGAGGCTGGCAGGAGGTGTACTCCACGCGCTGACTCGCTCGGGGGCGCGTCCATAGAACCAATCAGCTTTGGCTCCTTCTTTTCCTCACGGTCGGGTTCACAGCGATTTAGCTATTTGTAGAGGTAACGAAACGTGAGTGGCGCGAAGCTACTAACCTCCGCTCGTTCGTAGCGGACAGGGTATGGGGTAATATTCGACTCCGCATAGTCATATTACAGAGATAGGGAGACGGAGGTTCTGTCAGATTATTTGTTCTTGGTACAATTCTAAATCACCCGAGTGACACACTTACAGAGCATGCATCTTTGCCCGAGTCACTGGCACAGATGACATCTGTGCCCACATCCACGCGAATAGTCTTATAGATGCTTGCACACTGGGCCTGCGGCTGTACGAACAGATCGACAAACTGCAATTCTGATGGTAAGATGCCACCTTGAAAAAAAAAATGTAATCAGAAGCTTCGCGAAATGCTCGCTCATTCCCACAAAAAACGACAGTCTCTGCTAAATTTCTTCCATTGAATTTGCTCGGGTCCGTTGCATCCGTTTGCATACTTCGATAGCAGAATTAGAGGATTAAGCATACAGTGAAAAAATGGCCAAAATGATACATTTCCATGGTCACCAAGGGCCCATGATCACTTCTTTTATATGGGTATGATTAAAAATTAATTCCCAGCCCCTTTAAAGTTTGCATATTAACCGTATAGTTCAAACGTTTTATTGTCCATATGTAAAAAAAAAACGCCAAAGTATTATTTTGTCTGTGCAGGTGATTTTAAGTAAGCTAGGAAATTATTCTAGTCAAACCCTTAAGCAGAAATAATCACGGGCAGCTGGGACCAACGACAGCTCTTTGACCAACAGTATTTTGCACTCGGCGGTTAGGATGCACACTTTAAGGCGTGGACGGTGCGTGCCTTCTGGTGGAAGCATACAGCTTCTTTCAGTATGCCATGCCTTGTTTTAGAATCGCCATAAAAATGGGTTAGAGAGCTTATCACTTTGACCCAAAGAACCTCACGTCAAGTTTGAACAGAATATCTCAACTCCTCCGAGAATCATCATGCTAACAGACGGTTGGACAGACGGACAACTTTTACTAAGTCATAGATATCCGTCACTTACGTTTTGGGATCCGAAAAAGAATCTTACCAAATGAGAGTGCTCCCCATCCCGCAGCCGTAACTTGTTTGCCAACCAAGTTCTCCGCTGAAGCTGGGTCAGGCAGACACACTGGACTTACTCGGTCTGAAATACAAATCAGCTAAAATACATTTCACCGCCTAAGACCTATAATATCAATCCGAAAACAAATTTTGTGAAAGAAAGAAATGCATTGCACCAGCAGTTGCATTTGGGCATTGAACAATGTTGGTGCTTCGGGGTGGATTTACCCCCAAAAGGGTAAGCTCGCAGCATAGCTCAAAGGGGTAACGAAAGGTTTTGCATGATCTACTGTCAACAAGAAAATAATACAAAATCTCACGATTAACAGTAGCGGGCCGTTCCAGCTTCAGAACTGCAATGTCATTCTTCACTGTAAACCTTGTTTTGATGTAGCCAGGGTGGACGTGCACAGTACCAACTGGAATATCCTGATGGTTTCCATCGTCGAATTTGTCTTGATCATGCTCCCCTAGACGGACGATATAGCTGAAAAAAGATTTCGCTGGAGTATAGTTTATGACTGCCGTTTTCGGCTGTTTAGATTATTAGACGTGTGTTTTGTGTTGTGTATTTCCAAAACTCTTTGCCCGAGCAGATTTGCTGCTGGAAGTACACTGTCGCGCTATCAAAAATACAATACCCTTCCCCAGTACACCTTCCCCAAGTCTAGCCTAATCTGTCTAGACGAAGTCTTACTTTCTGCGCATATTTCGAAACTTCTGTAATAAGGTCGGGTTTCGCAGATTTCTGGATACCAGGAAGTAAAACCAAACCACCCCAACAAATTCAGCCCTCAGACGCGAAACGAGATGGCGTTGATGATTAAGTTTGTCGATCTCGGTAATCCCCCATCATCACAAATACATTCATCACAGCCTGCCTTTCCTTGTAGCGACCTCTTTCTTCGGCTAACGAAATGTCGTTTCAGTAAGTATGCTGTTTTCCTTATGTTTTGTTATGATTTTGCACTTGTTTTTTTTCGCATGGTCTGAATACCGCATTACAACAAAATTTACATTCTCCTATAATTTTTCTCGAACAGGTATGTAATGTGTATCATCAGGTCCCACAGGTATTATGACAACAAATTTTTGAAGGTTGATACGATATCGTATGAGCCTCCACATAGGATGATACGAAGCCGTATCAACCTCCGCAGAAGTTCATCGAGCACTTTTCCTCGACTACCGAAAAGAAGAACTGACCTCCAAAAAATAAATAAAAGACACCACTTTCAGAAAGAAAAAACAAAAAAAAACACTAGAAAATAACACAGAGAAAAATGTTCAAAAACCGAAAGAAAATGTTGCTTTTCTTAGCCAACCAGCCTGGGTCATACGTTGTTACAATCACATTCCCACTGAAAATGCAATTTGTCAACTGAAACAACATTACTTACAACTTACTTCTATTTTCCTCTACTCTCCAAAGCGCAGCTATTAAGCAGTTACAACAATGTTTTCCTTGATTTTGCTCTGACTAAACAGTCCACGAATAAAAAACACCAGTGTTGCTACTTTTTGGGATCCCAAAACGTTAGTGACGGATACCTATGACATCGCAAAAGTTGTCCGTCTGTCCGTCCGTCCGTCCGTCTGTCCGTCTGTCAGCACGATAACTCTCGAAGGGAATGAGATATTTTGATGAAACTTGGTGTGAAGATTCTTTGGGTCAAGAGTAAGGTCGAGTTCGTAGATGGGCTCTGTAGCCCTACATTCAGGTGTGGGGGAGGGGGTTTAAATTAAGGGGCAAACAAAACATTTTGAAACAGCCAATGTGATAGTCGATTATGGGGTAAGAAGACATGCTGAACACGGTGGTGAAAACCATTTTGTCGCCGGACAAGTAGTTCGCCCGGAATCCGGCCAAAACCGGAAAGTTTGTTAAAAGTAAAAGTTTTATTTGAAGTTGATTAGATGTTCGATTTAGGGGTAAGAAGACATGCCGAACACGATGGTGAAAACCATTTTCGCGCCGGACAAGTAGTTCGCCCGGAATCCGGCCGAGACCGGAAAATTTGTTAAAAGTAAAATTTTTATTTGAAGTTGATTAGATGACAGATTTAAGGGTAAGAAGAGACGCTGAATCTGTACGCCTATGTGACATTCATTTTTTACCCGGACATATAGTTCGTCCGGAATCCGGTTGAAACCGGATTTTTTTTTAGTTAAAGTTTTATTCGAAGTTGATTAGATGTTCTTTATAGGGATAAGGAGATACGCTGAATTCGTTTCTGAATTATCGGTTTTTGGCTGGACAAGTAGATCGCTTGGAATTCGGCCGAAACCGGAAATTTGGCAGAAGTAAAGCAGGAAGTTTCGATCAGTAGGCTATCGTTAAAATAGATATGGCTTAGACAGGTATATCAGAACTTAATTTTCTCAGATGATTAGCCTGGCGAAGACTGGATTTGGCGAAGACCAGACCTATAGTTGTCAGGGTCAAATATTAAATTTTTGGGATCCCATCGAAACCTTTGGTCTTGTTCTGGTGGAACCTGTGACATTTGTCCGGAAAAAAGCAATGACATTTTGGCACCTATGAAACTAAGTCCCTTTCACTAACTATTAACGAGAAATCTCGCTTTATAATCTTTATAATCATACGCCTCAGCTTTTATGCTTCATTTTTGTATTTACTGGTAAGGAGCCGGTCGCAGAGTTCTTGCTCGCTTTGTCGAAGAAACCAAAATATATGACAAATCGCAGAATTCTGAACCAGTGGCAACACCGATTTAAGCTTGATTAATTACATCATCCGCCGCTAGATGGCATCTGCTTAGCCACAAATGAAAAAGATGGTGTTGGATATGGACTGTATAATTGTTATAGACAGAAATGCCCGGGTCACAACAGTCGTCATTTCCACATTTCTACAGTAGGCTAGGGTTGCCATTTCACTAAAAAAAATTCACTACAAAAGTAGCAAAGAAGACAAAAATTCTGTTCGAAAAAGTTATTAAAGGTTAACTTCTGACATCGAGGTTGATATCGGATTATAACAACGAGACGGCCATTGAAAATAACCTGCCGAGCCGAAGGCGAGGCGGGTTATGAAAAATATCTGAAGAGCGCAGCGAGGTTGATATTTTTAAATGGCCTTCGAGGATATCAACTGAGATGGAAGTATGTTGACTATTATAACTTTTTCGAACAGAATTTTGTCTTCTTTGGTTTTAATTATTTACTACTTTTATAGGGAAATTTTGTTCAGTGAAATGGCAAGCCTAGCCTAATGTAGAAATGGGAAAATGACTACTGTTTGTTCGAGTTCAAGTTCTTTTTAAGTTCAAGTTCTTTTTATGAATACCTAGACACGACTAACGTAATACTGACAAAAACAAAAAATAAAATCTATTAATTTAATCGAAATCCCAAGGGGTCTATGGCCCGTAGGTTGGGAAACACCTATCTTTATAATAAAATGAAATAACTCACCGAGTGTTCTCGCGAATACAACCGATCTCCACATAACCACATAAAAAAAAACAAAAAAAAAAAAAACGGGGATGTGACCCGGGCATTTCTGTTTATAGCAATACAATCCTTATCCAACACTATTTTTTTCATATTCGGCGAAGCAGATGCCATCTAGCGGCGGATTCTTAGACAGATATAATTAATCAAGCTTAGAGCCTGGTCACACTGGGCTCAAAAACCAGCCTATTCGACAAACGGCGCCTAAAACGGCGCCGATTTCTCGGCTGAAACCAAGTCTACAAAACGGCGCCGTTTGGGTCGGTTACCGATCAAGTTCAGAAAATCCCTAAGGGACGGGAGAACTGATGGCTTTGGGGCAGCTTCGGGACAATGAGCAGACTGCAATTAGGGGTGTAAAATTGAAACTTGACTAGTTTTGCAACTATCTAGTTTTGATTATGCTGGGCGAGTGTAAACTGTGAAGAATTTGCTTTCAACATCCCAGGATTAACCTAAGTTATTTGAGGAAAAAGGTAAAGAGTTTCTAGATGTCAAAATACCGTCATCCACATCTGTTTATTGTTTTCTACTGGATAAAGACAGAAAAGCATCCATTTATTGTGTTTCTCCCAGATTTTTCCTTTTGTTCAGGAGGAACAAAAAAAAACTTATTTACATTTTTCAGAAACCAACACCAGAAAAAATACCAGTCTACTTCCAGTAATATGTTTAGAAAGGCTGTTTCGCTCTAATTGATCAACAGAATTTAAAACAGTAACATTCAGAATTAGGTGAACCTTGTTCTTTTTCTTTTTTCTGATTTAGCAACCCAAAAAGCTGCCATTTCTTGGCTCTAGTGTGTCCACTTCGGCGCCGAAATGAGCCAGGAAATGAGCCGAGTGTGACCAAGCTCTTAAATCAGTGTTGCCGCTGGTTGCAGAATTCTGCGATTTGTCATACATTTTCGTTTCTTCGACAGAGCGAGCAAGAACTCTGCGACCGATTCCTTACCAGTAAATACAGAAATGAAGCATAAAAGTTGAGGTGTATAATTGAGAAGATAATAAAACGAGATTTATATATTAATGGACTGTTTAATCAGAGCAAACTCAGAAAAGAATACTGTTGTAATTGCTCAATAGCTACCTTTTGGAGAGTAGAGGAAAGCAAATTTGACAGTGCAAAACGGATACGTCAGCTAAATTTTATTAGAGCTATATATCATTTTTTGGTTTGTCCACTATATTTTTTTTTGGTTTGTCCACAAGTTCGTTTCTCCAACTTGAGCGGTTTTGAGCCTGATGAGGACCCTTGCCAAGAAGGGCCAAAATATAGCTCTAATAAAATTTAGCTGACGTATCCGTTTTGCACTGTCAAATATGATTCGCAGTCAGCTTGGGCTGAAGGAAGTTGTTCGAGTAAGTTGGAAGTAATGTTGTTTTAGTTGACAAGCTGCATTTCCAGTGGGAACGTGACTGTAACAAGGTAATAACCCAGGTTGGTTGGCTATGAAAGCAAAATTTTCTTTCAGTTTTTGAACATTTTTTTTCCACACTAGTTTTCTTTTTTTTGAAGGTCAGGCTCCATTTTTCACTAACTGAGCAAAAGTGCTCGATGAACTTCTGCGGAGGTTGATACGGCTTCGTATCATCCGCTCTGGAGGCTGATACGATATCGTATCAACCTCCCCAAGATACCTCTGGGACATAGGAAGATATACATTACATACCTGTTCGAGAAAAGTTATGATAGTTCACATATCTCCATCTCAGTTGATATAGGAATTGCAAGCTCGAAGGCCATTTAAAAACTTGAACTTCGCCACGATATCAACCTCGATGTCGGAAGTTAGCCTTATAATAAAGCTAAGAGTTTCTTTGGAATTTCGGCTGTGCTAGTAAAAATATACAGAACTGCGTTCTTTCTTTGTCCTTACCGGTTAGTTCCGTTCACGCAATGCGCTGCCGTCAGCACATGCTGATCTGTGAAGAGAGCACCTCCGCAGTAAAAGTATGTATCGTCATTACCAATCAAAGCAATGTATGGGAATCGGCCTGAAAAAAAGACAGCATAATGCCTTGAACCGGGGCTCGCGCAGCCTACTGGAGTTCCTGCCCGGATATGGACAGCGTCATCAATTCTAAATGGAAAGTTGAAATTTGAACTGACGTGGATATGGACAGCGTCATCAATTCTAAATGGAAAGTTGGAATTTGAACTGACGATATGAGTGCTGAAAATTCGGCGGGGAAATCCTGGTCGCGTGTTCGCACTATAAATTTGTAAACTGAATTCCTACTGTTTCTTCTGAGGTCTGAGATATCCCGAGAGTTTAGATAACATGGAATTTTGTTCTGTCTTTTAACTTTCACTTTCTGCTGGAGGGGCATGTCACGAGACGCTTTGTTTGAGGTGGCAGAATTAGGCGGCACAATTCAAATTTTGAAACAGCGTCGTAGCGTTGTCGGTCGAAGCGATTTTTAGCATCAAATGAGCGCGTCCGCATTCTTTGCCGGCCCTTAGTCGCGCTCGATACGCTTTTCCTAAAATTCCTTCCGGATTAGTTATTTTTTGCAGCTAGATGCGCTAGTGTAAAGTAAACAACGACCCGTTACTTCTTGGTGGGCGTTTCACCAGGTCTGTTTGGGTATTTTCAGTTTCTTTTATATTTGTCTCTTAGGCCTGATCATGTTTAAAATTGTGCCTCTATGTGTGCTCTACCCAACTCTAATGCGTTAAACTTCATCAAGCTTGTCAATACTGGTTTCCAACTTTAGTGCTGACTGCTGGCTGGCTTTTCCATGTGGCTAATTCGCGATTCGGTATAATAATAAAAATAATAAGCTTTTATTCCGCCAAAAAGACGAGTTTAAAAAAATAAATCGACAACAACTAAACATCGGCATCATAAACACAATCATAACAAACCACTATATAACTATAATATATCGGTACGAACCGAACGTGTATTCGCTTACTCTCCGTTCATATAACTTATACCAAGATCTAACGCGTGACTGTTATTGTTTCTCTGTAGCACATTTGGCGGCAGTTCGTCATTAGATTTCAGGAAGGCCGTATTCTAAGCAATAACCAATTCTTAGTTAAGACCATAAAAGTCTTAAAGGACCTATCTTGCTTATTCTGCCTTTTATACTATACCTAGCTCCCTTGTGGAATTATAAGCTTTTTAATTCCCCACCTTTCTCTATTGTTTAGTTTAGTGCCTACGAATTTTTAGCGCTTTTTCGGTCGTGCCGAGTTTTGCCTGTCACACAACACAAAGTTTGCCAGAATCTTCAATGTCCGCTGACAAACTCTTTCGCATATAAGGATAAGTGAATTTTCTGGTTTTAACTTCTTTTATTTTGTTAGTTTTCAAACTTTTTAGCCACGAAACATCCAGTTTTCAGACTTTTTGCGCCCAGCCGCCGCGTCGGAGAGCAGGAAGGCTGGATACAGTCGACAAGCGCTAACAAGAAAATCGCTAATTTCAGGTGGAAAGTAATGGTATTATAGAAAAACGTTTTTGATGATCCATTTGATGGGGAAAAGATCATTTCTAGTAAGAGTTGTGCTTTAACTAAGAAAATATAAAATTGCTGGTCAGACTGTAGCTTTGTGGTGGGTTTTTCCTTTTTTTTACGCATAAAGTATCTAATACTCTTGATGACTAACTCTTCGTGCCGAGGAAGAATCGCCGTGTTCCAAGCGAAGAGCCAGATACGTCACGACGATAAACGTTGTTGATTGGTTTACACGGTATTTAAATAAATTTTGGGGGCTCATTTGGGTGACGTTTCTTGTTCTTTCCGAGGTTCACTGGCGTGTTTCGGACTTAGTCATATCAGGGACCCATACATTTCCTTTAATGACTCGCCATTCAGGGGGGCTTGTCAATAAGAGATTTCTGATGCGCTGTTGACCGAGCGTCAGATAGTTCGAGAAATACCCACGGGGATAAAATATTGCCTTGAGGGAGGAGTCTCTTTGGTCTCACGTCCAAGGAGGCCCGGGATTGGCTCTATCTGAGCAAGAACACCGATTCGACCCAAGTGGAATTTTTGGAAACTAGGTGAGAATCGGGCAACATAGCAACATAGAAGCATAGGAAATGACAAGCCCCCTGAATGGCGAGTCATTACAGGAAATGTATGGGTCCCTGGTCATATAGAGTATTAACAATCTTGCTCGGCTCTCACTAGCTTGGAATTGTAATCAGCGCTCATGTACTTACCGATAGGGGCTGTTGTAGCTCCGACTGCTTCTGGTCCCCCTACATCGGGGAACTGCGGGGAAGCTTTCTCAGGATTACAGGTGCTTTGATACTGATATTTGGACGTCGGTTGGGACTCACGTGACTCAAAAGAAACTGAAAGAAGTAACTAATTATACTTCACCGGCCATCAGAAGCAGGGCGGGACCCAGGCACGATTGTGTGTGTGTGTGGGGGGGGTCTTGGAGAGCTGTAGAAGGTTTGAAGAAGTTTTTTGTGGCAAATGTTGAGCTGTATATTCAACTAGCACTTATATATTTCATGTTGACTAGCTTAGAATTAAAAACTGTAGTCGAAATGGAAGGATTGGTCAAACTATAGGGGAGAGGGTGGCAGGTCCGGACATCGGCTTTGCAAACCTCGCTATTGAAATTTAAATCACGCAAAACTGTTTTACAGAGCTGTTACACTTATACGCTTCTTTGAAAATTCCCGCCGTTGCACTTTTGCAACAATAGCAAACCGATACAAGTGTCACTTTTTTTTGCACGAAAGTAAGTTCTACGTCATGGGGTTGGCACCTCATTTTGGTAGTTCCGAACCCATTTACATAGTCGGCGATTTTTATTTAGGTAGCGCTCTACCATTTTAAAAATGAATTTCCGTAACTGATACAACGGTTTGAGAGTTACAAACTTATTCTGTGAAAACAGGAGCACGGGCACGTCCGGACAAAAACACTTGGGTCTGATTCGGACAGCAAAGAAAGACAATCTATATGCCAGTAGGCAACCTATGCCACTGGCATGTCTGTCACTTTTATGCAATTGCAGTTTTAAAAAGTTGTCAATAAAATAGTACCTTACCTTACCTTACCTGAAGGGAGAAAAAAGAAAAGAAGAAAAGAAGAGAAAATCGGCCCAAGGAAGGAAGGCAAAAAGGCTCAAAAAGTCTTCACGACCCATTCCGGAAGAAAACATGTCATATTCAGACCCAGAGGTAACAGCATATCCGGATGATAAAGGTGACGGTATACTTGTACAGTTTTCACAAAACGGAAGCAAACGAACGAAACTAAGTTGAGGCAACGAAAGCAAATGAAAAAATTTGTATACGACTTTCTTGAAAGTCCTTCCTGGGTAAAACAAAAAAAGAAGTGATGTCTGGAGATGTCCCAGCCATGTCCAAACCTGCTCCCAGTCTGGGGGCAGGTCCGGACAAAAGTAGCTAACAGGAAAATGGAATTTGCAACGAAAAGTTTGCAGGTAACAACAAACGTAACGAACCTGCCCCCCTCTCCCCTACATGTTATGATCAGGGGCGTCGCTAGCCAAAACTCGAGGGGGGGAGGGGGGGCAGGGCGCCTGCCGTCGCCCTTCCCAGCTTTTCGTCACACATGTATTACATCATCACCTGCAAGTTAGTGTTGAAGAGTGAAGAAGCCTAGTCGTCGTATCTACGAGCTCAGGGGCGGTTTGAAGGGCTTGGGCGTGGGGGGTGACTACCTCAACTTATACGACAGATGTCCGACAAGGTAAGGAATACCAATTAGAAACAATAGCCAAGAAACACAGCACCGCATGCTGGAAACTGTGCGAATTTAAAGAAACCTAAGGTCAACGTCATTTGTAATAACAAGAGTTCGCTTCCGCAATAGCCCGACCCACAGCAGTTCCCAATGACTGTAAATCAGACGGATTGAAAATGAGCAACGCAGGCGAAATTTCTTAAGTAGGCTATGACTTATTTCGAGTAAAATACCACTTCCCCCAACAAAATCTGGATTTTAATGTGACCCAAGCCCCGAAATTCCAAGCCTAAAACGCGAACGAAATGACGCGAGTTTCCAGTAAAACAGTCTACTAAAAAGGCACCGCCGGCAAAATTTTGTGAAATCCTGTATGATCAGAAATTAAGGGCCACTTAGCACGGAGCTGCCGGTCTGTCTTTGTTCACGAA
Organism: Branchinecta lindahli; assembly: GCA_023053555.1. Taxonomy (NCBI): domain Eukaryota; kingdom Metazoa; phylum Arthropoda; class Branchiopoda; order Anostraca; family Branchinectidae; genus Branchinecta; species Branchinecta lindahli. The sequence continues at coordinate 10,202,268 of JAKZAO010000003.1, forward strand.
GAATCCAGAAAATGCGAGACATTGAGCTGGAAGCTGGTAATGTGGTTCAGTTTTACCCTTTCAGAAAAAGAAGTACTGATCATCCAGAAAAAAAAATGAAACAGAGTAGACTTGTTCCGAGTTTCCAGTTAAAAAAAAAAAAAAATCAAATCAAATGACATGTTGCAATAATCAGGCCCGTCATTACACCGTCGCTCATTACTCATGAAGTCGATTTATTTTTAAACGTCGCACTGCAGGAAAATACTTATCATCAACTTAAGAAACTAGCAAATTATTAAAATTGTACACGACAAGCAAAATCAGCCTGATTTTTACATCAGTTGGGAGATACTGGTACAGAACAGATCGTGTTAAAATTGTCAATCTGGCATGCTCGAAACATGCGACTGATAATCCAGTTCCTGAAGTCTCAAACGCTCGAGAACCCTGAAAGACATAGCTCCAAGCTGGGTGTCATCGCAATTCTTGGTAACCCTGAACTAGCCTTAGTGACTATTTCGGGCGCACTTAAAATTCACCCTGAATTTTAAAGGGGCCCAAAATCCGAGGTGTTTTTGCTTATATTCCTTGTTGTCTGACACAAATGCATTTACCAAATGGCGAACTTCACACTGCATCGCCCAGTTTGTAATCTGGTTTTGAGCCAAAATCTTTGTATTTTAGCAGAAAGCAGGCTGATTTTTTTTTTGTCAGTTTCAATATAATTTGGTGTTGAGATCACTGTATTTTAGCGGAAAATGTTGATTTTTTAAATATTCCATCCTGTAAGGCAAGGCGTCAACAATATAAGCGTTGAGAATTTTTTTAAATATAAATTCAGAACAAATCTATTTTGTATTTACTTTTTTCTGGATGATCACTGCTTATTTGAAAAGGGTTGCGTGTAATAGCACTTCTAGCAACTTCTGTAAAATACCTCATTCCGTTTGGGAGTTATCGTGGGCACAGACGGAACCCTTGCTTTCGTTTGGGATTCCAAAAAGATGGTCGATGGTAAATGTTTCATAAAATTTTACCTGCGGCGCCTTTCTTAGTATTCTCTGAATATTCAAAGAATGCGTCATTTGAGCGTGGTTCTAGGCTTGGAATTCTGGGGTTTGAGTCGCTTTAAAAGCTAGAATTTTTTGTGAGATGTTTTAAGATGTTTACCCCATATTCGAAACTCAAAAGATTTTATGAATTCTAAAGATTTCTAATTCTCAAGATCGTGACAAATCTCAATAGGGTTTTGATCGAAAGCCTCAGAGGGTGTTACTCCTCACATTCAAAGTTACCCCGTTCTATGGTATTCTGTGATAACACCAGTACACCGTGCAGTCCCATGAGGCCATGATATCAGTCCTATCCTACCCAGTGCCGAAATTTCCTGATATTGCCCTGATGCTAAAAGAAAAAAGTTCCAACCGTGCGATAAAAAGTGATAACGCACAGCCAGCCGTGCGATAAAAACTGATAACACACGGTTGGTCGGTTCATCAAGTTCATCGAGCATTTTCCCTCAAGTACTGAAAAATACAGCCTGATCTCCAAAAAATGAATAAAAGACATCACTTTCAGGAGGAAAAACAAAAAACACTAAAAAATAATACAGTAACCAAAAATGTTGGATAACGTTGTAGAAAAGTCTTTAAAAACTGAAAAAAAATGTTGCTTTCCTAGCCAGCCAACATGTGTTATGCCTTGTTACAGTCACATTCCCACTGGAATTAAATGGAACTTGTCAACTGAAACAACATTACTTCCAACTTACTCTAACTTGTTTTCCTCTAGTCTCCAGAAGGCAGCTATTGAGCAATTCCAACAGTATTATTTTTAATTTTTCTCTGAAAAACAGTCCATCAATATCCAGTGTTGCCACTTTTTCTGATGGAACCTGTGACTTAGACTTTTGGTAAGAAAAGAAACAATGATATTTTGGCACCTACGAAAGTACGTCTTTTTCAAAAACTATTAACAAGAAATCTCGCTATATCATCTTCACAATTACGCCTTAACTTTTATACTTCATTTTTGCATTTACTGCTAAGGAACCAGTCGCAGACTTCTTGCTCACTCTGTCGAAGAAACGAAAATGTATGACACATTGCAGAATTCTGCAACCAGCGGCAACACCGGATTGAGCTTTATCAATTCTATCTACCCTAAGAATTCCGACGCTAGATGGCATCCACTTCGCCACAAATGACAAGATTTCGTTAAATATTGATTTGTATATGCCTGGGACACAACAGTAGTCGTTTTCACATTTCAACAGTAAGCTAGGGTTGCCATTTCACTAATCAGAAATACAGAAAAAGACGCTGCTCAGCCAACCCTTTAGCGACAACCTTGCGAAGGTTAAAGATAGTTGATAATGACAATGGATATATATTTCCTGAAACAACATCCTACTATCCCTTACTATTTTGCGTTACCTTAGTTACTAGCAACGTTAGCATTAATTTCTTAAAAAAAGATTGAAATAAAACAGTTGCTTTTGTACCGAATTTCCGCCAGGAGGTATCATGGGTCTGCACAGTGTACTAGTGTTATAATCATTATCGCCCTTGCTTTTCTTCGGGCGATAGCGGAAAATTTGGCCCGGGGGTGGCATGATAGGCTGATATCTCCCGAGCGCAGCGAGGGTGATATCTGCCTATCATGCCACCCGCGGGCCAAATTTTTCCGCTATCACCCTCAGCAAGGGCGATAATATATAATAAGGGCAGGCCGATCTAACCCCAGCTCAGAGCATGCTCCAGTGATCATTTTTTATTTGTGAAGGATCTTTGAACAACCACTGCCTAGGTGAGCGCCCGTTTAACTGAGCTTTTATGGTCGGGCGCTCTGCAAGCGCCCAGATTAGCTTAATTATTTGATCGGGCACTCTGCGAGCGCCCAGATTAGCTTTTTTCTTTCTTCGAGGAGGGATGGTATACCACCCCCCATAGCGACGCCCCTGGTTATGATTGCTCGCTTGCTCGTCCAGAAACTCCTTCAAACCTACTCTAGGTACCTTTCAAAACGATAATCCGAGGTAGGCTATCTGTGTTGCATTACTTCTGCTTTCCATCTTGGCTGGTTCAAAAGACGTTTTGATAAGAAAGAACTCATTAATACCGGACGTTTAAGTTTCGGAACGATTCAGAAGGAACATTACTGATCTATTCCGATATTCATGGGCAATTTATTTTACACATCAGAGCAGGGGTAGCTCAGCTCGTATTCACGTGCGTAGCTCAGGTCTTCCAATTGTACTGAAAATTCTAATTATTTTAAACGCAAAACGCCTTCCCACTCATATCTCTCAAGCACGCCGGAGAGAGTAGAGGGAAATCGCCATATTCCGAAACTATCGTATCATCACTAATTTCGGTCTCATACATATCAGAACGAAACACATGTAGGCCTACCTTCGCGTTCAGCATGGATGTGAAAAATGGCACAAACGAGCTTCCATACCGATTTGTTCGGACTTGAAGATAAAATGGCAAAACAAAACGAAGCATACATTACTTTGTCTAGAACTCCTGCTAACTCTTGCGGAACTGTAATCCCACGTAAGCAAGAGCAGCCATACCACAATAAAATGTGTCATGCTAGCAGGACTACCAAGCACCAATGTAAGACTGTGTTCAAAACGGTTCAACTATCATCCTTACAAGGTATCCCTGTATTTTCCCACCAAATTTTGTGTCGTCTTGCCAAAGCAACAGGTTTATCGTCAGTTACCAAGAACTCACCGAGGAGTCGCAGGGTTACCCAGAGATGTAGAACCTACATAAAATAGGGCCTCAAAAAATGCGCTAGAGCTGGTTATATTTAAAACCAACTCATCCTGATCCTAGTAACCTTCTCCTTCCAAGGAGGTGCTATAAACACAGACAAATCTGCACAAGCATCCATCTAAAAACTTTCAGGTTGCTACTCTCCAGTGGCTAACGCCCTTTGCTCACCACCTAGCTGGATGCGACCAGCAACACAGTGATTCTTGATTTCCTTCTCTCTTCATGGTGAATCATTACTGAATAACTAGCAATGCATCAGTTCAGTTTTCGCTATCAACATGCACAAATTTCACCTTGCGAACATTTCAATGTCTCCGATCTTTTTTTTACTTCTTGCAATAAAATTGGTTGTAGGAAAATAAATGTTTTTGCCTGAAATCTTAGCTGGAACAGATACGAGGGGTTACCCAATCCCCGGCACCTGCTATACAAACTTCACCGGCACCGGCCGAAACAAGCGGCACCGGTACCGGTCACAAATTAGGTGATATTAATGTTCGTACCTGGCACCGACTGGACAGATGCCACGCAGTGCCGGTAACTACCTGGCACCGAGGCACTTGCTACACACTACAACCGAGAGTGGGCAACCCCTCCCACAGATAGTAAATGAAAAAAACGGCAAACGAAAAACTCCAGCATGCCAAGTTGCTGCTTTGTGTTTCGAGAAGCGGACAACCGGAATATAACCCTGAAAAACGATAAGATTATGCCAGACAGATGCTGCCTTTATAGGAAATAACGATGGGTTCCGATCCGATTCCCCGGAAGTAACGATCCGATTCCCCGTTCAAAAGTTATAAATACGTCCTCCTGGATTCCGGATTCCTCCTGCCGCCATTCCCCCCACGGTGGTCGGATCAGGGAATTGGCTATTTCCAAGTTAATTTGGTCGGGTCCCTAATACGCCTGCCAAGTTTCATCGTCCTAGGTCTTCTGGAAGTACCCTAACTCGAGAACAGTGGACCGACAGAAAACTGATCGATCGGTATATGGCACTTGAGCGAAGCCAAGTGCCATAAAAACGGGTTGTCGACATAGCGTCCCCATGACAAAACGTCCCCGTGACAAAACGTCCCCACTCAAAACGTCCCCTGACGAGACGTCCCCATGGCGAAACGTCCCCGGCTACAGAGTTACATCAGACCGGCATTCTCTCAAAGCGGAATAATTTAAGACCACGGCATGGGAATATGGGATTAAAATCGCCTAGGCATACAAATGTTATCCCAGGCAATTCAGGGTTTATTAATCACTTGACGACTACTACAAAATGAGCTACAAGCTTTTACCAACTCAAAAAGCAAAGCCCAATGATCCGAATCCACCTATGAATTTGTTTCATGAAGGTAAGTAAACTAGGACTTGTTTAGCTTTTCTCTTTACTTGTCTCAGAATGGACGGGACTCGGCCGGCTATGAGCCATTGCAGATTTTGGGGGCACTCTTGACCTACAAGTAAATAGGTATATCTGCATACACTGGATTCTGCAACGACACTGATAAGGTTTGGAAGGCACTTACCGGCCGGCGTTACGTTTACGGCAACTAATTTGCTAATGTGGACAAGTATTAAGCGCCGGCCGTGTTATCGCCCGCTGACAACTGTTATAGCACTCGCTGGCGCTCGGGCGATATCAGCCTATCGAGCTACCCGCGGGCCAAATTTTTCCGCTATCACCCTCAGCAAGGGCGATAAGCCGATAATGTATAAAGTTAGCTGGACTGCACAGAATCAGTTAATCTGGAAGGTGAAACCTCGCATTTACTTTGAGTTCATGCTCAAGACTCGTATATCCAGTTGCAAAAAATAACTGATTTATTCGAAACCGATTCCATAAAATACATTCCAGAGCATCCTTCTGCACAAATACAGTAAAATGCAAGAATAGAGAGATTTCACCCTACCCAAAGAAAACGGATATTTCTACACCGTCATCGTCGGGATCATAACAAAATAAATTAACATTACGAGGTACAGGACTTTCAACTTTGAGACTAAATTACCGGCCTTGGATAGCTGATGTGAGTCAGAGAGTTGTTGGAATCGTTATCTGGCTTCTTCTTGTTGGAATAATACAACTTTTGCAAATTAATGTTCTTTTTTATAAAAGTTTGAAGGCTTCAAAGTTTGTAAACAAAGACGGAGGCTCGCGTATTGGTCGGTTATGACGCAGACTTCAAGGAACGCGTCATAGCTGACCAATAGGACGCGAGACCGACGACGGACGAGGACCGTTCCGTTTTCGTCGGATATGGTGCAATCTCTCTGTAGGCTCGTCATCCCTTCTACCTGGTCTGCTAAATGCCTCCGATGTTCTTTGACAGCAAGTCATGGGACTTGCAGCCATGTCATTTCAACGTCACGCCATTTTTACCCGTCTCATTCTGTCTAGTCTTGTAAAGGTCGGGCTTCACTACCCAGATTGTTCGCCCGGATTCTGGGTTCCGTTTTCTTCGATACCGGTATGGGTAGTGAAGACAGGTCTGAAACGGTCTGAAAGCACCCCGGACGCGTCCGGTAATCTGGTAGAAAAATCTACCAGATTCCCGCGTTCTGGGTGATTTCCCGCGTTGCGCTGAGGTGGTAAAATCTAAGAAAATGACAGAAGTGCTGAAAAATGCCCAAAAGTGGACTGTTGAAGAGACATTTGATTTGATTTCTGTTTGGGACCGTCTTCACATAATCCGGACCCCAGATTCTGGGGCGTCTGGGTAGTGAAGCCCGACCTTAACATCACAGGTGTCATATCACTCATTTCTGGGCTCCAGAGTCAAACAGATGTCAACCGGTCAGAATCCGTTGCCTCGTCCGTCCAGCCCCCGATGCCGTAACATCTTGGTAGCACTTCGGAGTCCGATCCGTCTGTCGCCAACCCTGTCACAGGGGTACACGCCACCAGCGCTTTCCATTGGGTTTCCACGGGTCCGGTGCTTATCCAAGTGCAATACTCGGCAGAGCTAAAGGCTACTGGTAAGGACCGAATACAGATTTTACGAATCGGCGAATTCATTCCAGAGATTCCAGAATCGGCGAATTCATTATCCAGACGAAGGATACAGCACCCCACAATGAGCTTAAGACAGGCAGAAGTAGGCATTATTACTGTATGTGCAGCTATTACTCTACAATTGGTTACATATAAACCGATGAATAAGAAATGCACCGAAATTCGAACGATGAGAGACGATTTGTACTGTTGAAACTGGGTAACGTCTAAGCGGAGCTATCTCGAAAACATACCGATACTAGTTCGAAAAGAAATCTCAATTAAAGTCTGAAACTTACAATTTTTAAGATATCGAAAAAAGTGTTTTTACGTTAGATGGGTGAAAAGAAGTAGTTCCGCTCATACGCTACTAATACGGGAATATCACAAAAACTTAGCCGTGCACTGACATTTATGAATCAACACCAATAAAGGGATTTCCAGTGGTCGAGCTACAACTACATCAGCAATTTTGCCTATGATGTCTTTAAGAACTTCTCGGGGACAGCTGTCCACGACTGCCAAATCCTAGTTCGCGAATAATGTTTCTGTAAATTATATGAGTGTATGATATTTTTTATTCTTTTTACTGCACTGACGCACTTGGGCAGTGCGTAATACGCTGTTCATTGATCCATTCGTTTTATGGAAAAGGGGTTTAGCGGAAGTGCTATAGACACCGATGCTTATTGGCAGTTATTGGCTCAACTTTGATACACCTATGGCCTTTGGTTTATCATTGCACATGAGTGGATGGTCGTGTACTCAATGTAACAAACAATTATGAACCGCCGTAAGGGATGTGTATGCAGCAGTTCCACCAATGGGGGTTGGTAAATGTCACCGGGACGGTTCAGATCTACTTTGCAAAATTCAAAGTTACAAGGAAAGAACGGATCAAGAATTTTTCGTGTCCGGTTACGAACTTAGGACGCCATGGCACTTAAGCCTATGGGAATGTTATCATTCCACCTAATGTTATCATTCCTCCTAAAGTTCAAACCAATCAAAATGTCGGAATAAAAACTGTAGAATACTGCTCTTGGAAAAGATGACAGGCGAACCGAGCTGGATGAAAAAGACGTTTTAGGCAAAAAGGCTGGTGCGAGCGCAGCTTAAAGTCTGGTCATTAGCATAATATGGAATCGTCTCTCATGATCATGCTGCTCACCAAACCAATAAAGCCACCAATGGGGATGCAGCGAAATAGCGTCCCTTTTCTTTCAGCTTGTTAAGCCGCCGCCATAATCTGGGGGCAGTCCTTAACGCTGCACTCGGTGCGCAGGCGCGATTCGAGCGCGTCGAAAAGGAGCGGCTTCTTGCAGAAAGCGCAGTCCTGGAAAGAAAACTCGGGTCAGTCTTCCCATCATGAATTCGAAGCGTAGCCTATTCAATTTGTATTTCTCAGTTATTGTTGAAGGACACCTCGCACTACATAGTGTTTCTGCTCAGATGTTCTGAAATAGTTGACCACTTAACAACTAAGCTACGCTTCCAGAGAATTACACACGGCATCGCTGTTTTCAGCCTCTTACCATGTCCCTTGCCTTGGATGACAATCTTGGCAAAATATGCATAACCGGTCTTCGGACGAATAAGCTCCTAGGAAACAGTGCTCGGGCGCATGATACGTCACGCAAAGAGAACAAAAGTGGCAAGGGTGATAATCAGTGCATTGCGAATACAGGAGATAGGAGTGAATATTGGTTTTTCCACAAGTTCATTTTCCAGCTCGAGTCTGAAGAGGACCCTTGCCAAGAAGGCCGAAATATAGCTCTAATAAAGTTCAGCTGATGTATCTGTTTTGCCCTGTCAAACAAGACCAAAGGTTCCGATGGGATCCCAAAATTTCAATATTTGATCCAGACAATTAGGTTTTGTCTTCGCCAGATCCAGTCTTCGCCAGGCCAAACAGCTAATCATTAATAAATCCAAGCTCAGATATGGATTCAGCATGTGCGTTTACCTCTATAAGCCGATTGAAACGATCCTAGCTTACTTCTGTGAATTTTACGGTTTTGGCGAAATTCAAGAACTACTTGTCCGGCGAAAAACTAAAGCTCAAAAACGGATTCAGCGTATCTCCTTACCCCTATATCCAACATCTAATCAACTTCAAATAAAACTTTTACTTTTAACAAATTTTCCGGTTTTGGCCGGATTCCGGGTGAACTACTTGTCCGGCGATAAAATGGTTTTCGTAGCCTATTCTTGTTCAGCATGCCTTCTTACCCCTACATCAAACATCTAATCAACTTCAGATAAAACTTTAACTTCTAACAAACTTTCCGGTCTTGGCCGGATTCCGGGCGAACTAATTGTCCGGCGAGAAAATGGTTTTCATATTCGTGTTCAGCATGGTTTCTTACCCCAAAATCAAACATCTAATCAACTTCAAATAAAACTTTTACATTTAACAAACTTTCCGGTTTCCGCCGGATTCCGGGCGAACTACTTGTCCGGCGCGAAAATGGTTTTCATATTCGTGTTCAGCACGTCTTCTTACCCCATAATCGACTATCACATTAGCTGTTTAAAAATATTTTGCTTGTCCCTTAATTTCAACCCCCTCCCCCACCCCTAAATGTAGGGCTACAGGGCCCATCTACGAACTCGACCTTACTCTTGACCCAAAGAATGCTCACACCAAGTTTCATCAGAATATCTCATTCCCTTCGAGAGTTATCGTGCTCACAGACGGACGGACGGACGGACGGACAGACGGACGGACAGACAGACAACTTTTGCGATGTCATAGGTATCCGTCACTAACGTTTTGGGATCCCAAAAAGGGGAGATAGGATCCACTTATAAAGTGAAGAACCTTGGGAACGAGAATGGATGGAAATACTACTGGAGTATAATGAATTATTATCATAAGTACGACGTGTCCTTTAATTGTAAATTTCTCTTTTTTCTACTCAGACGCTTTTCTTGTTGTTTAGCATAAATGTGTAGCTTACTATTTCCCACATATTCTATATATCACCAGAAGACCCACAAATTCCTGTAATGACTCGCCATTCAGGGGGCTTGTCATTTCCAATGCTTCTGTGTTGCTATGTTGCCCGAGCCTCACCTAGTTTCCAAAAATTCCACTTGGGTCGAATCGGCGTTCTTGCTCAGATAGAGCCAATCCCGGGCCTCCTTGGACATGAAACCAAAGCAAAGAGACTCCTCCCTCAAGGCAATGTTTTATCCCCATGACTGGGTACTTCTCGAACTATCTGACGCTCGGTCAAGAGCGCATCAGAAATCTCTTATTGACAAGCCCCCTGAATGGCAAGTCACTACAGGAAATTTCTGGGTCCCTGATATCACATATATTCAGTAAGTCATTCGTCGTCTCAGTGTGCATGTACCTAATAAAAACATGGGCGAGAAACACAAAACTAAACTTGCAAATATTATCAGACATAAGCGAAGCATTCACTGTAAAAAGTTTCTCCGAGTAGGCTACGGATTAAAGTTAGATGCAGTATTTGCTACTGGGATTAACATTATCTCTACTGAGATAAGATTAATCCGAATTAGAGAAAAGATTATCTCAGTCGAGACAATATTGATCCCAGTAGCAAATACTGCAAGATTTTTTTACGCTGTTGTTTTACAACTTGTTTTGTCTTAATTTCGACCCTATATAGTAGGTCGCCTTAGCTTAAAAAATGTGAACAGTGTTTCAACATTCAACTGTACGACACATTAAGAATTAAACTCGACAAAAAAGACTGATGCCTTTCCAAATAGTCTGTATGCTTAGGCCATCAAATATACCTTTCCACATTTCAGTCCCTTGAACTCCATTCCAACATCTCTCCAAACAGTAACCAAGTCGTCAACGAACTTGTCCATCATCTCAACCGTGTGGTGTGGGGTCGGGGCAATGCGGAGCTTTTCTTGGCCTTTCGGGACAGTCGGATAGCCGATGGCCTGTACGTAGTGTCCATAGTCGCGCAAAAGGAAGTCAGAGATTTTGGCCGAGTTCACTGGGTCGCCGACCTAGAAATGAATGAATGAATTTTATTGTCACCAACAACACCAACTAACAAAATAGAACAAATAACAAATGAAAAGCACAAAATAAACGAAGAGAACACATTTACAGAGATACGCTCTTCCAAGTATTGGTGGTAGGGCAGTGCAATAATTCTCTAAATTGCTTCTACAAAGCCGTTTTTTCACCGTGGGACCTGAAGTAGGTACTTCGCTAATTTAAGAGCGTGTTCCATCTTACTTACCGTAGTTACCATGACGGCACGATTTTTTTTTTTCGAATATTTTCTTCAAGATATCAGTCCACGGGGTAATCTCGCCAATCACGTTCCAGAGATCCGTAGTTACCACGCTTACTACGTTCCCGAGCAGAGCATGGTAAGCAAATAGTTACTATTTCGAGAAAGTTGGAACGGTCAGCGTAGTAACTTTTCGTGAGGTTGGAACGGAAATAGTAACTATAGTTGCTATTTTTAGAACGGCGGAACAAACTCTAAAATGCTGCATTCTAAGCTCACTTTTGTCAGGTTTAGTCACAACATCCCAAAACGGGGTTAGGTACAGAATGTGAGGCAAGGAAATGGCACTGCATAATCGAGGGCAACAGCAAACGATCATAGCAATGTTACCTCAAGCTGCTTACTCGCGAATCCTAGTCAGAACCGTCTCGAATTCGTTTCATGTCTAGATTCTCGTATGTTTTTTTTCGTACCTGAAGGTGGATTAAGATTCCCGATTTCAGTCCAACTAGTCACTAATCACGAATCCGATCGCAAGTAAGCTTTTTCGATCCGAAATTCCCTATTCCTTCCCCCCCCCCTCCCTTCGTCAGAGAAAACTTCTCTGCCAAGCGGAAGCCAGAGTTGACCCTTACTGCAAATTTATCGTCCATCGCCCTGGACCTTCATGTTTCTGCCCTTGACCATTTTCCCGCTTTCCACCTGGGAAGATTTTTTTTTAGACCCGATTAGTGCCTTCTTTTTTCTGTGCTTGTTTGTTTTATCCTGGGCATTTACTCCGTTACTCCGTCCTTTTCTTTTATTGTGCTGCGTTATTTCCCTTTTTTGTGCATAAATAAAAATTCATCACCATCATCATGATCATCAAAGAGCCCCAAGAAAAATTGACCACTTACAAACACTGGAATGATGTGAGACGGGGTATGTTCTACGGAGATGCCAGCCGCCTTTAGCTTATTTCTCAAATAGCGAACGTTTGACTGATGCTGGCCTCTCAGTTGACGCCCTTCCTCAGACCGGAGGGTGCGAACGGCTTCCAGCGCGCCACCCAAAACGGGGGGTGGCAAAGAGGTGGTAAAGATGAACCCGGCGGCGTAACTTCGAACCATGTCAATAAGAAGGGATGAGCCAGCGACGTAGCCACCGATGTTACCGAAAGCTTTGCCTGGAAATGGAAAAAATGGTAAAATTTAGAAGCGCTTACTAAAAGGCTCTTTGAATACGTGGGCACTTCTTTTAAGTCTGGTCTATATATATAATTATTTGTCTCTCTAGATAAAAATATGTGCAGTGTTGTTCTTGTTTTTGTTTGTGTTTATTCGTATTGCAATGGGCTTTTTATACAATAAATCTATCTATAAATCATCGATCTCGATCTCGAGTGAATGCCGAGGGACAAGCTGCAAGTCACGGCGGTGGTGTCGGCCTTGTTTGCAGATCGTCGATCCCTAATCGTCTCTTACAAACGGGTATTCCCCGGAAGCCCGAATTCGAAGTGATATGGGTGTGGACCAGGCCAAAAGCACTTCCAAAGGAAGTCTCTTCAGTGGTTTTCGGTGTGGTCTACTATCCACCTCGTGGACCTTTTCGGAAAGACCTAGTTTTATACCTGCAACAATGCACAGATTACATTCGGTCGAAATATCCACACGCTGCTATAAACATTCTCGGTGATTTTAATGATTTGCGATCCAGTTGGCTGGAAAATTCCCTCTCTCTGAATCAAGTCGTCCAGATAAATACCCGTGAAAACAAGATTCTGGACTTAATATTTACTAGTTGTCAAGAATTTTACCTTGAACCTTACAGCTTACCTGCAATCGGATTGAGCGATCACCTGACAATAGTCTGGGAACCCAACTCATGGCGTCCCGAACGCGTGAAGAAAAAGGTAGTGTATAGGCCTTTCACGGAAGATCAAATTAAGTGCTACAAAGAATGGTTAAAAACCAAAAACTGGTCCGATGCCCTTGCGTGTGATAACGCGAACGAATTAACAGAGACTGTATGCAACGAGTTGTACCTGAAATATCAAGAAATATTTCCAGAGAAAGTTCTAGTCTCTAAGCCACAATGTAAACCTTGGATATCAAGTGAAGTGAAATCTCTGGTAATCGAGCGAGATAATCTGTACAAGTCGGGAATGCGTTCCGAGGCGAAGAAACTTCGGAATCTGATTGTGAGTAAGATCAGAAAGTGTCGGAAAGATTACGGAGTACGAAGTGTTCTGTCTTTGATAAAAACGAACCCAAGAAATTTTCATACAAAGGTACAACAAATGATGGGGAAGGACAAAAAGCCCTTAAGTGTTTATGACAGCGAGGGCAACCCCCTTAGCGCAAACATTATAAACGACCACTTTGCAACAATTTGCAGAGTCCATCCCCCTTTAAGTCAATTGCCTGACATCGCCCCCAGTTCAGATATTCCTGTGATTGGTCCAAACGCAGTATTTGAAAAATTACGAAAACTTGATACTAGTAAAAGTAATTATCCGGGCGAGATACCGATTAAGCTGTTTGTCGAGTGTGCAAGTGAACTGACCCTTATTTGTACCGCAGTTTTTAATCAGTGTTTCTTAGATGGTATTTTTCCAAATTGTTTTAAAAGGGCTTTTATTACTCCAATACCCAAGACCCGAAATGTTAAGACTGTACATGATCTCAGGCCGATTTCGAAGACGCCAGTATTGTCAAAAGTGCTAGAAAGCTTTATTTTGGAGTCCCTTCTCAGTGATGTGGAAGATAAGTTGGACCCTGCGCAGTTTGGGTTTCGACAAGGGCATAGCACAACCCATTATTTAGTAAGACTATTGGATGCAGTAATGAAACATCTAGAGAATGATAACTCGTATGCTGAAATTATTTTGGGTGATATTATTAAAGCTTTCGACAGCATTAATCATCAAACTGCAGTTGACGAAGCAAGAGCAATGGGGGCTCGTGAGTTTATTGTTCGGTTAGTTGCTAGTTTTTTAACGGGTAGGACTCAGTGTGTTATGCTAAGTCCAGACAACATTTCCAGCTTTTTAGATATATTTTGTGGAACCCCACAAGGCACAAAGTTGGGGCCTCTAATCTTTTTGATCGTTTTTAACCGCGTTTTGACCCATGTTTTAAATCGTTTTAAGTTTGCTGACGACCTATCGACATTATCCCTCCGCACGTTTCCTATGACCCCGACTGAGGTTTCCCTATCTTCTCTTTTCGAACTTTTGAAAAGGGATCTGGATGAAGTCAAGTTGTCCGTTAGTATACCGAAAAGCATGGTAATGAGGGTCTCCTTCTTAAAACGGGAATTGCCAGCTGTTGAAGACATTGGTCTGGAAATAAAAACCTCTGTTAAACTTCTTGGGGTGAAAATAGACAACGACTTGAAGTGGAGAACACATGTTGATTCCATAATTGTAAGATCTGCCCCACTGTTAAAGTCTTTTGCCATCCTTCGCCGATTTGCTATCCCGCCTCGAGTTTTAAAAACAATCTACTGTACATACATTCGTCCTTGCGTGGAATATGCGTGTCCTGTATGGCATCCCGGACTGACAGTAGAACAGACAGAAAGACTCGAGTCTATCCAAAAGAGGTCGTGCAAAGTGATGCTTGGTCCGGATTATGTTTCTTATGAGGATAGTCTGGTCAAGCTTCAGTTGCCGACCCTTGCGGATAGGAGACATCAGCTGACGATGAACTTTGGAAAAAAATGTTTAACTTCCGACCACCACCGGAATATTTTCCCAGACTTTGAGACTCCAGACCAGACCAGACCGAACACAAGGGGAAGAGTAGCTAACATTGACAAGCCACGGCTTCTTCAGCCCCCCATAAATTCAACCGAAAGGTATTTATCTTCGTTTGTGCCTTATTTTATCCGTAATTTTAACTGTCTGTAAATATCGATCAGCCGTGATTTGTAATTTGTTATGTTGACGATCCGCAGCTAGCAGTTGTAAATGCTATTAAGGAAATAAATGAGTTATTATCGTTATGGACGCCCGTGAACGGGGGGCAATGAATGGTATTACAATGGTAAACGGTGCAGCCTTCTAAGATACGAAGGAGGCCAGCACAACTTGTAACGCTCTGGTAAAAGGGCAATACACCTTGTGTCGCCCCCTAGGTGTATTGGCTTACTGGGTCCTGATTTCCTTGCTTTTACCCAGGAATAACTTTTTCTTCGAGTTTTCTTTACGCTCAGTTACGTTCTAAACAAGTTTGATCTAATTACCGCAGCAACAGATTTCGTTCAACAAATTCATGCGACGTCGAGTTGACGCGCCGACCATAACTCAACACCCAATAGGCCACGCCTACATTTCCCAAAACTTGGGCAGATGCGAAAGAGACTTCACTGCGTACGACTAGAGACGTGCGATATTGAGGTTAGACGGATTTTTGAACTGTTGCATGCATGGTTGTAGTTCTAAAGCACTGGTACTGTAAACGAACAATAAATCCCTTTTGCTGTAAGGTGAGATGAATAACTATTGGCTGCATGCCAAATTATTGTATATTACACACAGATTTCAACGGATTTGTTAAAATAATTACTATCTCCCTCTCTATTATTTCTTGGTAAAACGCCACCAGCTCGTCCATGGTTTCCTGCCATCTGCATAATGTGCCATGAACCACGTCACGTTCGCCACCAGAGCAAAATAACACTAGTGAGTAGCGCCAAGACCTATGCTTTCCGTGCTTCGCAAACGGGCCATATTCATAGCGCAGTCAACCACGCTTGCGACATTTAAGGCAAGACAAACTTGCGGGTTTAGAAATTTCTAGCAATCTAAGGCGGTCTTCCCACATAAAGAAAGCAGTGGAGGTTTTATTTTTATTTTTTTGCTGTGTTTATAATATTAAGTTACTGTCTTGGCGCTACTCCCTAGCGCTATTTTGCTATGTTCGCCACTGACCATTCGCACGATTCAAAATATGCAAACACCGCAAAAACGGTGAAACGTGACAGATAAACGTGACTCGACGTGACAAAAGAAACGGATTTCAGACTGTTTTTTGCTTTAGCCATCTGGAAATCCAGCGATAAGAACTTCACTTTTCCGGCTCGCACAGCATAGAACGTCTCCTACATCACGTCCAAGCAGAAGGGGTCGATGAGGTTATATTTCTCATGGAAACACAAAGGTGATGACTTTTCTTAGACATATTAAAAACAATGCTAATAATAGCTCTCGCGATAACCTAAAGGATGTGATAGTGAGTGGAGTAGAAAAACATAAAACAGCCACGATATCTTCACATAAATATCTTATGTAAGACATTACTGATGTTATTTGAGGTAGGTCAAGGAGGAGGTATTCAAAACAAATAGACAGATTATTTTTCATAAGTTCCGTACAACCTTAAACAAGACAGAAGATATCAGTAGGATCACAATCAGGATGGTTTTCGTAGACGAAGCTGGTAAGTTTTTCGGGCGGTAATACTGATAAATAACTACTCAATTGTGGGCCATCTCGGTCCTCGCGATCCACAACGCGGGCCAGCATAACTCCGAACCACACCGACGTAACTTCAAATCTTGCCAGCGTGACTTACAACTACGAGAATGCTCCTCAAGGTGGGTCTGAACCCACGATTTGCCGAAACTTCTAAACGTTGTTCTTTCTCTGGAACAGTTAATAAGTCCTCCCTGTTATCCCCAGTCTCTGTTTCTATCTTGAAAAAATAATCTTCGAATACTTCCAGCTCCAAACTCGATAGCCCGACACGCCTACGCGGGTTAACTTTACATTAAGCAAAGAACTAACCAAGAGTTCCAGAGATAATATCCATTTTGTGCATGACATCATCGCGTTCACCGATTCCTGCACCATTAGCACCGTAGAGCCCAACAGCATGGACTTCGTCCACGAAGGTGATGGCACCGTACTTATGGGCAATATCGCACATTTCTTCAAGGGGGCAGATGGCACCGGTCATGGAATGCACAGTCTCGAAGGCGACGATTTTGGGAATGTTTCGATCCACCTGGAAGTATACGATCCAACTAACACGAAGAGAACGATCGAGAAACTATGTTCAATTTAGAGAACTCGAAGAAAAGTCGGCATACAACAAACAGAAAACTTATCTGAAAATGGACCAATAAACACTGGAGATTGCAAACAAAGAAAATAAAGGGGGGGGGGAGGGGACACAGCCAACGTTTCGATAAATATTCTTTAAGCCGAAGCTGACTTTCGAATCATAGCTGACTACTCTAAACGGATACTTCTGATTTTATTCGAGCGATATTTCGGCCCTTCTTGGCAAGGGTCCTCTTCAGGCTCAAGCCAGAAAAGCGAAACTGCGGTCGGAAGATGACCCTTACCAAGAAAGGTTGAATTATCGCTTGAACAAATTCGGCTGACGTATCCGTTTAGCGCAGTCACCTATGCCACGTTTCCTTCGTATGCATCCACTTATTTGGCATTTAAGCAAGCTACACACAGCTACACTTTTTTGGGAATACATTCATTCATTCATTCACATTTTTCGGTACTCTCCTTTGCCATATGCGCATAGGCTACATTTCAGCTACAAAATGGGACTACGGACTCTGCTCTCACAACCTATAACCTATTACTATTATTATTATTAATTTAAGCCCGTGCAAGACGGAGTAACAAAAAAGAAAAGAAACAACAAAAAGAAGTAGAAACAAGACCAAAGGCTTCGATGGCACCCCAAAAATTTCACATCTGATCCAGACAATCGGATCTTGTTGATATCCGGTCTTCGCCAGATTCCTTGAAAATGCTTACTATTAAGGCTTAGAAACAGATTAATGCCAATGGCTGATCATCCCAAGTCAGATAGAGATTCAGCGTGTATGTTTACCCCTTTACGCCATATATCAAAGTAACTGATCAAAACTTTCAGATGCCTTACTTCTGCCAAATTTCCGGTTTCTGCCGGATTCTGGGCGAACTACTTGTCCGTTAAAAAAAAGCTCAAAAACGAATTCAGCATACCTTCTTAAATGAACCTCTAATCAACTTCAGATACAACTTTTACTTATAATAAATTTTCCGGTTTCAACCGGATTGCGGGCGAACTATATGTCCGGTTAAAAAATGATTGTCATATACGGATTTAGTATGTTTTCTTACCCCTGAATCGAACATCTAATCAAGCTCAGGTAAAGCTTTTACTTTTAACAAATTTTCCGACTTTGGCCGGATTCCGGGTGAACCAGTTGTCAGGCGAAAAAATAATTGCCACATACGTTTTCAGCATTTGTCCTTACTCCTAGACTGACCCTCTAAGCAACTTCCGATTAAACTTTTATTTTTCACAGATTTTCCGGTTTTTGCCGGAATCCGGGTGAACTACTTCTCCGGCGAGAAAATAATTTTCATATTCGGATTCACCATGTATCCTTATCCCTGAATCGACTATTTCATCAGCTTTTAAAAATATTTGTTTCGTCCCTTAACCTGAAACCCCTCCCCCACCCCTAAATATAGGGCTACAGAGCCCATCTTTGAACCTGACCTGTACTTTGACCCAAAGGGTCCTCATGCCAAATTTGAACAAAATATCTCATCCCCTTCGAGAGTCAACAGACGGACAACTTTTACGAAATCATAGGTTATTCAAGGCTAGCCTAGATACACTTAATCACTATAACATCAGGTGGGTCAGCGTAAACTCGGACAAAAACTTAAAGGACCGTGAAGCAGCTTGCCTTTCTACCCCCTCACACTTTATGTTTGGGTCAATAATCCCGAAATCGCGCGTGACATCGGAGTTTAAATACCACCAAAGCAAATATTTCGCCAATTTATAATAATGGTCCTCATCCTCCTTCTGTTTGCTTTGGTAAGGTTCTCCTAGTATGGTGAAATATACAAGAAGTGATGTGTTAGTAGTGCGAACCCGAAAGCAGATCTCTTGCGCATTATGACTACCAGTTGGGTTCTCCCCCCCCCAAAACACCCGAAACGTTAGATCCGGTAAACCAAGACTTCACTACGAACCAAGTCATACCCTCTATCTTTTTGCAAAACATGACAGTTAAAGGGTCATAACACATATGTTCTCGACATCCGCGATTAACATAACAGAACAAAATAAGAGAACAAAATAAAAAAAATGTTTCTCACAAATGTGTTAAATGCCAAGGCCAAATCAAGGAAAGTCTTAGTGATGGTCCAGAGCACAGTTTCTGGTCACTTTGTAAATGTGGTACGACTGAGATTGCAAGACAGTGAGTTTTTACGGTTTGATCCCCTAGTGGGAAAGGAGGCAGTGTACAAAGAGAAGAAGAAATTGAGAAGTGTAGAATAAATAGCCTATTTTATTGTAGTAAATTAAGTTTTTGTACTTTCTGCGTAAATACGAACACTGCGTCATGAAGAGAAAAAAACAAAAACATAACAGCACAAAAATGCGCATCCATGTGTCAAATGCTATCAGACTTCCAGGAATGACAAACCCCAGACAAGCGACTGAATCGACAGACAAAGCAATCACTTTACGCCACTTGCGTTTACATATTTTATAATAATTACTACTAATATAATGCAGTGGAAAAGGCTTTCGCCTCTAAATAACTCTCATAAACTGAGAGTAATCATGCTGAACAGAGTTATGGAAATGACATACATATATTAATGAGATTCGTGACTTACTTTCGAAAGGAGTTCTTCTAAATGCTTTGCGTCGTTGTGGCGGAAGATATGTTTTGGTACACCGCTGTTCTTAATTCCTTGGATCATGGAGGCATGGTTGCCGGCATCTGAGAAAATGTGACAACCTGGCAGGGCCCTAAAAGATTTAAGACTTAAAGACACAATTCCATTTCCTATTAGCCTTTTTCTAATTTGTTGAACAAAAACTAAAAAGGAGCAATCAAGAGTAGCGGAGGGTGTCTCCCTCTTGTTACAACTGTTGTTTGTACAAATGTTCATCTTTTTTCGTCTTTCGGCAGACAAGCTTGTTTGCGAAGAAAAATCAACCTTTGAGAGACGTTTCATTAACAAAGACAGAAAAATTGACAAACTTGCTCAATTTCGTTGTTTAGTTATTTCGTTTGTCACATTTACGTTGATTGGTTTTTTTTTAGCTTTATCGTAGGGAAATGATGAAGTCAAGGATGCGCACTGTCAACATACGAAGTTATAGACAAAGTGTGCTGTGAACCTTTAAGCGTTAACACTAAAGGTATTTACTTCTAGCGAAAAATACAACATTCAAAAGGTCATAACCAATTTATTCTGTGACACTTGCAGATAATATCCAGAGAGTTGTCGGTTGAAATCACGCAATTTTGTGTTAAATGTGATCAAACTTCTGACAATTACGAGCCCCTCCCCCTTCACAAACAGGGGCGCCAATTTAGGGTAGAAGGTGGGAGAGGTCTCCTTGGTGATATATTTCACGCTAACCATGTTTCAAGAGCCAAACGCAAACATTCACTTTGCTTTAGGTATGTTCGACGACTACTTTTAATTTACCCCAAAAAGAGTAAATAAGTTGTCTGTGTAACAAACCTTGGTTGGGGACCAAAATTCAAGCAATCAATATTATCATACACTAAACGACAAAAGAAACAATTATAACAGTTATTTATAACTGATTTGTCAAATTAATTAAAACAGACTATGCTAGATGTACGATAAACACTACAAATAACGTTATCAAATTTTCATAATATCGTCCATAGGCCTATCGGTTATTTCTTCATTTCAATCTTTCATTCAATCTTGCCCCCCCCCCAAGGTTTACTGAAATAGCGCCACTTCCTTCTTGCAACTATAAGCGCGTGTTCCACCCTACTAACCGTAGTTCCTACGCATGACGTCACGAATTTTGGCTTCTTGGAGTCAAGGCTGGAACGCATAGTTACCACGCTTACTACGCTCCCAAGCGTGGTAAGCAAATAGTTACTATTAGTTACTATTTCGAGAAGGTTGGAACGGTCAGCGTAGTAACTTTTCGTGAGGTTGGAACGGAAATAATAACTAATAGTTACTATTGTTAGAAGGGTGGAACACGCTCTGAATATCCCCTACTTACTTGGCAAGGGTAAAGAGGGTTGCATCGTTAGCGACATAGCAGGAGGTGAAGAGAAGTGCCGAATCTTTCTTGTGGATCGATGCCAATTCTGTCTCTAAATTTTCGTGAAGGATGGTGTTGCCAGAAATGTTGCGAGTACCACCGGCGCCAGTGCCGTGCATATCGACGGCGTCCCTATTCAGAAAGAACTCTTAGTTGCGTTGCTTATCGGCGGGAGTGCTAATGGAACTCATGGAACTTGTCCGCTAGTGTGTGATAACTGCGTAATTTTGACAGATGTAGCAAACTGTCCATTTCGTACCGTGTTTGCTGTCCACCCAAACTGACCCGACATTTCTGGCCGATAAAATCGTTTCTTTTTTAGACCTCTCGTAGCCTTGAGAAGTGGATTTACCTAACTGAGGATCGTTTTTTGGGGGGGGATTTACGCACCGGGAAAGCAATCAACTCTGGGCGTGGTTCTAATATCCGGATATGCTCATTTCTTAAAGTTTAACTGAAAAGCCAACTTATTTTTGTGTCATTTAGTTGAATACACTGAATTATTTGGATTCTGCAAAGGGATTTTTTTGTTTTCCACTATCTGCTCTAGTTATGATGTTCAGAATATCTGCGGCTGTCCCCACAGCGAAAATTCTACTATGACGGGGGAAATTCTTATCTAAACACAACAAGGCTTTTCAGTGGGCAGTGGCGTTACTGGTGAAGATTGCTTAGTGCCTGAACAAAAAAAAAGTCATAAATCTTTCTTGTAAAGCATACAACAAATTAGAGGTAGTACAAATCGCACGGAAATTCCACTATTTGAAAATCAATTATTCCTGAATAGCGGAACAACCAAGTAACGTAATTTCAGCGGGTCTTCAAGCCAATTTAAGTGAATAGGTGATGGGTAACTAGATTGTCCTATCCCAGTACTTTTCGGTCAAACTTTAAAGGAAATCCGGTAGGTACCAAGCGCATTAGTAATCCTTCTTGTAGTAAGTACCTAAGAGCTGCCGCTCACTGGTACCAGAGTAGTCAAACAAAGAGTTGGTCATAACTCAGTTATATATATATATATTATATATAGGCTATATTATATATATATATTATATATAGAGAGAATTTTAAATATTATTTAAAATATATTTTTTACATTTTGTTTTAAAATGTATGATAAATGGTAATAGGAAAAAAAAATAATGTATATTTTATATGATTGTTATAGAGTTTTTTTGTTTGTTTTGAGGATGAATTGTGTAATAGAAATAATTTGAATGATGATAATAATAAACGTGGAAAGATAATCATGTTAAAATTGTATAATATGATTGAAATATTGATACTGAATTTAGTTTTGTTAATTTTATTTTATAAATAAAGATAGGATGGAAGTGTAAAGATTAGAAAGAACTGAAGGAAAAAAAATAATTAAGAAATTAAAAATTAACGTAGAGATAGAGGAAAGTGTAGGTGACGCTAAATACATAGGCCGGTCAAGTGATTAAGTAAATTAAGTTGATAAGACCGTTGGCGTCACCGAGGGCAAGTGGAAGCGTAGTCACCTGGCCAATTCATATTGGACTGGAAGAATAGAAAAGATACTACGAGGTTTAAAAAAAAGAAAAAAAATAACTCAGTTATTCGCAAAAGACTTTCCGCTACCTATCCTTTAATTTGACAGTGCAAAAACGGATAAGTCAGCTGAAATTTATCGGAGCTATATTTCGGCCCTTCTTGGCAAGGGTCCTCTTCAGGCTCAAAGCCACTTAAGATGGAAAAAACAAAACTTGTGATTATCACAAGTTTCGTTTTTTTCCATCTTGAGCGTCAGCTTGGGCTGAAGGAATATGTATCCTTTAATTGGGATATCTTATTCCTTCTTTACTTGTGTCCTTTTTTTCCGATGGTGGTAATGGCGCAAAAAGCTACATACAAGATAAAATGTTTTAGTATTCCTTCAGCGTAAACTGATTGCGATTCATGTTTGACTGCGTTAAACATAAGTCAGCTAAGTTTTAATAAGCGATTTCGGCCGTTCTTGGCACGTGTCCTCTTCAGGCTCAAGCCAGAAAACGAAACTGTGACAAAATAATGACGATTCTAGCAACTATAAGTATCTGATTTTGGTGAGTTTCTTCGCAGGAGTTAAAGCTGGTGCTGAGCTCGAATCCGTTTAACGCAGTTAAATATTAAGTGTTTAATTCGTGAATAATAATACGATATAACATAATATTTGACAGTGCAAAACGGATACGTCAGCTAAATTTTATTCGAGCTATATTTCGGCCCTTCTTGGCAAGGGTCCTCTTCAGGCTCAAAACCGCTCAAGTTGGAAAAACGAACTTGTGGAAAAAAAACCACAAGTTCCACAAGTTCGTTTTTCCAACTTGAGCGGTTTTGAGCCTGAAGAGGACCCTTGCCAAGAAGGACCGAAATATAGCTCGAATAAAATTTAGCTGACGTATCCGTTTTGCACTGTCAAATATGATTCGCAGTCAGCTTGGGGGCTGAAAGAATATTGATATAACATAACTGTATCAAAAGGCTTTCGCCTCTATAAATTTCTCTACAAGTTTGACTGCGTTAAACAGATACATCAGCTGAGTTTTATTCAAGCGATGTTTCGGTCCTTCTTGGCTTGGGTCCTCTTCAGGCTCAAGTGAAGACCATGGATTAATTTGTGCCGAAAGTGCGTATTGTTTTGTCGTATTTTAATGAAGACCAAACGAACTCCCTATCGTTCCAAAGTAGAGCGCGCGGAGCACAAGGTAATCTGCCAAAGCTTCGCGCAATCTATATGGGGGAAACCGAGGAAACTTAAAAGAAGAAAGAACTAAGAGATGGCACGCTAGTAGAAGGCCACTGCGAAGAAACTATATGAAAAGCACATAGGTCCTTAGTACGAGGGATTCGAACAGTGGCTTGATCAGCCGTGCTGACGACCTTCATACTGTACTGACTTACTTGGCTGCTCTCCTGACACGGGGGTGGGCGGATATCCCAAGATAGTCATTCGAACACCAAACGGTGATTGGTTTCTCCCCCCAGGAGAATTCCCGGGCATGGGGGAAGTTTTCGGCCTCCCTTAGAACCCGCTTGAAGATACGGTAGGAATGATCTTGCTTTTTACGAGCGATCTGGTCGTGGAAGAAGCTGTCGTAGTCAAAGTACTCTGAAAGAGATGGACGATGAATCAGTACGCCATATTAAAACCGCTTGCATTCTTGAGATGGAAAACGAAAGTCTAAAATTTTTCCCAGCTCGCACGTATCCTTGAGACTGCAGATGTTATACTTACAGCACAGGCGACATCAAATTCGACGATTTCTTTATCCTTCATTTTCTGAAGCCTTTCCTCGATAAAATAGCACAGCTCCTTTGCCAGCAGACCACAAACTCTGAAGCGCTAAGATGGATGTCCTCGAGCCATAGTTACGCCAACTGTCAGAATTCGCCTATGCTGACTGTGTCCTAATTTGCTTGCGCTGTACGTTACTAATGCCGAATTAAGCCAAATACGACCAACATTATTACATATTACGACCAGATCGTTGAGCATGCTTTCACGGTTCTCGATTACTTGTGAAATAACCTGGAAAGTGGAAGGGCTGGTACACCAAAAAGAGGCGGGGCAAACGGAGCGCGCACAGTGCTGGTCGAGGAGGAGGAAGCTTCATTCAAGCGCGAAAAGACCTTTCGCGTCCTGTATAACAACTCTTTCCGGGCGGTTACATAGGTTTAGATGGAACTGTAGTGCTTCGGGTATGTTTGTTGGTGAAGGAGTTCCTTCTCTCCCTGAAATCCGTTGTTCCTCCGTCTTTCTCTTCAGTCTCGAATTCTGGCATCGAGCAATCCTCTGCTGATGATCCTGTGCGGACCGCAAATGCGCCTGTCTCTGCCTCTGTGGCAATCATGGGGTAAAGTAATTTACTGTGGGTTCAACCCATCCTGATTGAGTTTCGTGTGAGCTCGACCCATTTTGATTGTGTTGTGTCGGCTACTTTTTTCTGTTCTACTTTCTTCAGCATACTTTTTCTTTTTTTTTGTTTTGTTAAGTGTATATAAATTGAGTTGTTATGTAGCAGCCCCAGAGGCTATATTTTGAAATAAATAATAATAAATAATTAACAAGTATTGCACACCCGAAATTTTCTACAGTGCTTGCGTAATCAGCGTAATGTATTTAAGGTTTATGTGATGAATTAAGAAACCTATACCTGACCTAGATTTCGAAAACACTTTCTAGAGAGCGAAACGTATCGGAAATATGCATGAGAGTGACTACGATAGTCGCTTCCAATTTCGCACTGCGAGCTACCGCAAAACCCAAAACAAACAGTCTCTGCTTACAGAACAGCACCAGTTGCACCAACTGCACCAGAAAATATGGCATGAAATTGACTACGATAATCGCTTCCAATTTCGCACTGCAAGCTACCACGAAAACCCTAAACAAACAGTCTCTGCTTACAGAACTGCACCAGCTGAAATATAATTACTGGAGTTCCAAAAAAGCCAATTTTACTGAATCCCCAACGTCCACGATTTTTGTTTGTTATGTTGCCAGAACTGTTGCAAGAAACAACTAGCTTTCTGGTAATACTTTCGGGGAAAGGAGCAACAGTTTCCTGATGACGAAGACCGGTGCAGAGAAGTCGGCAACTCTCCATAGCAGTGCGAAAACTAACGAAAAGCTTTGCTTTCCAGCTCGCTAAAACCCTCCTTCGGTCGTCTGATAGGATATATTTGGCATACCTGATGCTGACTTGTTTCCAAAGTCGATAATGTCATCTTGTAGAGCCTTGCTAGCTTCGCGGACAATCTGCTGGTTGGAAGCAGAGGTGCTCAGGAACGGGCAGGCAGCAGCCGATCCTAAAATTGGAATATCACATTTACATACAACCGGCCTTTGATCTGTTTGCCTTTCCAAGCTCCCCTACAGACTTAAAAGCTTCAAAATCTTCATTCTTTGCCATTAGGCATGGGCACTGTTCCTGTTTTCTGTTCCTGTTTTTTCTTCCTGTTTTCTGTTTTAGGGATAAAAAAAACGGCTGGGTTCAAAACAGCTGTTCTGTTTATTTTTGGATCCCTAAAACAGGAAACAGTGAAACAGGAAAAAAAACAGGAACAGGACAGAAAACAGGAACAGTGCCCATGCCTATTTGCCATTGCTCGTTTTGTAAGATTGTAATCTTAGCACTTTTTTCAGCCGCGCCGAGATAATTTACAGTCAAGGTGCACAAACTTTGCCGAAATGCAGACAAGTTAGCCAAGAAGAAGGTCAAGACAAAATCAGGCTTCAACATAATTTGTTTCATTTTGGAAGACACGGTAGGCAAAGAGGTCTTTCTTCTGTGTGATAAAACGCACTTCCTGGCCAATTCGGACTCTTTTGTTTAGCTTAGCTACTTTTTAGCCACGGCGCGAAGTTTTCAAATAGTTTGCGCCGTACCTCCGCTTCAAAAAGAGAGAAGTCTGCACAGAGTCAACAAGCGCTAAAAAAAATCGCTCATTTTACGAGGAAAGTCTTGGTATTTTCGAAAAATCCTTAAAAAACGGTAGGCCATTTCTGAACCAATTATCGTGAAAAGATCATTTCTAGTAAGAGTCGTGCTTTAAAGGTTCACCGAATAAGGCTGAAACACGGAATCTAAAGTAAAATGGGCACGCTTAATAAGGTGACCGATTAAAATTTCAGCTCAACGCGAAATGTCAAAGGTTGCTATAACAACTCCTCTGCCGACAAGAACCACTTTTTTGTCACTGACTTAAAACAAACTGTCCCATTTGGGACCCACCGAAACGTCTAGTCTTATCCCCAGCCGCTCCGTAGCTTCGAGCTCCATATCCCTTACACATTCGTAAAACAGATGCATTACGTAATTTTTATCACGTGGACTTGAGCCTAAGCTGCCCTTCGCCCGAACAAAATGACATTGGAAATATTTTTTTGTCCGATGGTTTCTGGCACCCGTCCCGTCAAGTCACCGTTACAAAAGTTAGAAAGAGATGCTTGTCCCTTTGGAATAAAGGAAGTGAATAAGCGCACCCCTAGGAACCCGGTAGCATTGGTCTGGGCATAACAGTTTTTCTTTTTTGATTTTTAAATTGCGAGCTTTAACTGAAGACGAAGAACTTATACGCTCTACCGCACTCTACGGGTCCGACCAATTGCATGTACAAATGTGAAGTGTGAAGAAAACTAAACAGCGCATGCATACAGGATCTAGTAAAACAAACTAACCAGGGCTAAAACCGAGAGGTTACCCACTCTCCGGCACTTGTTCTACACCTTTTCCCGACACCAACCGCCATCAGCGGCGCTTGCATTAGGCGGTTTATCTTTCAACGATTCTAAACATTCTTATTTTACTATTATAAAACGCGGCAACCCGTGCCGTCTGGTGTCAGCCGGTGCAGACACCGGCCGGGCGCCGCGGCACCAGGCACTTGCTATAGCCTACACCAAACTCGACAGTGGCCAACCTCTCCGCTAAAACAAACCAGTATCGTGATCGTCTCATCTCAAGAAGTGTTACAATCTACAACACGTCACGAACATGCTAAGCAGCATATTTTATATTTTATGTTTGATTATTTTAAAAGATAGAAGTTATTGTATTTCAACCACAAGTTAGCCTATTTTATTTGTATTAATTTATTGATTACCCACAGATTCCGGAGGAAAATAAGTAGAGTAAATAAAGAAAGGACACGAAGAAAATAATAAAATACCTATTCATACAAATGTACTAGCATACAAACAGGGGGAGGTAAGGGGGGGGGGGGTCGAAAACCGGGAGTAGGCTGATCCAGACTGCTTCCATTGTAGCATTAACAATTTCTCCGAAACATCTTGAACACCAAACTGAACTAATTAATTCGCCCAAGGTATGTCACGCTTGACGAGTAACACCGATTTAGACCTGTTCACGATGAGGTTATTCCCAACATACTAATCTATTCTTTATAGTGCGGTGATGTTTAAGAGAGCATTAACCAACAACAACGGAAGAATACCATTAAAAGTAAAAGGTTGACCTTGATATTGCGCCAAAATCGTGGATAATCGC
Source organism: Branchinecta lindahli (assembly GCA_023053555.1). Taxonomy (NCBI): domain Eukaryota; kingdom Metazoa; phylum Arthropoda; class Branchiopoda; order Anostraca; family Branchinectidae; genus Branchinecta; species Branchinecta lindahli. Next base: position 10,230,342 of record JAKZAO010000003.1, read on the forward strand.
TTCATCAAAGCTGGATTACGGGCGAAAACACACATAATACGACAATGTGCAAGACAAATTTGATTTCAAAATCTATCAAACCGATCGCAAGTCGTAGTGATGAACAAGACAGGACTTCTGAACTTTTTACGACACCTTCAGAAAAGCAGGAAAACTATAAAATTTACGACAACTTAACTTTTTATGTAACAAGACCAAAGGTTTCGATGGGATCCCAAAAATTTAATATTTGAACCAGACAATTGCGTATTGTAGATAGGCCTATTCGGGAAATTTAATTCCTTTACTTTTACCAATTAACATTTTTACTATTAAATTTAGAAACAGGTTAAAGGACACCTGAATGAAGAGTACCAAGTATCATCCCTATTGTATGACTTCCGTTTACATTGTCTGCAGAAAACCCAATCCAAATACGAAATAGAGTTTCCAAGCCATGATTTTTGCTCCATTTTGCATCTGTCCTTATTTCAGTACCAAACAATTTTAGAAATGAACAAATGTCTCTAATCAACCCTTCTTCTGGAATATTTTTAACCAGTTAAGCCCAAACGTATATCTAGAAGAAATTCCAATACGATCCGGCCAGCGCTGTACAAGATTTGAATGAATTGCGCTTTTTGTCTTGGAGTCTGCATGTGCAAACCTCCAGAAACGAACATCCCTATTTTTAAAACGTCACGCTCAGGAGAAGAATGCTCTCCGTGGCCATGTCTGTAAATGCATTCTCCATGGTGTGTTCAAGTATGGTTTCATTGTTCAGGTGTCCTTTAATGCCAATGGCTAGTCATTTGAAAAAAAAACAAGTTCAAGTATGGACTCAGCATGTGTGCTTACATGCGTCATATCTACTTTGACGAAACTGATGGAAACTTCCTGTCATACTTTTGCCAAATATCCGGTTTCGGCCGGATTCCGGATGAACTACTTGTCCGGCAAAGAAGCTCAAAACAAATTCAGCATACGTCCTTACCCCTTTATCAAACCTCTAACAAACTTCAGATAAACCTTAACTTTCAACACATTTTTCGGTTTTGGACGGATTCCGGGCGAACTATTTGTCCGCCGAGAAAATCATTTTCATATACGGATTCAGCGTGCCTTCTTACCACTACATCGAATCTCTAATCAACTTCAGATAGACATTTTTAAGATTGTCCGGTTTCGGCCGGATTCCGGGCGAACTTATATGTCCGGGTAGCAATGATTGTCATACATGGATTCAGCATGTCTTCGTACCCCTAACCCGAAAATTTAATCAGCTTCAAATAAAACTTTTACTTTTGGTAAAAAAAAATACCGGTTTGTGCCGGATCCCGGACGGAGTACATGTTCGAGTAGAAAAAGACTGTCATATATGGATTCAGCATGTCTTCTTACCCCTAGATCGAACATTTAATCAACTTCAAATAAAACTTTTATTCTAAACAAATTTTCCGGTTTTGGCCGGATTCCGTACGAACTAATTGTCCGGCGAGAAAATAAGTTTCAGATATGGATTCAGCATGTCTCCTTACTCCTAAATCGACTATCTCATTGGCTTTACACACAAAAATCGTCCCTTAATTTGAAACCCATCCCCCACCCCTAAATATGGAGCTACAAAGCTCATCTGCGAACTTTATCTGTCCTTCGACCCAAAGAGTCCTCACGCCAAGTTTGAATAAAATACATCAACCCCTTCGAGAGTTGTGCTAACAGACGGACGGACAGACGGACAACTTTTACGAAATCATAGGTATCCCGTCACTTAAGTTTTGGGATCCCAAAAACGAGAACTTGAGAACCGCGTCAATACAACTCGAATAATCTGAATTCAGAAGTTTAGGACTCCAAAGTCGGAGCCTCGGATATAGTGTTTTTTAGGTCGATGAATCGTTCTTCGATCCGATATTCACCATATTCTGAGAAAAGACGAAATTTTTGGATTTCTCGGCAGGATTTCTGCACTTGAATTAGAAATCTCAAATTTTCCATATAGACCTGATGACGTTCATAGATACAGTCCACGAGGAACCAGACTGTCAGCTTCCAGATCCGACCATCCCTGGTCGGATCTCGATTTCGGCATGCTCAGCTCAAACTCATGGTTATCAGATGCAGTTTTTTTCAATGATTATGGCCCTTTTATGTAAGGAAGAAGTTGCTGATATCACGATATTCAAAGAAAGTCGATAAAAAGCAGAATCGCGTACTGAGGCCATTTTAAGTTACTATGGACTGAGCCGCGCGTCAGCAAAAAGCTTCGCGTCTAGAAAGCGAAACTAATCACCACATTTTATTTAATTTTTGGAAAGTTTCTTTGTCGGTTTAACCGTTATGAATCTATTAAAGTGATCGTCAATCATTACGGTACGAAATATTTGCCAACTATTATAAAGAAAAAGGAAAGTTTATTTAAAAGCCAGTTTGTTTGTATGAATATGTGTATATTTGTAGTAGGCCTATTTATATGCATAATTTTGTGCTTTCTTCTTGTAATTTACATTCCGGATGGGTATAAGATAAATAAATGCTTACCAGACTTCAGTGCCGATGTGGTGGCCTCCGCGACAGTGTTGTCAGCAGTCGAGGACGAAACATGTCGGGTCACAAATGGGCAGTAGTCCCCAAACTTCTTAAGAAGGACTGACCCCTGGCTGCGGACGAATGATGACGAAAATCGGGAAACAAACGGGCACGGCATATTGGGAGAGCCTAGAAAAATGATTAATTTACATCGGTTTCTCACATGAGGAAATTGTATCTCCGTGAGATTGCATCGAAACCGTATCAAAAAATTTATATCGAAATTGTATGAAATCAACCGGGTGACTGTATTGAAATTGTATTTAAGGGAGGTACAATTTGGCTAAATTTGTCACCTTACAAAAACAACTCCATATTTACTCTGTGACAGGATGAGGGGGGTCTAGCGGTCTGCCCTCCGGTCGGACCTAACCCATACCAATCAGTAAGACAAGAACACAGATCAGAAATACCAATAAAAACAATTAATTTTGTATGTTTCGAGGGGTGGTTCGACCTCCCCTGCATACGGCCCTGGGTGTAGTATAGCGAAAATAGACAATCGAAATTTAGCTCGAGAAGAGGAAAAAGAAATTATGTAAGATGGATGTAGATGAATTATTGCCAGTTTCTTCAGGAGAGACCTAAAAAAATAAGTTGCCTTTGACGAAAGCGATGAAAATCTGAGAAGAAAAAGAAATGCCGCAATTTCACGCTTGGGCCTATGCCAGTCTCAATAGGTCCGTTGCAAGTGTGAAACAGTAGACGTTGCGTAAGGAATTACGAAAGCGTAACGCAATTGTAATTGGGTCAGTACAACTATGACATTTATAACTATGACGGCCGGTTGCTGCCAGAAAGAAACCAAACATAGAGTGCATGATCACCATTTTTTTAAGCGAAATGACACAGCATATTGGCAAACTCGATCAGGTAAACAAAGGGTAATGAACATACAAATAATCTAAATGAGATGAGATACGGGCTTTTGTGCCACCGTGATTTTTCGCCACTGGGTATTATTCGCCACTACAGGTAACGCGACAGGTAAAAAAAAGGTCAAAAACAGATTACAAATAAGTGGTGGGATTAGCGAAAGAATCTCAGAAGGATTTTGCGCAACTCCTCGCTACGACTTATAAAGGATTAGCTCAGGAAAAGTATTAAAAGAAAAACTGCTCAGTTGATAGTATCTCACTCTGTCTTTTCTTCTAACCGATAAGGATGGAAATTAGTAAAACTACGAGCTGCCAAGACAATACGATTTATATCGCTGACAGATTTTTGTTTCGCTACAAGTCCAAGAATGGAGACAATAAGTACTACTTGGTACTATGTCTGCCCCAAGGTTCTCTGTAGGACAAGAGGGGTTTTGCGAGCTACGGGGGAATTCGTGGTCACCAAACCACATGAGGGACATGGTCCTGATTGTGCAAAAATAGAAGTTCTTCAAGCAAAAGTGGCGATTCGGAAACGCGTTCGCGAAGAAGTAACAACGGCAGTAGCAACCATATTTCGAGAAGAATTACAGAAAGTTATTGACACAGGTAGGTACGTGCACGTATTGCACTGCTCGCTAATACATTCTTGTCTCTGAATTTCTGTAAATACAAACTACAAATGCTTATCTTCAAGAGATTTTCTGGCAAGGCCCTAACAAAGCCATACGATTTTACTTGTTGAATGGCTAGGCTAATTGGATTATTTAATGAGTTATGAGAGTGGCGAAAAATCCTAGGTCACTAATCCCACTAAGCCTTCAGGTAATTACACAAGGTTCAGACCGTCATTAGGATATGGGTCGAAACCAAGAGTGGCGAAAAATACCCAGTGGCGAAAAATCACGGTGGCGCTGAAGCACTGCTACGAATGAGATTGCGACCAAAACCGAAGAGTTACCTACTCAGCGACACTTAATTCACACCCTTTCCCGGCAACGATTCATCTTTCAATGCTTCGAAATACAATTATGTTAATATTCTAAGACGTAGCAACCGGTGCCGGCACCTGTTCTACACCAAATCGAGAGCAGACACCTCAACTAAAACTTACAAGATTAGTACCAACAAAACACTACGGAAATGGAGACTAGAAACAAGATATGTTAAAGGACCCCTCTCACTTATTCTGCCTTTAATAATATAGCTAGCTCCCTTATGGAATTCTAAGCTTCTTAAATCCCCACCTTTCTCCATTGTTTCGTTTTGTGCCTACGAACTTTTAGCGCTTTTTTGGCCCTGCCGAGTTTTGCCCGTCACACAACGCAAGGTTTGCCGGAATCTCCGATGTCCGCTGACAACTCATTCACATATAAGGATATAATAATCTTCCGTTTTTGACTTCTCTTGTTTGGTTAGTTTTCCAACTTTCAAACCACGGCGCGTTCAGTTTTCAAACGTTTTGCGCCCAGCCGCCGCGTCGGAGAGCAGGAAGGCTGGACACAGTCGACAAGCGCTAACGAGAAAACCGCTAATTTCAGGTGGAAAGTAATGGTATTTTCGAAAAACGTTTTTTCTTATCCATCATGGGGAAAAGATCATTTCTAGTAAGAGTTGTGCTTTAACCAAGTAAACAAAGCTTTGCGGTCTGGGGTACCGAAGCACTGGTATACTTGTGGCCTGAGATTTTACCAGGTTCGGTCTTCACCCCCCCCCCCCAAACAAAAAAAACAACAACATAAACACAGCAGAATTGGTCCCGAGAAAAGTATCAGCAGAAGCTTAGAAGTTTAGGCAAAACTTAGCTTATTTGCAATTTGTTATCTGGACTTCTCGTTCCTTATAGATTCTGCGGCTATTTGATGGCACAGCCTACTTAAAGTTTAACTGAAAAGCCGATTTAATTTTGTGTCATCTAATTTACTACACTGAATTATTTGGATTCTGCAAAGGGATTTTTTTTTATTTTCCACTATCTGCTCTAGTTATGACGTTCATAATATCTGCGTCCGTCCCCACAACGAAAATTCTACTATGACGCGGGAAATTTTAATCTCAACACAAACGCAGCTTTACAGTGGGCAGTGGTGAGACTGGTGAAGATTGCTTAGTGCCTGAACAAAAAAAAAATCATAAATCTTTCTCGTAAAGCATACTACGAAAATTCAGCACCATAAATCACAAGAAAATTCCACTATTTGAAAATCGATTATTCGTGAACAGCGGAACAACGAAGTAACGCATTTTCAGCGGGTCTTCAAGCCAATTTAAGTGAATAAGTGATGAATAACTAGATTACCCTATCCCAGCCCTTTTCGGTTAAACTTTAAAGTTTAACCGAAAAGGACTAAGACCCGACAGTCTAGTTACACATCCTGTATTCACTTAAATATGCTTGAAAACCCGATAAAAATACGTTAATGCGTTCGTCCGTTATCCACAGATAATTAATTTTCATCGAATGAACTTCGGATTCGTGGTACCTCTATGCGCCTATACTTCTATGCTTGACATATTTACCAGCTACAAAGTTAAACCACTTCCTAAAAATAAACTAAAAATGGCAGATTCGTTGCAAGACATCATTCTCCTACATTCTTCCGCCGTGACTTTTGTTTTGAAATTCAAAATCTCCGCGTCTGGACGAATTTTGTGTTGTCGCGCAAGCAGCGCATATTCTGAACGTCATTACTAGAGCATCGGATGAAAAAATACAAAATCCCTTAGATGGGTTAAACTGTTACAGTGCCAAACATCAGATGTAAAAATAATCTGCCTTTTCAGTTAAACTTAGATTTTTCCTAGCGATATGTCGGCCCTTCTTGGCAAGGGTCCTTGTAGGGTTACAAACCTGCAAGTCGAACATTTGGATACGCCAAAATCGCCTAAGCCGATAAGCACTAACCTGTTAGATCATACGTTGGGCTGGATTATGTAATATGAATGGTTACATAAGGTGCATAGAGATATGCGTCTGGTCGTTATTTGATCTCAAGACTGTGCCAAATTAATCCGCTTAAGAAATTCTCCTCCAAAAGACATGAGAGTGACTGCATACGCTTTTTAAACTGCGATTTAGACCTACCCAGAACTTGCACAGTTCGAAATTAACTACCCGTCCAAACAACATAGCCCTACTGCAAAGCTTCCTTCCGATTATAAATTTTGCAGAAAATAAAAACAAACAACTGGACATTCTTACCGCTCAGTAATTCCTACAAAAAGTCACTGGGACACAATCCAAGCACTACTAACACTGCTGAATCAGATCTTCTGAGCAGGGTTGCCACAATTTTGTCAGAATAAAGTGAGAATATTTAGTACCAAAAGGAACACGCATGAGCAAAGAGGAGGTATCATTTTGGCTAATTTTGAGAAATTAATACAGGATCTGCTGGAGGATTATGTGGGTCCCAAAGTGGCTTAGGATTGAATAAAGAACAGTTTAGCTATGAAAAAAGAATATATGAAACCCTACAATATGCTCGACAGAAAAGCACGAGTGGAACGAGTTTGTGCTAGTAGAATTAATAACTCCAAAGGGTTTGCTTAATCCTGTTTGACGAACGAAAAGAAGATGACGTACTGCTGACGTACTGTTATACATACGTACTAAAATAAAGGGTAGAAGGAAGTGAAGTGTAAAAAATCGGGTTAATGTGTCCTATTTTTCTTTTTATTATTTGCTCATTGTTGTTTCATTTACCTCGAAATTTACCAGAGGAGTTCAAATAGTCAGTAAATAGGCGAGAAAACACTACGTCGTAATGAATTTAAATGTCAGCCAAACAATTTAAACAAGTAGACAAACAAATCATTGTTATCTGAAAAAGGGAAAAGACCGCGATATGGGAAGATCATTGGCGATTTTTGTAAAACGAACCAAGTTTCTTCTAAAGCGTCGTCAGGTCTTCTTGATATTTTCGCAGTTTATTCATTTTCATCTAAAAATATCGATGGCCAATTTGATGACGATCTATCCACGCCACCGGTGAGAATATTTATATTATAGGTTTTATGCCTTTATAAGAATTTTTTCTGATGAAATTAAAGAATTTCCAGGCCAAATTTCTTGCCGCTGCTAATTTTTGTGACACAAAACTGTCGAAGTTGCGGAAAACCGTATGAAGTCAAGAACATTCGGAAAATGCCGCATAAGTGCCACAAATGTGCCGCCATGGCCAAAAAAGCCAAAAAGCACAGAAGTTCCACGTCTGGCAACACTGCCCCTGACCGACAACAGTAAAGGAACTCTGGGTCGTCCTTGATCTCCCGATACCTGTACACCAACGCCCAAGACGCACCAAGGGCAACGCTACGTGGTAATAAAAAAAAACATTAAGATAAAGAGTAATTAGTGGCTGCATTCATTCAACTGACCATTGACCATTTTCTCTTTTAAACAAAAGACATTATAATCATGACAATGGACCTATTTAGAAAGTACAGGAGCAATTAGCGGATAAGCTTATCAAACTTCATCGAAAATCATTCGCTTTTTCCCTTGAAACAATAGACATTCCAGTCAAGACGATTTCGAAAAAAGCAATTGGCGGAGTATCTTATGAAATTCTACCAAAAATTCGAAAGCTTTTCTAACCGCATCGTGAATTCGAGCAGAAAATTTTTACTTAGTCCATATGACAGGTGGCATTTCTAATCCTTAAACCTAGAAACTAAAATAATAAAACGAAGGGAAATTGATTTGAGGCAGCAAAGTAGTTCTTCATGTGTGACAAAATCACAATTTGAATTGTAACCTTCGAATCAATTGTTCAAAACCCATCCGAAGAGCAGTTTTTACTGCAAGTCCAAGTCCATATCCAAACCTGGGCTTTGGAACCCCAATTCACATATTGAACTTTTGCTTGAAAAAAACTTTGGTTGTGGCTCACCATTAGAACGAAACATGATTTCACGCACCAAACATGTGTGTCCAAAATGGTAACACATTTCGAGCCAAGACAGAAAAAAATAAATAAAAAAAGGACACTCAAAACATTCGCAATGATTAAATGTTTAGTGTTCACGTCCAAAATTCGCAAACACGCTATGGCTAACTATTCACAGATGATTCATATGAACATGGAAGGAATTTAGGATTCTTGGTGTCAGGCGATCAATAAAGTGGTTAAATGCTCTCGAACTATCAACCGTCAGCTAGTGAATTCATGTGCAGTTTTGTCATACCTCGTGAAACTTTTGTAAAAGGAATTCTAGCGTTATCAGGAAACAGAGAGTAGAGTTGGCTTAAAGCAAAAACAGCATATTTTGAGCCCTGTAAATCCTCTCAGAAGTCAAAGCCCTATCAAAACATGTCTGACATTATCTTGGTTTACAACTTATACATGTGTCATCACAATTCCGAACGGGCCTGTGAGGGAATCGGTATTCACCGTAGCAGAGTTCTAGCACCACAAGTATTTTTCGCTACTGGGTATTTACCGCCAGACAGGGTTTCGACCCGGATCCTAATGACGCGGTAGACACTAGCTGTGTTTTTTACCGTCATCCAGTTAACCGACCTGCATTATTTCCCACTATAACCAACCTTAAGTCCTTATAAGCTGTTTTTTCGTCGCCATTTGTCGGTCGCTTAACCGACCTATGGACTTAAGGTTAGAGCTCCGTCCATTCGACCTACTTTCATTCTAGGGCAGAAAATCCGAATATTTCATGCGAGAGAATGCGAAATAAGCCGTTTTTGTGCATCGCCGGGAGAACGGGATGGGATGCTGAAAATCGGCTTATAGCGAACATCGGGTTATATCAACTGGATGACGGAGAATCGGCAAAATACGCAGCTACTGCGTAAACACCTGAAGACTTAGCGGGGCTAGTGACCTAAGATTTTCCGTCACTCTCTTGCCCTACAGAAAATCTTGCGGCAGACAATCCAGTCTTGGGCTTGCAGCGAAACAAAACTCCATCAGTTGGAGCTCGTAATTTCATTAATATCCATCTTATCGGTTAGAGAAAAATTTAACGAAATATTATCAAGTCAGCAGTTTCTTTTTTATTGCTTTTCACGAGCTAATCCTCTAGAATTAGTGATGAGTGGCACAACATGTTCCTCAGAATCTTTCACTAATCCCCCCACTTGTACATAATCGGTTGTTATCCTTCTGTACCTGTTGCGTTACCTTCAGTACAAGCTCACCAGCTTAGCCAACAGGGTGGAATGAGACACAACCACCTAATCAAGCCTGGACATAGAGATATAGGCTCGGATAGACAGATAATATTATATATTAAACCTACTTTCTACCGCTTCGACCACTGGCAGCTGCCTAGGCTGGAGTTTCGCCACTGCTCCTACTCATTTCCCAACTATACCACGACATACGCCGCTAGTTGCAGAATGAGTAATTACTGGCTTTCACCCGAGCCATAATTACATAACTCAAGTAAACAAAATTATACCAAAACAACAACAATACTAACATCGCCGCGTCAATGATCGAAACATGGTTATATGAATTGTTTCCACTCAAACTTGAAACTGAAGAAGAAACAACGCCTGGACATCTATTTAACACCAAGAGTGGAAAACGCTGGAAAAATCAGATAGCAAAACAAGGTATCATCATGTGCACAATGGAGACGTGCTCAAAGTATCACGGAGCCTCTTGGCTTCAGTTGTTAATGCCGTAGTCCATTTTCAGTCATTTTCGAATTATGTTTTTTGCATTTCAGTCTTTTCATTCTTGCAGGTTCATTGTTCCAGTTACAGTCTGAACATAGTCCAGGCCAGGAAGGGCCGAAATATTAGTGGAATAAATCTCAGATTATATAATCGTTTAGCGCCATCATTGGGGAGGGGAGACAGTTAAGGGGAGTTGATGGAGGGATGTTTGAGGGGGGTTCCGGCTAACCCCCCCCCCCCCCGGCGAAAAACCCCCCGGAGGTTATGGTGACAGACTTATTGCTGAAGTCACCAAACACCCGCATTAAACTGAAGCTGTTGTCAGTGAGGTGTTAAATGTGAACGATCAAATCAGAGCCAGTTCCACTCAGTATAACGATCCCCCAACAAATCCTTTCCCAATGCCTCCCCCTTCTTGGCAAGGAAACTGCAGTTAGGATGCCACCCATTGGTGCAATGTGAAGCTCCCCTTGCCTGATTGCTCTTTAGTTATCCTTGATTCATACCAGAAACTCGAAGACGGGCAGTAAGTGGAGGGATATCTATGACACCGCAAAAGTTGTCCTGATTTCCGTCTCTGAGCAGGATAACTCTCGAAGGGAATGAGATATTTTGATGAGACTTGATGGGAGGATCCTTTGGGTCAAGGGAAAGGTTGAGCTCGTTTTGTGATAGCATTTATTATTTTCTACTAGCTCTTCACCTTACTCGTGCTTGTCAATGGTAAAACTGTCACATGGTTGTTCGTTTTGTTGCCCGGTAAATCTCAGTCTGAATATGTGTGAGGGTCTAAGGATTCGGGGGGGTTTTCGCCGGGGGAGGGGGGTTTGGTACCGGGGTGGTTTTCTATTCGTCTCTTACTCTCTACCTACCAGTTACTCTACTCTTACATACCCGTCTTTTCTTATGCGGGGGGGTTTTGGTACCGGGGGGGGGGGTTTGGACGGGGGGGGTTTGGTCGGGGGGGGGGGTTTGGTAACGGGGGGGTTTTCGCCGGGGGGGGGGGGTTTGGCGGGGGGGTTTTGTCCGGGGGGGGGGGGGTTCGCCGGGGGGGTTTTCGCCTAGACCCATTGTTCCCAGAGCTAGCTGGCAGGGCCTTGCCCCTTATGCACTGTAGTTACGCACTCATGCACTGTAAAAGTTCGCGAAACGCCGTTCATAAAATTCCTTGCGGAGTAGTTCTTTTTTTGCCGCTAGATGCGCTAGCATAAAATAAACAATGAAACGTTACTTCGGGGTGTACGTTTATCCAGGTTTGTTTGGCTATTTTCAATTCCTCTTAGGCCCAGCCATGTTTGAAACTGTTTAAAATGCTTCTGCCTCTATTTGTGCTCTACCCAACTCTGTTCTGTCAAACTTAATCAAGTTGTCAATTCTGGCTTCCGACTTCAGTGCTGAGCGCTAGTTGACTTTTTAACGGGGCTAATGCGCGACTCGGTATGAAGCGAAAGCCTAATCGCTTATTCACCCTTCAGACAACTTATCCCTCGATCTCACGTGTGATTGTTATTGTTTCTCTAGCGCATCTGGCGTCAATTCGTCATTCAATTTTATGAGGGACGTAATGTCTGTGTTATCAACATACAGGGTTGCCACTTTACTAAAATAAATTCACTGGGCAAAAGGAAAATAGTAATACCAAACAAGAAAAGTACTCAGAACGTGTTGCTGGGTCATAGTCACCTTGGAAATAAAACCTGACAACTACTTTTTTCTTAAAATCTGCTGCCAAAGTAAAAATAAAGTTCTATTGTGAGCACAACTGTACTACCGGTGGCACCCTGTTGACATACATTGTATTACTTTGTTTCAAAAGGCAGTTGGGGCAAAGATCGTGGGTTCGAGTCCTACTCCCGGCACACAAACCTTTTGCTTTTTTTTTTTTTTTTCTACTAACTCAAAAGTCGAAATCTCGGAAACTGCCCGGAAACTGCAATGGTCGTAACAAGAATTTTTCTAACTCTCAACATCGATTCAGGGTACATTCTTGATATGTCAGCTAGCTCCCTGAGCCAAGTTTGAGTCAAGTTTTCTGTTCCTTTAAAGCAAGCGCCGCAGGCGAAATTTTTTTATTCTTTCTTTTTCTGACAAGATTTAATTACTGACCATACAAATTATAGAATTTAATGTGTTTTAAATCTGAAAAATTCCAAGCCTAATCGCCAAATAAATGACACACCGTTCTTTTAAATAGAGAATACTACGAAATGCGTCAAAGGCGAAATTTTTTTCGTGATCCCAATGAAAAGTAAAGAATACCTATGAAATCCTGAATAAAGTAGACCTAAAGTAGATTTGTTCCAAATTTACAGCAAACAAAAATGTAATTTAAAAGACATGCTTACTCAGAAACAAAACTAGGAAAACATGTTTGCCGGTGCATTTAAAAAATAAAACACCGGATTTACGGACTTCTGGTCTTCATACGACAGGAGTTTACAGATTCGGACTTGACTTTTTATGTTTAAAAAAAGACGCAGACGAGACTTAAAGGAACAGTAAACTTGACTACGCAACTTTCGGCCATCGAATCGCAACGGGGGGCTCGGATAAATATACAGGGTTATTGTCGACAGGCCCCCCCTTCTTTGTCATCTCGAACTGTCTCGAACCCCCTCCTTAGTGTTCCCAAAGCTAGCTGGCAGGCCCTTGCCCCTTATGCACTGTAATTATGCACTCATGTACTGTAAAAGTTCGCCTTTTTACATGTAGACTACAGAGTAACGACCTCCCGACTAGACGGCCGGGGTTCGATTCCTAGTCTTGGCACACAAACCTTTTGCTTTTTGCAAACCTTTTGCTCAAAGTCGAATTCTCGGAAACTGCCGGGAAACTGCAATGGTCGTAACGAGATTTTTTCTTACTCTCAATATCGACTCAGGGTACATTCTTGATATGTTAGCTAGCTTCCCGAGTCAGGTTTGAGTCAAGTTTTCTGTTCCTTTAAGTTGCATTTTTTCGGGTGTAGTTCTGACGTAGCCTACTTTGTTTAATTATGAAAGTACCGTGTACCGTTTTGTTTCTCCATTCGACACCCTATACTTTCATAACTAAAACAAAAGTACGTCAAACCATAATGAAACTACATCCGAAGAACTGCAATTTTAAACTGGTTTGCAGAATTTGATTCCTTTTGTTAAGCAAAACCTGATTCATTGACGAAATAAAATTTCGGCTTACACCCGCCAGAAACAGGAGGAGGGGACGTCCCCCCCCCCCCAATGTTGCCGGCCAGTCGGACCAGTTTGGAGGCATTTGTTGGAGACACTTTGATGTTGTACTCGAGGGGTTACCCACTCCCCAGCGCCGAAATAGGCGGTGCTGGCACCGGTGCCGAAAATAAATTGGGCGATTCACCTTTCAAACGCTCCCAAAAATGCTTATTTTGATGTTTCAACACGTGACAACCGGTTCCAACAGGTTTCAGCCGGTGCCGGCACCGGGCACTTGCTGTACACTAAAATCGAGAATGAACAACCCCTCGGTTGTACTATGGTGTTGTTTTTGTGTTATTTGTTTGTTAGTTTATGGCGAAAGTTGAATTAAAAAGTTAATAATAAGAATAGCCGAGTCGGCGCGAAGCGCCGCGATTTTTCGTAAAAGTAGTCGATTTTTTTCTTGGAAACAGTCGTTTTTCTTCAAAATAGTCGTTTTTTGTAGAAATAGTTGATTTTTTCATAAAATCAGTCGATTTTTCTTCAAAACAGTCGTTTTTTCCTTAAAAACAGTCGTTTATTCTGCAAAAACAGTCGGTAAAAATGAAGAACCAGTCGGTAATATCTTGCCCCCCCCCAAAGATTTTGGCTAGTGACGCCTCTGCCCTATTGTAATTTTGACAGGCTAAAAAAAAAATCTGCAAGACCTAAGTGAGACGGATACAAATCATATGCGAGTAAAACAGATTTTAAAAAAGGCGAGTTGCTGCCATCATGAATCATGACTCCGACCTAACAGGGTCATGAAACCTGGTTTAAACGACTCAGCTTGCCTTTGACTGGGACGGATTTACGACTGAAGCTGGGTTACTTCAAAAAAATTTATAAACGACTCGGACTGTGTTTGACTAAAACGAGTGTTCAGGACCTCGGCGAGGCCAAAATAAACGACTGATGCGACTTAGCAAAAGGCAGGGGGAGTGAATCACCCCCCTTCACCCCCCCCCCCCCTTCGGGCCACCCCTGGTCAAATGTGTTTGAATTTAAATTTTTTACCTTAAACCGGCCACTTAAAATTTAAGTTAACTTACATTAATATAAAGTCAACATAAACAAGTCTCAAATTAAAAAGCAGAACCACCCTTTAAAAAGCCCACAGAAATAGAAAAAATAGCTAATAAGATTAATCAACCTGGTTCAATTTGGAAAGTACTAAACAACTAGAGAATAGAAGATTTTGCCTTTTTAGTGTTTTGACTGTCATGAGGATTTGTATATGACTGGTCTAAAGCAAAGAATCATATCTCTACTGTACATGAGGGGTACCTGACCTCGTTTTTACACTACCTCGATTTTTGCCGCGAAAATTTTAAAATTAAATGTACATGCTGTCCTAACACTCAAGAGGCAAAATATGACTTTTTCCAAAGTCATGTGTCCAAAAATATTCAAATTCAGTGCCTTTTCTCCATTTTGAAGCTGTTTTGAAAAGCTGTTTTCTCCCTATTGACTTTGCTAACTTTACCTTTTTCATCATTTTATTAGTCAATCGAGGTAAGGTAAGAATGAAGGCAGCGTTCCAGTGAAGTTATTACAAGTTACGATGATAAGAGGAGGGGCGAGTACCGTATTGTGGTGGTTATCACCCTCTCTGGAACGAAAATAATAACAATGCAAACATACGTCATCACTCTTACGGGAGTTCCTGCAGAACTGATAGTTACTATCACTTATGATGCTCGCGACCATCATAAGTAAACTGTAACGATCGTAACAGTCGTCGAACGAAAATAATAAGTGGGAGGAGCCAATTTACTTATTACGGCGGGCTCTGGAACGGCAATAATAACAAGAATAGTAACGATCGTAACTAATAATAAGTCGCTGGAACGCTACAGAAGTAATCTTGTTTGAAAAGAAAAATATATTTATCTCTGGAAATTTGAAATCTTGTCTGAGGTTGGATACCCCTCCAGTACATTCATTCCAGATATGCATGAATATAAGAAAGCTAATAGTTGCATTTTTGATTGCCGTTCCTGGTCTCAGTTCTTCTTATTTCTTGTTTTCGATCACCTTCCGAGTTCGCAGTTTGCTTAATTGTCGTTTTTGCTGAATCGGAGACTGTCTAAGGTTTCGGTTCTACAGCACCTGCAAGTGAAATGGCGAACTGTGTCGCAGATGCAGTTCCCAGTCAGAGTTCGCCTGTCCTGACTAAATTAACCCTAAAACTTAGAAAGTCCTGGAAAGTGTGTTTGGAAATGGATGATTAGCTGAGTTCGTTGTCCGGTGACTGCTCACCGTTGCTACACATAACTCATTCTTGCATCCACCGGTGACTGCTCGCCAGTCTTATAACCTGTTTTTGAACTAACCGGTGTCCGGTTTTACCTCACCGGTTTGTCACCGGTGCAGACTAAACGGAACCTGCTTGGGAGCCCAGCTTTGCCAAGGAGTTAGCATGTTTTCATCAACTCACCGGTGAACCAAAATACGCATTACAAGAGAAGAACCGGACACTGGTGACAAAACAACAGAGCCAGCCCGGAGCAGTCAAGCACAAATCCTCAATTTTTGGGCATGGTGCCCATATGTTGGGGCACCATGCCCTGGAGCATGGGCATGGTACTAGCATGGCACCCCCATGATATTTGGTTGAGCTGAGATTGATTACATACCTAAATAGGCCTCTCCTAGACCACATGATACTTGATCTTATGTTCTATCTAACCTCTTTTTCCAATTTAAAAAATATTAGAGAACTTCCAAGAAATTTAGCCTTTAATGAAGACCACTTTTTCCTATTGGTTTACCTATCCATTTCCAGGGAAAAAGGGGAATTCATTCATGGCTAAATTTCTTGGAAGTACTCTAATATTTTTAAAATTGGAAAAAGAGGTTAGATAGAACATAAGATCAAGTATCTTGTGGTCTAGGAGAGGAAGACAGCCCTATTTAGGTATGTAATCAATCTCAGTTCAACCAAATATCATGATGGGGGTGCCATGCTAGTACCATGCCATGCTCCAGGGCATGGTGCCCCAATGTATGGGCACCATGCCCATACCTTGGGGCATGCCCTGACGTTTGGGCACCATGCCCAAAAATTGAGGATTTGTGCATGACTGGCCTGGAGTGCAACCAACTCAGCTATTAGTATTACAACTTGTATGTCTTTGACTACAAGAATGGCCTCTTCACTATCAAATGTAACTCCCCTTTACTGACTTATTTAGGCGGTTTTATGAATGATTTTCTGGGACGCTTATTTCCATTTTAATCACCTGCGACTGCACCTTCACTTGCCTTCACTTCAGTCTTGAAACGGCAAAGGCATCAGGTGAACTGAGTGTAAAAACGTAAATTAAGCTGCAACGGCGAACTCGCAGGGGAACTAACACAGGCGATCAAAAACGCAACTAATATCCTTCAGGCTGGCTACAAAAAAAGAAAGGAAAAAAAGATAATAGTACCTTATGCTACGAAGGTTTTGAATAATCTGCCTTGAGCTTTTGGTGTTCTCCGTACTGTCACAGAGCTACCATCAACAGTTGAGAAACCGTCTGAGAGCAACCCGCGAAAAATTTAAGAATACTGCTGCGTGCATTTTGGATTGGATTGGACCTGTGTCAGTTGACTTAGTTGTGGGTAAGTTGTTGTCAGTTGTGGCTTATCTGGGTGTACAAACCTCTGTCTTAAGAGCTGCCTGTATACCTGCATGATTATATCGACAGTATTTTCCCAAAAGGCTACAAGCGACACTTTCCAAATTTGCAACAAGCCAGGAAGGGCCGAAAACTAAAAGTCCCAGGGCCAGAAAGAAAACTCTGTATTTCCACAATGGTGCTCTGAATTGGCTTAAATTTCTACCAGAAATGCCCAATAGAGTTGCGGACAGAGCACTGCTAATATTAATAACTCAATTTTGAGAAAATGTCACTTACAGTTACAACAATGTCACGTAAAGCCTTTTGGAAAAACAGTCTTTATATTCAAACAATGCTTAACACAGATACATCAGCTACAATGCTTTGGCAGCAATATTGCAGCCCTTCTTGGCAAGGGTCCTCATTAGGCTGTCGAACTTCAGGGACATATTCAAACAATGCATAAAACGGACATGTCAGCTACGATGTTTTGACATTGTCTTTATGTTTTGGGGTCCATTATCAAAGGCGAAGGCTTTGCTTTGCCTTTGGAACAAAAACCAACTCTTAGCAGAGTAAGTAGTTTAAGCCTGGTTTAAGCTGTAGCTAAGGTACAATAGAGGCATATTACTTTGGAGATCGCTTGACATTGCCTGTCTTTGTGAATGAACAATGCCAAAGTCTCTTAAGAATAAGATGATGGAATTCAAACATAGCAAGTAATGCTCACAGTACTGAGTGCAAACAATAATTTAAAATAACTTCAGCTCAGGTTAAAGCTGCAGATTGCTTACACTTTCTCTTGCCCTTCCTCTCTTTCTTGATCAGTTGAATGATTTGACACCCTTTTCCCACCAGGTTATGGCATCCAAAGATGAAATGAGGTTCTGAATTAATTGTTTTGATGTGATTTTTTGGTGACAGTTATTGTTTACATCTGACTGCCTAGTGGCGTAAAACAGAGCTGAGGTGGTATAGGTTAGACCCAGCTTAGACAAAGGGCTTATTCACTGGGCTTCCCTTGTTTTGAGCTGGGTCGAGGGTCTTGCTGTTGCTGTCGGTAACGCAAAGAGTTAGGGGTGTTGTGATACTCCAGTCTTCATAGTATGAATTCGTTTGGCCTGGAAAGTACTCCTTCAGCCCAATCTGACCACTCATACACAAATCCTCAATTTTTGGGCATGGTGCCCCAACATCTGAGCATGCCCTGAGGTATTGGCATGGTGCTCATACGTTGGGGCACCATGCCCTGCAGCAAGGGCATGGTACCCTCATGAAAATATGTTGAATTGACAATCTTAAATAAAAATTTGCATTAAAAAAAGAATGACATAAAAAAGTTACCATGTTGGTTACCGAGCCTTATTGTTTTTGCTTCCTAGAACAAGTAGCCTGTAGGCCCATTGCATCAGCCTGTTTCCCTTAGTTTACCAATTTAGATGCACCAGAATGGACAAAAAATACTCTGATGAGATAGTATTCCCCCCAGAAAGCTTACACTTGATCTTAACTGGCTCATTCTTGGATCTAACTCAGACCTTCTCTTCTGTTGTTTAATACTGCATTAAGGTACTTCTGATTCGATGGTTTCACTAAAGTTCCAGCTTGTTGTAACCATGATCTTAGGAATATGTAGGCTACTCATATCTGGTAAATTGGGCGAGTGTCAGTTTAATTTACCACCCGCAATTCGACTTGATTTAGTATTTGTATCCTAGTTGGCAATGGGCGAACAAAGAAGAACACCAACTCCGTCAGAAAGTCAGAGGGAGGAAGAGGACTATCCTGATATCAATGAGGATGATGTCGTTGAAGTCATAGAGCTTGACGATGAGGACATTGAAGGAATGGAAGGAGAGGAAGAAGATGAAGATGAGGGGATGGAAGAGAAAAGACATTTTAATGTAGAACGAGACGACGCCGTCTGTACATTTGAGGGTCATGAAGGCAGGCATAAATAATTATTTTGTGTGCTCCTTTTTTCATGATTTTCGGTAAAGTGTTAGTTAGAGTCTTACCAATGATAATGGCAATCCGTTCCTTAACATGGTGACGCTGGTGACCGAGTTAGGTGGCAAGGAATGGAAGGAGAGGAAGAAGATGAAGATGAGGGGATGGAAGAGAAAATACATTTTAATGTAGAACGAGACGACGCCGTCTGTACATTCGAGGGTCATGAAGGCAGGCATAAATAATTAATTTGTGTGCTCCTTTATTCATGATTTTCGGTAAAATGTTAGTTAGAGTCTTACCAATGATAATGGCAATTCATTCCTTAACATGGTGACGCTGGTGACCGAGTTAGGTGGCAAAATGGACTAAGAACCTTTGTAGAACTAGTTCAGAAATTGCAATAAAAAAATATGTTTGACATTCATCCTGAGATTTTAGCATAATTGTAGCCTAGCTCATTTGACGTTCTTTTTAGTTTTCTGTCAATTTCTTGGATACGAAGGGTAGCAGAACGTATACGACTCATTTTTTGAATCTCTTCATGTCTCATCACGCTGATTACTATTGAAAAAGAATAAAAGTTTGACAGGAAGAATGCTAGATGTGCTGAAAGTTTTTACGAAAGGGATTTTGTCTTCTGTGGTACTGTAATGTATCTTTTTAGGATCTGTTTTCTGCTGCCACCTGAATCCAGCAGATCAAAATGTGGCGGTGACAGGAGGTGAAGATGACGTTGCTTATGTTTGGAAAATACAGGAGAAGACTATTCAGTCAAAACTTGAAGGCTTCAAGGTAGAATAGTATTAGAGAATTCTGCAAGTTTGTTATCGTTTGTCATGTTTTCTGTAAAGAATTTTCAGCTACTTTGGACTTCGGGAACCTGAGTTATAGGTTGTCATCAACCAAGGGCAGAGGGCAAATGCACTACCTTGAATTAACTTTCAGACAGTGAAGAACCTCGATGAGAAGCTTGCGGAGAATCCCGATGAGGAGCGTGCGGTGCCCCACCCATTGTCCACATATCTGTGTTACACAGTCTGTGTCCCATATCACAAATCTGTTGACAGTGGGCAAAAAAGTTTAGGTTTCACTGAAATTTTTTCACTGAGATTTTCACTGAAAAATTCACAATGACTATATGCTACTTCCGGCGGTAAAGATCAAAGAATTTGAGGCATAATATTGTCAAAATTTCCCAAAAATTTTTCTTGTAGGTTTTCCCTTGAAGCCGAATCGTTAACAAAGGCGCCGAATCTGTCCATCAAATATGTAACCAAGTCCATGAGGCTGCTGGTAAATTTCACTTCGAGAGTTCCCCGTAGTCTCTCGCCGGATTTTCACAAGGGACATCTGGTTTTGTTTGTTTCGGATTATGCTGTAGAGGATAGAAGCGTTGACCACAGCGATGCCGACAATGCTCAAATGCGAGGCCACTGGCCTACCACTTCCTGCCTACAATGAAGGGGAATTCTTGCTGACCAGTGAGTCGTAGCGATCAATCATGTGGGATGTAGGCAACAACAGGATGCGGCTACTTGACTGTCGCTCTTCCACACGAGCCCTTGACTCCTCGCTTAACATCCTTGAGTGGATTTAAATCTAGGTTCTTAGTGACGACGAATGCGAGTCTAATCTCCTTGGTCTATATATGGGCCTACTCAGTTTTCTTTTTTCTTTTAAGGACTCAGTGACAACTGTCGCTTTTAGCCAAGATGGCGTCTACGTAGCGGCTGGAGATATGAGTGGAAGAATACAAGTATTCAAAGTAGCAGATGGCCAACAAGTCTGGGAGTTTGACGTAGCTGACCTGAATGTAGGTATATCAATGTTTGGATTTCCAAAAGAAATAGGGTCAATGGGAACTGCTTCTCTTTGGGTACTTGTTAGATATCCCCCCCCCCCTCGAACACCTTTGCAGCGTTGGCAAGTTGAGTTTACGAGGAGCCGTTAAAATAAATAAAACATTTGTGTGCATGTGGTTTTCGTCAGATAGGAGATCCTCTGATAGACCCTTGCATCATACGATGATTAAGTTTAATCGTATTTGTTAGATAGCACACCTCCTTCAACTATCATTGCAGCATAGGCAAGTTGAGTTTAAGGGGAAATACTAAAATTTTGTGAAAAACTGTATAACCCAGCACTTATGCCTACGTGCTAAACCGACAGAAGTCATCTATTCGTAGTATATAGCACGTGTTCTTGATATAACAGTTCTTAATTGGTCATTCCCACTTGACTAGTTTAAAAACGAAAAACAACCAATGTACGCTAGTCCAAAGTTCGGAGAAGTGCACTGAGTCCTTCAAAGCACAAGTTGCAATAGATAACGTGGACCCCTTTGAAACTGCTGTGATTTTCAAAAAATACAGACCCACTCATGCTGTTTAGCCGCCCGCGACAAAACACGAGAAAATTCCATAATCCGACTTTCTGAACAGTGAGCTTCTTGGAAACAATAAGCGGGAGCCTGATCTGCTTCGAAATTAGCAAGGTATGGCAGATACAAAAATCGGTGTAGAGTCGTTAGGTGGATAAAAATGATATCTGAAGTTCGAAATCTCAGAATTGACACGAAAACGATGAGGGGCGTGGAGTAAATCAGTTGTGTAGCTTCGACAGGTTCTTCAAGGCCTCTGATGTGTAGAGCCGCTGGGACCGAAATCGGCTTAGAACTGGCAAAACTAGTTTTCACTCCGCACTTTCTGATTCTAGTGGATGGCTTGGCACAATGCGGCACATGTGCTTTTCGCAGGTGATAACTCAGGCGCTCTGTGGATGTGGCAGATTCCTTCTGGCAACTGTAAAACCTTTCAAGGAAGTGAGAGCAATGAGTGCGGAAAGCTTTTTCATGATGGTAAGCGACGAAGTTTTAGGTAAAGACGGACACCCCTAGTTAGAACAATCTCTATATCCATGAGCTGTTAATCCAGAGGGGCCATTTAAGAGGAGGGGAGTCGAGGTCGCAAAGTTGGATAGGAGGAAGGCACCTGTTTTGCCCATACCTATACTGAATGAATATTCCTTGAGCCAAAGCTGACTTAGAGTCATATATAACATATACAAAAACGGATTCGTCAGCTGTGATCCTTATGAAGCGATATTTCGGCCCTTCTTGGCAAGGGTCCTCTTCAGGCTGTTATTCTTCTGGATCAACGCTGGGGAAGGAAACAAAGTTCGGGTGTCCAGCCGGAATCGAATGTAGGGGGTTGGTGGTACAGTGTGCTTGCCGTCGTCAGAATTTAGACGGGGTCACCATACCCACCGTGATCATGAGACCGAAGTGAAAAAGTTTTGCAGCCGATGAGTATTTTCTTCCAGTGAGATGGTAGCGACTTTAGAGGGTGGCAACGGAGCAGAGAGGTTCTGTGACTTATAGCGCAAGGAAATGCCTCCCAACACTAGGGGCTAGTGTCAAGACCTATGATTTCCATTCATTGGACATGGGCCTTATTCGTAGTACCGCCCACTACGCTCAGGACACTCAAAGCGGAAGAAAATTGCGGGCTTAGAAAATTCTAGGACAGCTAACATGCAGTCTGCATACATCGAGGAAACAGGGGAGGTTGAGTCTTTTTTTTTACAGTGTTAAGAATGTGGAGATATTAGAGCCAGCGCTGGTGCACGACTGATTGAGTTTCATTAGGGATGTTCTCTGTCGCTAGTGATGCTAGTGTCGCCGCTATCCGAGTGTGTGTCACTTTTTTCAGGTCTTGGCGCTACTCCCTAGTGTTATTTTGCTCTGGTTTGGATATATGTTTCCCAGTCAGCTTGGGCTTAGGGCCCAAGGAGTACTTAGCCTATAATACTTTTGATCAAACGACACATTTTCGTGATCCACAAGGGCCCGTGATAATTTTTGCCTTAAGGGGTTTTGCTTACAAATGAATTCCTTAAAGTAATTATCTTAACAGCAAAGTTTACAAAATATTTTCTAGCAAACGATACATTTTTCATGACCCTCAAGGGCCCATAATGATTTTTACCTCAAGGGTTTTGATTGCAAATGAATTTCTATCGCCCTTATAGTGCTCGACCATCGCGCGTCAACGGACATGCTGACGACGTCAGAAAGACTGACAGACTAAACCTTATGGACCAAAGGGGGCTACGAGCAGCCACCTGGAATGGCTTGACTCTGAATGCACCTGCGTCAAAGAACCTACTCTCTGAAGAACTTCGCAAGAATAAAGTGGCGATTGCGGGTCTTACAGAAACCCGTCTTACCGGAAGCGGAGAAGAGCGAATAGGTAACAGTCACTCGTTGCTCTGGTCTGGAGGGAGCACGAGAAGGAATGGCGTTGGCCTTGCGCTGAACAGCCTTGCAAGAAAGGCCTTACTTTTACACGAAGCCGTATCTGACAGATTAATGAAGGCCCGCTTTGGACACAAGCATGGCAAGATGACTGTCATCGTATGCTATGCCCCGACCAATGACTCTGATGACGTGACCAAGGACGATTTCTACTCTGCTCTGTCCAGATGTAACTGTACTCCTCGGCGACTTCAATGCGACAGTGCGCGACGATATGGGTGTTTGGCGTGGCACAATCGGTCCTGTATCCCCCGACCCACTTAACGACAACGGTCTCCGCCTACTAGAACTGTGCCGATCTCACGACCTTTTCATCGCAAACACCTACTACCAACGTAAAACTATCCACCAGTACACGTGGTATAGTAATGACGGTCGTACAAAGAAGATGATTGACCACGTCATTATTTCCAAGCGCTGGAGATCATCGCTGAAGAACTGTAGAACTTAAAGATCAGCAGAGCTTGGAAATGCAGACCACAGGCTCGTGTGCGCCGATTTTCGACTTCGCCTCCATGCACAACGATCGGAAAGAAAACCCGTCGCTGCTGATATTGGGAAACTAAAGGAGCCAGATACTCGCCAGAAGTACAGTGTTGAGATATCGAATCGCTTTGAGCTCCTTGGCTCACTTAACAGCAGCGAAGATGTCTGGAAGCATTTCAAATCGCAGACCAGCGAAGCAGCTCAACTGGTGCTTGGCAAGAGGAGTTACCCGAAGAAATCATGGCTAACTAACGAAACACTGCAGGTCATAGAGCAGAGACGGAGGGCAAGACTTCTTGGGGACATGGCCACTTATCGAAGGCTCAATGGAGTGCGGAATAGACTCATTCACCGGGATCGAACCCAGTTTGTTGCAAGGAAAGCCGATGAAAGCGAACTAGCAGCAAAGAAGAAAGACATGGGTAGCCTATTCAAGCATCTCCGAGAACTCACAGGAAATAAAACTCCCACCTTGGGTCCCGTCCTATCCAGGGATGGGACACTTCTTTCTGATGAAGGTTCTTGTCTCGAGCGGTGGAAGGACCACTTCTGCTCGCTCCTCAACAACACTAGTCCGTCTGTGCCTCCAAATGATAGTCCCAGCCAACCTAGCAGTCAAAGATCTGAAGCAGATGCTCTTCCAGACGAGCCTTTCAGCCCCTCAGAAATCGGAAATGCAGTAAAAAGGCTCAAGAATAATAAAGCCGCTGGTATCTGCGGCTTAAGCTCAGAGCTGCTAAAATATGGAGGTCCTGCAATGCTCCTGTTTCTCCACACCCTGTTCTCTATAATCTGGCAAACAGAGATAATTCCCGAGGATTGGCGGAAGGGTATCATCATCCTCTTATGGAAGAGGAAAGGCTCAAGAAGTGACTGCTCCAACTACCGGGGAATAACTCTACTGTCAGTCCCTGGCAAGCTTTTCTCAATGGTCCTGCTGGATCGATGTCGGAACATTATTCGTAAAATCCGGCGACCGGAGCAAGCTGGTTTCATGTCGGACCGTTCAACCATCGAGCAGATTTTCACGATTCGACAAATAGTGGAAAAGGCAACAGAGTTCCGACAAAAAGTATTTATTGCCTTCGTCGACTTCCGTGCTGCGGTCGACTCAGTCGATCGAGAAGCTCTTTGGCGGATTCTAGAGTTGACTGGCCTCCCTGAGAAATATTGCAGACTTTTCAAGGCTCTGCACCATGGGACGGAGAGCTGTGTCCAAGTGAATGGCCGGCGCAGCCCGTTCTTTCGAATCACGACAGGAGTGCGCCAAGGATGTGCAGTGGCCCCAGAGCTCTTCAATGTCATCATAGACCACATTATGACAAAAACCACCTCACGTCTCAGCTTTGGGCTCAAATTCGGAGATCGCGTCATCTCAGATGCTGATTTTGCTGACGACTTGGCCATTCTGGCGGACTCCATGGAGCAGCTGCTTGAAGCCCTCCAAATCCTACGAGAAGAGGCTGCAAAAGTAGGACTGCAGATAAACTTTAACAAAACTAAAATTATGGCCATAGACCCGTCTTCTCCTGTTATTAATTCTCCAGTAAGCCTGGACAGCACCACTGGCATCGAAGTTGTTCAAAAGTTCACTTACCTGGGCTCCATAATTTCTTCAGATGGCTCGCTTCTACCCGAGCTGCAAGCGAGAATATCCAAAGCATCTTCTGCCATGGGCAGACTGAACCGTCACCTTTGGCGAAAACCGAACTTCAGTCGTACAACGAAACTGCGGATTTTCAACGCCCTCGTCGGCTCTGTGATGCTTTACGGAGCTGAGACATGGCAAGCATCAGTTGCAACCCTCAAGGCCATCGATGTATTTCAGTCGAAGAACCTGAGGAGGATTGAGGGTCTACGATGGTCCGACTTCGTCAGCAACGAGAAGATGCTGCAGCTCACTAAGCAGTCTCGGTTTTCGACCCAAGCAGCCGAGCGAACCTTACGATGGTTCGGGCACCTGCTTCGAATGCCTCCACATCTACCCGCAAAGACGATCTACGACTTCGACCCTATCAAAGCCGGCTGGAAGCGACCTCGCGGCCGACCGAAGAAACGTTGGTCTGACAGCCTGTCCGAGTTCTTGACGATGGCAGACATCAGACCGAGTGAAGCCCAAACGCTCGCCATGGACCGAAACGGATGGAGGAGGCTGACGTCACTCTCTACGCCGAGCAGCGCCCGGCAGGAGACATAAGTCAAGTAAGTCAAGTTAAAGTGCACATCATCACCGCATACATTGCTGTGGTTTCCAAAGGCCAGTGATCATTCTTATCTCAAGGGTTTTGCTTACAAGGATCACAGTAAACCCACGAATTGGCAAATTCCTTGTTTGATCCTATGACACAGCCTTGCAAGTGCCATATGAGCTTCTAGCTCTTGTTTTTGTTAAACATGATTCCGGACCTTGAGGAGGCTGTTTTTTAACCTATCATTTCTTTGTTCAGGAAAACGAGTTGTGTGTGGATATAGCGACGGCTCAATCAAAGTCTGGGACCTGAAGTCTGGACAGGCTGTCAACAGTTGGAGCGGCCTGTATGCCCATTCAGGCATGGTGACTGCGCTGGATGTAAAAAGTGACGATTCATTGATAATCAGCGGCGCTACAGACGGCACCGCAAAACTTTATAACGTCGCGACCGGAAAGGTAAGACATCGGCCTGTCGTAGACGTCATTTCCGAGAAGCATGTCAGAATGTTTTTCGACTTTCTGACCGTCAAAATAAAGCTGTAGGCCACTGTGTTGGGTTCACTTCTTTTATCACTGGCTACTAAAAGCCACCATTGCGTTTCAGCCATACATGCATGCCGGTTGAAACGACGGGGGTAGCTTTAGTAGCTGTTGGAGAACAAATAATTTCATGTTTTTTCCCTCAAAAATGATCACCTGCCTACCTAAAATGGGACTACAGTCTCCATCTTGTCTTCTCAGTCCTACGCGTTTAACAGCATTTTCAGGCCGCTCAGTATTTAAGGGGTGGCTTCCTACCCGGAGGTGCAGGTACGTCATATGATTCAGTCCCGGGGTTGTAAGAGCAAAGAGATGAAGCGGATACTTGTGTTGTTCAGGATTGGATCACCATTGTGTAAAGAAGCTGTCTAATAAGGTTAATTATTATCAGTAATAGTTTGATTTACTCACGTGTTTTGCAGCTGCTGACTACATTCGTCTGTAGTACTGAAGAAGACGAATCACTACGGTCAGTGGAAACCGTCGCCTTCGCTCCTGCATCACTGGGTCTGCAGATTGTTGCTACTGGAAATCTTAAAGGCCTTGTGTCACTCTGGGACTTACCAACACAGGTTAGTGCTCCACTGAAAGAGCAAAGTGCAACTTACCTATATCTTTCGAAGCTCTTAAAACTGCACAACCAGTCTGAAACCCATTCAATCCAGACACGTCGTACTGATCATACGCGGTAAAATCTCTTTCGCAAACACAGTTTTCGGGAAGTTTGAGGGTGTAAGTATGCCTTCGGCTTTAGCTGACTGCGAATCGTGTTCGATGGTGCCCAGCTGATATTTTGTTTCAGCGATATTTTAGCCCTCTTGGCAAGGCTTTTCTTAAGGCTGTAGCTGGAAATATGCACCATTTTCACCGACAAATCGATCGGGACAGGTCGGCGAAGCCTCTCTTAGCTTCGGATACTCTTTATGACTATCTCTCAGTGCCGATGCTAAATCTCCGGGTACCAGCGGAAGAAAGAAAGAAACGGTGTCACAGCTGCGGTGTCATACCTGAGTATTACCACAAATTGATAACCTTTTTGAATCAAAGCCTAGCATGTGGTATAAGGAAATAAAACGAATTTGTGGAAAATCCCCTAGTGGTGTTGATTTTGGTTCAGATTCTAATGATGAAACAGTTGCTAACCAGTTAAATGGTAATTTGGCCAGAATAATCCAGTCTTTGCCGCCTCTTGATGCAAATAAAACGAACCAAGAGTATCAGAAAATTCCACATGATGACGTACCTTTACCTACTATTTCTGAGGATCAAGTTTTTAGTAAAATAAAGAAACTTAAACGAACTAGTATAACTCCCATAGATATTCCGATTGAACTTATAAAAGCATTCCCTGACAAATTGACTAAGCCACTAACACAAATTTTTAATTGCATTTCAACTTCTTCAGTTTACCCACAGATATGGAAAAGATACTGAACTTCATTTTGATGGTGTGAGGCCAATCACTTTGACCCCCTTGTTCAGCAAAATGTACGAAAGTTTTGTAGCAAATTTGCTAAAAGCTGAAGTTGAACCCCTCCTTGATCCTCGTCAGTACGGTAACAGAAAGAATACATCAACATCCCATTATCTAGTCAGTCTTTTACATTTTATTTTTAAGCATGTTAATGAGCCTGGTAAATGGCTAAACTCAATAACAATTGATTTTAAAAAGGGTTTCGATCTGATTGATCATAACATTTTAATTTCTAAGCTTTTAATTGATTTTAGAGTGAACCCTGCTGTTGTGAAAATCATTCAGAGTTTTTTAATAAATAGGTTTCAAATTTTAAAATATAAGAAGTCTTCCTCTGAACCTGAGCCAGTTTTGTGTGGTGTACCTCAAGGTACCATCCTGGGTCCTATTCTTTTTCTAGTTATGATTAATGATATTGCTAATGATTGTGAAGACCGCTGGAAATATGTTGACGACCTTACCCTTGGAGAAATTTGTGAAGCAAATGAATGTAGCAAAGCTCAAATTTTAATTGATAACGTGAAGACTAAAGCTTCCGTTTCAAATATGACAGTAAATGACAGTAAATCTTCTATTTTAACTAATTCATTTTTAAATTCTTCTGAACCTAATTTTCTACCAATTATCTCTGATTCTCTCAAAGTCAGTAAGATAAAACTCTTGGGAGTTATTATTACCAGTGATTTAAAATGGGAAGCAAACACAACTAGTCTAGTAAAAAGGGGTAATGCTGGGCTGCAGATGCTCAAACTTATGTCGAAACATAGCGCCCCTCCAGATCACCTCCTCCGAATATTTATATCTTTTATTCGCCCAGTTCTGGAATATGCAGCTCCTGTATGGCATTTTGGACTGACGGCTGAGCAAAGCGCCAGGCTCGAAAGAGTTCAGAAAAGAGCTCTAATGATAGTTTCGAAGCAGGCAGAAATGTCGTATGAAGAGCTGCTGACAAAGTTTAAAATGCAAACTCTGAAAAAAAGAAGAGAGAAACTCTGCATGGATTTCGGAAGAAAATCTCTGATCCACCCAATCCACAAATCCCTTTTCCCCCCTCAATCCACAACAAAACGACTCCCGCGCAGGGTTGCAGTGCCTGTTGAGAAACTTCAGCCGGTACGCTGTGCCCATCAACGGTTAGCGAAGAGTTTTATACCTAGTTTTGTAAAAATGTATAACGAAAATCAGGAGGATTGATTAGTGTTTTTTTTTGTTTTTTTTTTGTTCTTTCTTTGCGTCGTTTTTTAATGTGACTGCACCAAAGAAATTTGGCAGTGCCATGAAAATCTTGGTGAAAATAAAAGCTTATCTATCTATCTATCAAAGAGCGCCGTGATTGTTTGACGCAGGATTTGAGTCGTTGAGTTTGAGTCATTACGGAAACGTGTACTCCTTCTTCCTGAGGATCACTGGCGTGTTTTTGACTAAGTCATATAGAGTATTACCAACGTCCAGGTTCTTGAAGAAAACCTCTCTGCAAAGAAAAGAAACAAGAAAACAAGCACTGAATTTTCGATTTTTTTCTTCACAGTGCTTGTTTAGTGCATGTATTTGTATTTTTTTGTAAAAATTAAAAAAACTTGAACTTGCACAGTTCTGTTCCCTCCCACCCACCTACCCTGAAATCATGGATTTCTTTCAGACGGAGCTGAGTAACCGTAAGGAAATTTTGTTTAGTTTTCGTCCTGAACGTAGATGGCATCAGGTTCGTGTCAAATAATGCTGAATCAATAGAGTAGAATAGTGATTTATTCGCTCACGCTTTCACGGTAACAAAACCAAAATTGGTGAGTACTGTCATGCTACATGGCATGTAGATCGCATCATCCTGGGATGTGTGTGCCATGCTACATGGAATGTTCTCTTGCAGGTCGAACGGTGTCGGGTCGCTCAAACCGACGGAATTGTCCGTCTTGCATGGTCGTCGGACCAACCCATTATCCACACTGTCTCCCTAGACGGCGTTGTGGCAACGATAGATGCAAGAACAGGGGGCGTTGTCAGAAAACAGATTGGACATTCCTCCAACATCCTGGATATGAGTTTAGCCACGTAAGTAATAATAGCAGTAATCTGTTGTAAAAACAACGAGCAAAAGATTAATTTTTCAGTGTCCTGTTTACAACACCTTGTTCGCTAGGATTCCTTTTTCATATCCGTGTTCAAAGCGTGTTTTCGTGCAGTCTTGGATTTGTTCATATATCGTACCAGTAGTTACTGGTAGGACAGTGCCTTTTTAGTCCACTTGCTGCGACAAAAAGTAACTACCAGTCCGCCCGAGTAGCTAACTTATAAGGGCTCCTAAGAATACCTGAATGGGTGTTTCGGGGTCTTCATTGTACCATTTAGCTCAAAACTGTACTGTTCAAAGTAAAGTAACGTTAAAAGAAGCATACCTCTATTGTACACACGGTATTGAAATCGAAAGGACACTGGAAACGCAATTTAACGTTAAGCAGTTGTTTCAAACAGTATCTAAACATATGAACGACCTCCGTGCGGTCTTTATTTTATGTGCTAAACTAAGTGCTGGTTAGCCTCTTTTTGTGGCACCGTAAAACAATGGTTTTATGTCCTAGTGTTAGGGAATTACTGATATAGGTTTCTGCCTAAATCATAGCCGTCCAACGGATTAGCCTGAAAGGAAGCGGTCTTCCTTTCAGCTCACTCAGTTGTTCACGAACTCTTCTGATATGATAGCGTTTAACAAAGGCGTGGATTTGTTCGAATCCTATGTTCAAGTTGAGGACATTTTTATTGCTCTCTACCCGATGATGTGTTTTTCACTTCAAACCGCCACCGTGATCTGCTATGATCTGCTAAGAAAACGACTAGAAAAGCCTTTTTATAGACTCTTTCTCTGACGTCAAACTCGCCTTGACAACCTACCCATCTCCCGTTAGCAAACGGCAGCGTTTTGGAAGCGTTATATAATAAATTGTTGTGGAGCTTGGTTTTGAGTTCGGTTCCAGTTCGGAAACAATATTCCCTTTAAATCTGACTGAGTTTAAAAGGTAAACCAGGTCAGAACTTTAATTCGCTAATGATTAACATATGAAGACCCTTCGTAACAACCGATACCACGATTACTTAAATAATGCAATTCAAAAGGTTTACATTTTTCTACCCCCTCGATAATACGACGCTTTTTCTCCTACTCTCTCTAGTTCAGAATGTTCAACCGCTTCTCTAGTTCAACCACTTAGGATCGGTAGCTCGTCAGTTTCGGTTCAGGGTTTGGACTGTAAAGGCCAATCGTGTAGCTATTATTTTCTTATACACCTTATTTACTATAAGAGTATAAAACAGCAAAAGGTATTCCACAATGTAAAACTCAAAGGTACGAAACAGACGAGCTCGCTGACGAAGCCATCAGCATAGATGGTCCTGTAGGGGGCCGGGGGTCAAAGTAAATTTGCCTCCTACTTTTCTAATATCGTACGTTCTTATAGAAATGGCGCCTTCATTCTCACATCATCAGACGACTCTACTGCAAAGGTCTTCAAATTGGTTTGATTTAATTTTGTTATAAAATTGTTACTATGAAATAACCATCAGAGGTGGTCTTCTAGATCTTGCGTTTAGCAGATATGTGATAATTTTGATGAAAGCTTGAGCAGTATTCTTATTGTTGCAGCGTAAATTGGTAGAACAGTAACTGAAAAACAGTTACAGGAGGATGCGTAATTTCAACAGAGATGCGATAACGTACTATCTGTTTATGTTACGGAAAGATTGGGTTGTGAGCCTTTAAGTGTTACGGTTTGCACTAAACGTGGTTTGCAACGGTACTTTTAACGAAAAAATAACACTGGAAAGGTCATAACGGAAATATTCAGCAACGTCAACAGATATTGCGTTATCTCATGTCTGTTGGAATCAGGCATAGAGATCTAGGGTTAACAGAGTCGAGGTTCCCTTTTTGATAATTTAGCAAAGCAAAGTTTTATTTTATTTGTTTGACTGATTTTACTTTGACTTTAGAAAATAAGACAAGCAGACTTTTAACTGAACTGAAATAGACTAGTACCACTTTGGCGAGGCCTGGGTTCTTGCGTATATGTTGTGAAACTTCTGACAGTACAGCGAGTTCGGCGGACATTGCCTTACCTTAAATTATCTGAAATTGAACTTGCCAGTCAAAAGGTATTCCTGTGGACGGCTTTGCCCGAGCTCGATAGACTGCCATCGATGTTTGTTTGGTAAGATGAAACCGATAAGGCTATAGTTATACCAACAGGTACGGGAGAGTGAAATCTGTACCTCAATCAGTACTGAAGCAGGAATACTCTGTATGACTAAGTCCAAACACGCCGCTGATCCTCAGGAAGAACGAGAAAATGTTTCACTAACGACTCAAACTCTACAGTCAAATCCTGTATCAACCAATCACGGCGATCGTTGGGCACAGCTGTGGTACCGCTTCCGGCTCTTCCGCTAGGTACCCGGCGATTTTGCATCGGCAAGGAGAGTTAGTCATCAAGAGTATTCCCAAAATGCTCGGTCAACTTCTCGCCGTCTGAGCATTTCATACAGCTAAATTACAGCCCATCGTGCCGAGAAAATCAATTTTGCACAAATTTTTCCGACTTATAATGATAGAAATATAATCATAAATACACCTTAGCCCAAGCTGCGAATCGTACATAAAAAAAAGACGCTAAATAGGTAAGACAGCTAAGATTTCCTCCAGCGATATTTCGGCCCTTCTTGGTAAGGGAAGCCAGAAGCCAGAATCACCAATTTGGCAGGTTCGTCTGACGAGGACCGCTTGACAAGAAAGGCCGGAATATCGCTGGAGCAAACATCGGCTGACTTATCCGTTTAGTGTAATTATTTTGTACAGAATATAACGGCTGAGAACCCACTAAAAGAAAAGACAAGGGGTTCGGAAGGTTCGGCCCGTGTTCTCGAGTGTTATTAGTAGAGGTAAAACAATTGCCCAACCGTTCATTGATGAAGGCATGGATGTTCTTCAGGCGAGAAGAATTCAAAATCCCAACCATTCCCAACGGTGCTTCGGTGTTTGGTCCACACCGCGAGCCGAACCAACTGGAGGACTTCTGGGAAATGACAGTTAGTCGAAAGCCTTCGTGGCCACCAAAACTAAAGATGGCGCTGTTTCCTGTACATACACTGTACAAAAAAAGTCCGAGTAAGGATTAAAGTTAACTGGAGTATTTGCTACTGGGATTAATCTTATCTCCTTAGAGATAAGATTAATACGTGTAGAGATGTAGAGATAAGATTAATCCCAGTAGCAAATACTGCAGTTAAGTTTAATCCTTACTCAGAGATTTTTTTTACAGTGTAATTCTTATTGTTTAGTGGACGAGATCAAATTTCGTGTCCAGAGCTGTCTTGCAGAGCACATGCATCTGACCGATCCTTGTCACCTTGTCATCTTGTATAATATCCCAAATGACTTGCGCTGAGTGGTTATTCATTCGTTTCACAAGGGAAATTCGGAGTGTAAGGTGTCAATAACCCGACCGTTTTATGTCACGGCTACGCTAGACTAGCTTTCATAAGACACCTCCAGGTGCGCTGCTAAACCCGCATACCGCCCATGTTTACGGACATTAATTTGTTTGTTCCCAATGGACTGGATTGCGTCCATTAATACATTTGTTAAATAATTTCCAGCAGCTATTACCATCAAATAGTTCTGCACGCAAAGCTGACCATCTAGTTGCTGACCTAACTGCATTGTTCGGAGCTCAGTTTAATTCTTTGTGGTCGAAATCTGTTATTATTTTTTCGCTGTGTTGAATACAGTTGTTGAAGTTAAGCATTGATTTGATTATATTATATATTGATTAATTTGATTATGTTGATTATATGGGATTAAAGTTAACTGCAGTATTTGCTACTGGGACTAATCTTATCTCTGCTGATATAAGATTATTACGAAATTATAAGATTAATCCCAGCAGCAAATACTAGAGTTAACTTTAATCCTTACTCGGAGACACGTTTTACAGTGTCACCCGAACGCCATCTGTTGCTTTGTTAGGTTGCATGGACCACAACTTATCAAATTTTGTATCCGTTTTCTGGAAAAAGATGGCGTCGATGTGATCATTAAAAAGAAAAGGGGGTTGGGTATTCGGGGGGGTCGCCGGAGGGTTTTGGCGGAGGTCGACGGAAGGGTTTTGGCGGGGGATGTTTTCGCCTAGACCCGTATATATATATTAGGTACTGTTTTCGAAGGGATAGTAACTGTTGTATCTTAGTGTACACAGCCCCGTACATCTATGTCTCTTGGTGTATACCGAGTCGGCTTGGCTGCCACCCGTCTGCTTTTTCTCTGTGTTACAGTGTTTAGACACCTTCAAATGAAGGACTACCACTCCAGGGTATGGCGTATCCTCTAGGACCAGTCGCCGACCATAAAATTAACCCTGGATCGACGAAAGTTGCGATCCGAGTGTACGCAAACAAAACGAGTGACCAACCTCTCGCCTTCAGCTATCAGGTGAGTTTTATAGTGCAAACACACGATAAGAATTTCTTGGCCGGTTTATCTTCACTTTCATCATGACGTTGAAAAAGTCTCAACTTTTCCATGTGGAAGTGATGATGGTGGCAGATGGTGCCGAAAATCCGGACAAGAAAGGGTGGGTTCCAGCCTCCTCACAAGAGTAACTTCGGGTTTGTCTGTTGTTGAACGGCAAATATAGAGAAGGTTGGGCCACCGATGGTAACTTTTATGAAAACAATTATGAAAATTGTTTCAAATATTCTGATTACTATGTTAAAGTGGCCAGCCAAGCAAATTGGTACTTCTTACGCACCCCGCAACTCACAATAGTCATTAATTTCGATTGGACTGTAGGGAATAAGTCGTTTTTGATGGTGCTAAACGGGAAAGTCAGCTGAGCTTTGTTCTAGCGAAACGTCGACCCTTCTTTGCAAGGGTCCTCGTTAGGCTGTAGCTAGAAGAAAGGAATCTGCAAGAGTTCGTCTCAGCTGACTTTTTGGGTTGTCGACGTCCCCGGCGAAACGTCCCAGTGACAAAACGTCCCCATGACGAAACGTCCCCGACGACAGAATTTTTTTTTCATCGCTGAGGGATAACTAAGCCTATGAGATTACTGATTACGTCATCAGTTCAGACAAAAAATGTTATTGGAATATTAGCTTTTTAAAACCACGGTGGGTTGACTACTTCAGCATTTAACCGATAGTCAAGAAACAAACCAAAGTGTTGGTCCCAGCTATAGCCATTTCTTAAAGAAAGCGCAAAGAATTAGTAGTTTGTCAATTTTCGTTTCATCTTTTCTTTAATTGGTTTATTTGTGTGTTAGTTTACGCTGCGATATCACTCATTGATCTCGCTGAAGTTCGAGATTTTTGATTTGGTGATATTTACTATTAAAGTATTTTATAAAAGGATCAAACCCGTCTAGCCTAGATTTACTATGTCTCTCTACCTAACTAATCGTTCCATCCGCTTTCGTTTCCTCGCTTCCCATGTCATTTTTATCCAGCATAACGGCATTACGCTTATTTTTGCATTTTCCTTGTTTGACTCTCTTTGAGCCACAGCGGGCTTCCCCTTTCTCTGAGGAGCATATTGGTGCTCCTCAGATTGTGCATGTTGCTTCAAACGACCTAGAACTGATCAGTTATGAGTCAATTGCAAGGTATATTAAACTACAAATTTTAACTGCAAACAATACATTTATAAAGCAACCGGTCCTATGTCCGATCTTAATAAGAAATGTTTCCACATCTGTAATGCACACTCTGAATTTGCTCTCGATAATGCACCTGAAGATCGAGGCGAATTTAAAAATCTATGCTTGGGGACGTTTTGTCATTGGGACACTTTGTCACGGGGACGTTTTGACACGGGGACGTTTTGTCGCGGGGACGTTTTGTCATGGGGAAAGTTTGTCACGGGGACGTTTTGCCACGGGGACGTTTCGCTAGGGGACGTTTTGTCATGGGGACGTTTCGTCGGTAAGCCGACTTTTTCGTTTAGCGCCATCAAATATGATTCGCAGTCAGCTTGGGCTGAAGGAGTACAGTAGAGTAGA
Organism: Branchinecta lindahli; assembly: GCA_023053555.1. Classification (NCBI taxonomy): domain Eukaryota; kingdom Metazoa; phylum Arthropoda; class Branchiopoda; order Anostraca; family Branchinectidae; genus Branchinecta; species Branchinecta lindahli. The sequence goes on from JAKZAO010000003.1 coordinate 10,266,237, forward strand.
GGTATGCCTCTTAGAACGTTAGTTATCTTTGAACAGTGCCATTTTCGTCCCCTTGCTGTGACGTAAGTCAAATACCAGTCATCCAAAGTAGCCGCCGACAGATTACCGGCGGCCCGCCGCCAAAAATATCTTTAATATATTTTAAAAAAATATCTTAAGTGCTCCTAAGAACACCTGAATGGGTGTATTTAGTCTTCATTAAACACCATTTTAATGAAGAATTGTACTTAATTTTTTCTAATTTTCATCCCGAACATCCAGACTTTTTTTTACCCTGCTACACTTTCCAGGTCCTTCAAAGACGAAAACGGATGTCTGGAATCCGGAAGGTGAATCGTGGCTTTAACCGTGGATGGAACGACCATGGCATCGGTTAGTAACTGGAACACATCAGTCTATTTATAGTTTTACCGCAACGTTTGTAACTTTGAACGGCGGCTCTTAAAACTAAAGAAACCTGCTCTTCTATCTCGGTCCGACCGCGACAATGTCAAGCGTGCTGTCATACCTGCTTCTGCTGCTTGACGGGTGAGCGGATCCTGTTGGGAAGCAGCCTCTGCCCCTGTCAACTCACCCCTAGCTGCAAAAGGGGTTAATCCTGTCAACCCTTCCCTTGAATATACTCAGGGTATTGTTGCACCACTCAAATCTAAACCACGAGCATAGTGCACTTGGACATATGATTACAATCATGCTGTATTCAGCAAGGTATTCATCTTACTCTACCTCTGGAATTCAGATAAAGGGGTTGAATGCTTCGTTTTCTGCGGTGAGCTGTGTATCTGGTTGTGTGTACATAGACTTCTTAAACCCAATCCAATTTTTGGCTTTGGCTTCTTGCAAGTCCGAGTCCGTCGTGGCATCAAGGCGAGATAAGGTATCACGCATCAGACATTCATGTCCGCAACAGCAACGCATTTCGACCAAGACAGAAAACAAAAATGAAAACATCCAAAATTTTCGCAAGGATTCACTGTTTACAAGAGGGTGTCGAAGACTCTCAAATATACCGCTAATTAATCACAGATGATTCGTTCTGCTCATGGGAGGATTTTAGGAATCTCGGTAACGCCGATGTCTCGAAAAGAATGACAGGCGATGATCAAGGAGGTTTGAGACTGCAATTTACAACTGAAGAAAGTGAATGCATGTGCAGTAGTATCGTACTGTTTACCTTGGTGACAGGGAAAGTTACAGGTGTCAGGAAACAGAGAGTATAGAGTTGGTTTAAAGCAGAAACATTGAGCGTGTTCCACCCCTCTACCAATAGTAACTATTAGTTACTATTTCCGTTCCAGCCTCACGAAAAGTTACTACGCTGACCGTTCCAACCTTCTCAAAATAGTAACTAATAGTAACTATTTGCTTACCACGCTCGGGAGCGTAGTAAGCGTAGTAACTACGCATCTCTGCAACGTGATTGGTCGGATCAGCCCGCGGCCTGATATTTGACGGAAAAAAATAAAAAAAGCGTTCCAGCCTAGCGTAGTAACTACGGTAACTAGCGTAGTAACTACGGTAAGTAGGGTGGAACACGCTCATTGTCTTTTGACACTGTCCTTAACGGCACCAAATAGACTATTTAAGTATAAAAGTTTGACAAAACTTGAAATTAACTCTTTTTGGCACTTCATTTCCCTCGAAAGGTGGTGGTTCCGTTGAACTAATAAATGAATATATCGCGATTTAACCTTGCGGTACATCACAGCTAAGAAGAAACGAAATTAGAGGTACGGGTCACTTTATCCGCACAAGCTCAAAGAGAAAAAAAAATGTGCAAAATAGGAAACGTACTACGGTAAATTGAATGCACGCGGTAAACCCCGTCTGTCGGCCAATATATATGCCATTCAGCTACTGTTTGGATATTGCGTGACTCTGCTCAGTGGCGAACTTCTACCTATAGGCAAACTATGCAGCTGCCCAAGGGCCCGACCTTGGGACTTCTTGGAAGGCCAGGGGACTGAAGTGGTGATTATAATCTGTAAAAAGCCTACTTGTCTATTAAACTTCCAAGTCTGCCTGTCTATGTTCTAAAGTCAAAGTACGTTAAATAAATTAAAACAAATCAAAGCAAAGTTATATTTTTGCCAAATTACCAAAAAGGAGCCCCGACTCTGTTTACTACTTGTTGTGGCCCTGGACCTCTATGTCGGGGCGGGGCTGTGATGATTAAAATAAAAAAGCTGATATCGATTTATTTTATTAGCAAAGGAAGCTAGACTCCCTAACGCTGCAATCTGAGAGATCTTGACGATAGAAGAGACAGAAGAAGACTCCGCGCCAACTAGCCTGATCTCCGCGAAATGAATACGTCCGTCGAATCTGAATAGGGATATGTTTGTGCAGCCGGCCAACCTGAGAAGCGACCGGCAGCTTGTCCTTGATTTCTTAAACGCCTATGAAGACCAAAAAAAGGTAAGGTAAGATATGGTAAGATAATCAGCATTTCTGTGTATGAAAAAGTGTTCCTTCATGCCCAAGCCAACTGCCGATCGCGTTTGATGGTGCTTAGCGGATTAGTCATTTTGGAAGTAGTGAACTGAAAGACAAAAATGCTCCTCAGCCGGGATTTGAACCCAGGACCTTCTGCTTTTTTTGTCACGGTAAAAGTCTCTTGTATAAAGTGCCATTAGTCATTTTGATTTTTTTTTTAGATTTTTCGGCCTTCTTGGCAAGTGTCCGCTTCAGGATGCCGTACCTACTTTTTTATTTTGCAGTCTTACAAATTTACGATCGAAAAAAAATTGCAGCTGACTACTCTGCGTAGCATCACAAATTATATTGCGTGAACGAACAATTTGTGAAAAAAAACTTGGAAAGAAATTCGAATTTTAAACATCCTCAGTCGTCGGACGTTTTGTATTGAAATTAGCCTATTTCAAGTATCCTAAAACCTACATTGTTCCATTTTTGTGCTGATCAGCAACTAGTCCCACCAACAGCTATTAGAGCCTATATTGTTCTGTCGGGTTTCGACGCTATATATTTTTATAAAACGGATCAGGGTTTAATTATTAACTTGGACAAAAACAATATATAACTCGAATTCCTCCTATTCCGCACTGTATTATTGAGGGCGCTGGGGTGGCAGGGGAGTTCACACATGTTCATTTTCCTTTCTGAATAAACGGGCCAGTGATCCTCAGGAAGAAGGAGTAAACGTCTCCCTAACGACTCAAACCCAACAACTCAAATCCTGTGTCAAACAAATCACGGCGATCTTTGGGAGCAGCTGTGGGCCTGTGATATCCGAGGCGATACCGTGTCTGTCTCTTCTGCTAGGTACCCGGCGATTCTGCATTGGCAAGGCGAGATAGTCATCAAGAGTATTGCCGTGCATTCGCTATGCAACTCAGCTCACTCGTTGCATGGAGGATGTAAGTAAAGGTCAAACGCTCTTTCGCAACAGTTGTCGTGCATTCACTCAACTCAGTCGATACGTGAAGTATATAAGTAAAAGTCAAGGGACTAGATTATTCCTTTCTGCCGTAATCTTTCGGTAAAAATCGGCCGTTAACTGCCTATTCCCTGGATAGGCAAATAGGCCTTCAGTACAGCTTTAAGCTTCTGTTGCTAAATGGGTACACGTTTGGAGAAGTATCAGTCAGGATAGATAGAAGCGTTCGAGCCATTTCGGAGAGTCTCCGTCGGCTTACGCCCAGCTGCGGGCTCTGGGATCCAATCAAGTTCCGTGCCAGACCTTACAGGCTTTAAGTCTCGTAAGGTACACGTTATATGACGCAGTTTTCAGTCCCCGGAGTCAATAATCGTTGGCAAATGCTTTCAACTAGTTGTGGGCAGAAACGATCAACCGCACAAGACTTGTCATCACGCCGATTTAACTAAAGACCGAAGCTAAAAGCATCAGTCAGGTTTTTATATGCCGCTGTCGCCTCCTATTATTAATAACAGACCTGATGCTATTAAGTACTCTCCTATCAGTAGACAGTATCTCAAACGTAGCCACGTATGATGACTTGTTTAGATGGCTTGCGGCAACATATCAGCTCTCTGTAATTACGAGCCGATACTTCTGATTGGGTGGATAAAATGTTTGCGGCGATGGGAAAGCAAAGCTTTGTGCCTTCGACGCTGGTCACTCCAGCTGAATTATTCCGTTTGTTGGCTGTTACCGTGGGAACTGGTGGCTCTCTGGTTGTAAACGCGATGTTTGCTCAATGTTGTCCAGATCTCCGGCGATTAGCGACCCGAGACTCCACTTTGCGGTGCCTATTTTTTTTGTTTCTAAAGCTGTTTACCGAGTCAACCTTAGGTTTCGCGTTCGTGTGGCGGCGCTTCGTAGCAAGTACCGGGGAAGTTCGATTCGCGATGGTTCCACTCTATACCATATTTTGGCGTCGTCGCCTTGCGAGTTGTCTCCGCGTTTTGTAGTGCCGTAGCTTCAGCCAGTGTACCAGTTGCACTTTCTCTCTGGTGGCTTAATTATTAGCTACCCCATTAAGCATCAACAGAAGAAAATTGGGTGGTTTATTTGAATCTGCAACCAGAATTTTCGAAAAAAAACTCGACATTTTGCAGTCCGCGTTCATACCAAGATAGTAAAAAAAAAGGAAAATAAAATCATCACACTCCATGGATCCAACCTTTTCTTTCGATTTTTCACTACCAAATGGGACAATTCTTGATGCCGAGGTGATATGCGAAGGTTCTTCGGTCCAGGATTTCTGAATGCTTTCAAACTTACTGTATGGCAGGTCCAGACGAGCCAAATTTCTGCTCGTTAACAACAGGTAAGATTTGATAGTCCTGGTTTATCCGATCTTGCATTTTTTTTTTTCATGCAACCTTTTGCTACTAGGTTATGTATCCAATCTCAGCCTGGATCAGTGAGGGTTGGGAACTTCACGTGTTTTCCCCGTCAGTCGCTGTTTCTTTTTTTTTAACTGGCATTTCGTACTCTCAACGGAATCCTACTTCTGTTATTCCTCCGTGAACTTGTTCTACCTCATTAAGTTGCCTTCAGTCCCGGCAGATGGCTGATTATAGAACCTGCAGAGCCGATATCGTTTCATCTTTGACTGAGGCACACGAGATCAGTGCCCTAGGAGGATAGCTTTGTAGGATTTTGCAATAATAAGGTTCGAAAACTTGAGAGGGAGTGATATTCAATTCAATTCAACAATTTTAATCCGGTAACAAACCATAATATACTGACACTAAACAAAATAAATATGATAACGAGGGAATACCCGAAAATCAGCCGCAACCTTCTGGCTCATACATTTTCACCCAAACAGGCAGCGAGAGCCGAAGCCACGGATTAGATAACGCACTAATGATGCAGTTATCAGAAGCCAGCAACCGACTTTTCAGAGAAGTACGATGAACATGAAACAGTTGCGAAAAATTATTAACACGATAATCATTAAACATTTCTGTAGCACTGCAGAAACGCGGGAGACGGTGAAGGAACCGAATATATGCCCTCGGGATCGTGAGCGATGTCCAGAAGAATCATTTGCCCTTTCCATCCATGCTATTAGTCTTCTCACAGAAGTGGCTACATTCTTTTCTTTTAACGGATGACTCCTTCGCCCGTATCGACAAGTCATACCCACACTTGAGTCGCTCACTATCTATTTGCTGCATATCCATTTCAAAGGCTAACGGACAAACCTATCTTCCCATCTATGATACGGGATGACATTAAGAGTAGTTTGTAAACATATTTGGAAAGACATTTCTTGTCAGCTAACATACCAGCAGCCCTCGACAATCAGCGACTATTTGCAGACTCAGCATTTTTTCAACACAGATGAGCGATTGTGTTCCTCAGGCGTGTAAGTCATCCTGTTATCGATATTGTGCGGTGTAATGGTGCAAAGTGACAGCAGTGTTTTCGAGTGTTTGCACGTCACTGAGTGCGGAGGCGACGCCCTCGTTTGTGATATCAGCTGCATGGGTAGCCCCCCAGTTTTGAATTCCTTCTGCGTCCCAGTTCGCCGTATTCCAGTTCGCGTACTAGTTTCTAATAGTCCTCCGTTATCTCATTATCAACATAGTATAGATAGTAAAATATGGATCCATAAGGTAATGAGTAAAAAATAATAGCTTTCACTTTCTACTCGAAAGACAGACGTGCAAAAATTCCATTGCCCGGTAATCAGATTGCCGGTTTTCTACTCATCAGTTTGTGGGTCTGTTTTGCTGTATCTGTTGACAAGTGATGGTAACGAGACACGGGGATTTACGGAAACTTTGATAGAAACTAGTCCGCTTGGAAGCGCTGAACCTGAATATCTCAGAGTAGCGTCCTAGCAGTGGCATCTCCTTGGGTACCCCCCCCCCCCCCCCCTCCCCCACACAGTGTTAGTAAAATGCAATATATGTTTATGAAAATTATATAGAGAGCCGAGCGGCCAGCGAGCCGCCGTCACGCGTTTCCATTTTACTCGCGTGTCCAGGGAAACGCGTGTCTCCTGGTCCAAACTTCAGTTTTTAATAGAATTTTCTTATTTCCTGTGTAATTGCATTCGGGGGGGGGGGGGTATCCGTTTTGTTTTTGCCAAGGGGGGTTTGGTACCGGGGGTTTCCCGTCGGGGAGGGGGGTCGCCACTCGCCAGGGGGTTTTCGCCTAGTCTCATGGCACTTATGTGGCAACTGTATGGCACTTCATGTTGTAAACCTTGTACAAAAAAACGCCCCGCTTTGTGGCACTGTATGACATTTGTATATAATGGCACTCGTACACCCTGAAGGTGAGTTGCCTACCCCTCAACCAGGAGTGCCTGTGGTTGACCCTAAGAGCAATACAGTGTTGGAACAGCTGACATTATTTTATGTCAATGATGAATCTAGCAAATGTGCTTGCTCTTCCCACCAAATTTCATCCCATCCCTCCACTCTTACCGTTTCCCAAGATTTCCGGTTCCCCCCTCCAGCTCCCCCCAAAGTCACCGGATCCGGTCGGGATTTTAAGGGGGTCGTCTAAGCACGGGGTCTTTCCAAATATCAAGTTTCATTAAGATCCGATCACCCGTTCAAAAGTTATAAATACCTCTAAATTCCGGATTCCCCTCCCTCCACTCCCCCCCGATGGTAAAATCATGCAAACGACTATTCTCAAGTTTAGTTTGTTCGAGTCCTTGATATGCCAGCCCAGTTTCATCGTCCTAATACATCAGGAATTACCGAACTCCCCGAACTTTCCGAACTTCCGGACCCCCCCCCCCCCAACTCTCCCCACAGTGCCCGAATCCGGTTCGATTATGTAAATGATGAATCTAGGACTCGTGCTTGTTCTTCCCACCAAGTTTCATCCCGATCCCTCCACTCAAAGCGTTTCCCAAGATTTATGGTTCCCCCCTCCAGCTCCCCCCAAAGTCACCGGATCCGGTCCGGATTTTAAATGGGTCGTCTGAGGCACAAGGTCTATCCAAATATCAAATTTCATTAAGATCCGATTACCCGTTCAAAAGTTATAAATACCTCAAGCGGATTCCCCCTCCCTCCACTCCCCCCACGATGTTCGGATAGGGGATGTGACTATTTCCAACTTGATCATTTGGTGTCCCTGATATGCCTGCAGAGTTTCATCGTCCTAGCTTATCTGGAAGTGTCCGAACTAGCAAAACCCGGACCAACAGACCGACGGACGGACATAAATTGCGATCGCTATATGGCACTTGGTCGAAGGGCAATTGCCATAAAAATTACCGGTGGTAACTGTGTCAATAGGGTTGGAAGATGTGTATCTCTAGCGCATATGAAAATGCTGACCTGATGCTGATACGTCACTCTTCCTTACTCAGAAATTTACCAGCTCTCAGTTAGCATTTCGTTACGATAGTTCGTGTAGTAACTATATCGCAGGTTGGAACGAGGACGGTAGCTTTCAATATTTATTGCTAGAGGGGTCCAACACACCCCGCCTTTTTTTTTCCCTCCAATTGATGGTAGTGAGCAGGGCCGTATCCAGGAATTTATTTCGGGGGGGGTTTTGCTCGCGAAATTTATTTCGGGGGGGGGTTTGTCCACGGGTCGGACCAAAAAGTACAAAAAATACATAGATCAGAGGTTAAAACCTGCAAAAAACTATTACTTTTGTGGGTTTCCGGGGGGGTTCGAACCCCCTAACCCCCCCCCCCTGGATACGGCCTTGGTAGTGAGGAAACAGTACATGATACTTCAAAGAAGTACCTTTAGCCGTTGGTAGCTTTTTTGCATTCCTAGTCTCCCCTCGTCGGATTTTCGTTCGTCGTTGTGAAATACCATGGAAGATGGAATTAGGTTTATTGGGGCTTACGATCAATCAATCAATCTTTATTATTCAAAAGCATTTCTTACGATATTAATAAAAATCGAATATTTGTTTTCCTGTCGTATTATTACGTCTTGTCCTATACGGCACGACAGATATCTTTGCCATTTTTTAGGCGAAAGTGCAACACTAAAGAGCTATACGAAGGGATTTAGACAATGACATGCGTCTTTTGTAGATCGTGTGTGTAATTAAAGGAAAAGCTAGGCTTAAACATTCGAAGGTGAACAAAAAGACACAAAAAACACTGTTGTGGCAATTTGACTTAGCCTAGTTCATTTTTGGACAAGTTTCATTTCGCCTGCGAATTTAGATACGCCAAAATCTTAATTAAAAGGTCCCAGGTTTCTTCCGAGAGAACCGAAAACCGAAACATAAATCGCTCTCAGTCGGAACTCAGCTTTACTTCCGAACTTCCCGACTTACCAGCTTATCCCGAAGCCCCCACACGTTGCAACTGAGGTTGCTACTGTTACCGTACAGCTACGCTGAAGAGAAATACGGGTGTAAGGTTCAATTTTTTTTTTACAGAAATATCAACATGCCGGCAGAAAGTAGCCAAAATTCGGCACCGGATTCCCAGCTGTTTTTTTTTTTCATATTCGCCCTTCTGGAAGTCGTGTGTTAGACGCATCAAGCGCATCGCTCGAGGCATCGCTCCCCGGTGACCTAACTCTTCTTTGGATCCTGTTAGTCGAAGAAGCCTAAACAGTTTTATCCAGCTGTTCCTCTCGCTCCGGCTTTGAATATTTTCTAAGCCAATATTCATTTAAAATCAGGAGACTCCCCCTTTTCTACCTCTCTTTCAAATCAGATTATTCGCCACCTTTCTTCAGTAGCGTTTTCCTCGTCCCCGAGCTCTCAAATTTTCCTGTTTGTGTATCTTCATCACGCGGAACCCAGTTTTGTACTTGCAAATTGCCCTGAGTGGAAGATCAAAGGGCGAGACATAAACGCCTTTTAATATAACAAGGTGTTACAATCCATTTGGCATTCAGGCTCCAGCGACGCATTACCATAACTCTATTCCGGAAAGTTGGCGCTTCGGTAATTGGCTGTGTCGAACTCAAACCGGCAACCGGCGCTACGAAAACAGAATTCAAACTCGGCTTCAAACAAAGTGAGCTATTTGCATAGCGCGCCCTCGGTAGAAACGGGTGCCCCAGGCATCAGACAAAGGCCACTTGGCAGCTGCAGAATAGAGGTTAGAGCGATATCGAGGTCGGGATCGCCCTGTTATGCGGGAAAATAATCCGTGATCTTTCTTTAACACTGGATATACGGCAGAGCAAAATAACACTAGGGAGTAGCGTCGAAACCCATGCTTGTCTTGCTTCGCAAATGGGGCAGACTAATAGCGCCGCCCTCTACGTTTTCGGCATTTAAAGCGAGACTAACTTTCAGATTTAGAAATTTCTCGTAAAGCTAAGATGCGGTCTGCACCCATCGAGGAAACAGGGGAGGTTGTATCTTTTTTTTGTATTATAATGTTGGAATATGAAGTTATTCGAGCCAGCGCTGGTGCACGACAGATTGAGTTTCGGTAGGGACGTTCACTGTCGCTGGTGGTGCTAGTGTCGCTGCTATTCGAGTGTGTGACACTTTTTCGAGTCTTGGCGCTACTCTCTAGTGTTGTTTTGGTCTGATATACGGACCGGAAAATTCTCCCCGAAGTCCGGCAGAGGTAAAATATCCCGTATTTATACATGCCCGGACAGAGAGCTCCTCTCTCTCTGGCGCCAGTGAGAGGTTCAGTTGGGGGGAGAGGAGGAGCTATCTTGGCTACGTTGACAATAAATTAGCTGAACCGCAGGGCAAAGGCAGACTTTTATTTTCGTGGGCTAACGAATCCCTGTTCAACCTGGAGGAAGCTTTCCTCCCCCCTTCCTCCAGGCCCTGGATCACCAGTAAGTAAGTAAGTAAGTAAGTAATTTATTTTTTACCCGCCATTTTGAAAGTGTTTTAGTTAGTATTTTCTTGCAGGCTAGAAACTGAAGGGTCGAGTTTAATGGATGTTCCGTGGATTGATCGGTCCTCCACTTACCTCGGTGATATAAGTTCTTCTTTAAAGTTTTGGGTTAGAGTAAGAATTAAAAAAGTACAAACTAGATATAAATAGGAAAGAGTGAAACAAGTCTTTTAAAATCCTTCATGTAACTTACAAAGTAGGGTCGGATTCTCTTCTGTATACTGTGGGTGCAAACGCAGACTCTTCGACCTTGTCTTAGTGCCGAGGGGTTGGGCACTATCTATTTTGGGATACACCAAGTGCCCGGTGTTAGAATATTAAAATCAGCAGATTTAAAAGCGTTGAGAGATAAATCGCCTAATTTATGGCCAGCATCGCTGGTTTCGGCTGGTGCCAGGTCGGTGCCGGGAAAAGGTGTACATCAAGTGCCGGGGAGAGGGTAACCCCTCGTTAGTACGTATTCTAGTCTTCTGCTCGAAACAGTATTTCATACGTAGAAAAGATTCTTGGAGAAAATAAGAACAAGAAACAGCAGTTTGGGGTGCCGAACTTGGCCTCGAATTCGCCGAAACCTGAAGTTCGACCGAAAAATGTGTCTTATAATATGTCCTAGTGAATTACTTCACATTTGTTCCTATTTGTTTTTGCGTGGAATACGTTGTAGGCCTGCGATGAATGACCGTCATAGAACGACCATTGCCTGTCATCGTCGGGGTCATCTTTGCTTGCTTTTTCCGGCAGAAAACTGGATTTCGGTCTTTAAAGCACAACTCTTACTAGAAATAATATTTTCCCTATGAAATGAATCAGAAAAAAACACTTTCGAAAATACCATTACTTTCCATCTGAAATTGGCGATTTTCTTGTTAGCGCCTGTCGACTATGTCCAGCCTTCCTGCTCTCCGACGCGGCGGCTGGGCGCAAAACATTTGAAAACTGATCGCGCCGTGGTTCAAAAGTGTGAAAACTAAGCAAATAAAAGAAGTAATAAACAAAAGCTTCTCAGATCTTTATGTGTGAATGAGTTGTCAGCAGACGTTGATGATCCGGCAAACGTTTCGTTTTGTGACAGGCAAAACTCGGCAAGGCCAAAAAAGCGCTAAAATTTCGTAGGCACAAAACGAAACAATGCAGAAAGGTGGGGATTTTAGAAGCTTATAATTCTGTATGGGAGCTAGATATATTATAAAAAGCAGAATAAGCAATAGGGGTCCTTTAAACACGAAGCCTCCGAAGGAACCGTTTGTGTCTCATATTTTTTCTAAAAAGTAAACCCGACTGTTCCGAGGTAGGATTGGCATGCTCATAGGGAAGATTGGCATTTTCAAGTTCCAAGCGAACACTATCTCTAAGATCTAGGGGGGTCATCCCTAAGTGTCTATGTCTAAGGCTTCCCAGCTTCCTACAACGTTACAACGGACGAAAGCCGGAATAACCGATAATGTCACATTTATTAAAACTTCGTTTACACATCGAAAAAAGCCGTTTGCTTACATTGTTTCGTTAAAATCAACATCACTTACGATATATCGCTTTGTGGGCTTCGAGTATTCAAATCCTTCTCAGCGGTCAAATTCTCAATGAGAAAATTCCGTTGGGGTTCTTGACGAGGCGCTAGCAGCGTTGCCATATCAAACATCCTCCTTGGCTGAACAGGGGTTTGCTGCATCGGCAACCGCTGCAGTCCGGAGGAAGATGGCTGCTCCGCTGCAAGAAGTTGGAGGTCCACGCCGTGTCTCAAAGGCGGCGTTCCGCTTTCCGGGAAAGCGACACCTAAGGGGGAGGATGGTGGGGTGGGGGAATCCTCTCCGTCTACGCACAGCCCCATGTGCTTTCGGACTTTCCGCTGTGCCTTCCTCCGTCGGAAATCACCGCGTTTAAAGTCCTCCAGATTCGCTGGGTGGATTGCCCAGTAATGACCTTTTCCGTTAGCGGAGCGACCGGCTTTCACAAAGCAGTCGTTCAAAGAGAGGTTGTGTCGGATTGAGTTCCGCCAACCGGGACCTCTTGTTCGGAAGTAGGGGTAATTGTCCAGAATATACTGGTAGATATCACTTAGGACCAGCTTTGTATCGGGAGAACTGAGAATGGCAAAAGCAATTAGCCCAATGTAACTGTGTTGAGGCTTGGGTTCTTCAACCACACCCGGCAGTCTGAGAAATGCAAATCGGGGATCAAACTGCTTCATTTGAAACAGTAGTGGGTTGGCGTAGTTCATAGCGAATCCGGAGGGTAGGGGCTGCTCCACCCCTTCGTTCATCCTTAGGAGGTTCTCCCAGGGTTGCATAGGGGATGGAAACGAGGGTAGATATTGCGCCGCAGTAGCGGCGGCGGCCATTCTTAGTCGCTCGTTCATTGCAAACTGGTAGTAATTTAGCCGAAATGTTTCCAAAAGCTGGGTCGGGTTGAACGCTGGGCTCTGTACAAATCCTTGAAGGTGAGGTTGCAGCGACGGTGGTTTTGGTATAGGGCTTGATTCTGGCATCGGAATTGGGAACATTGTCGACTCTGCTTTCTTCGGTAACGTCAAGTGAGAATACATTTCGCTGTTCGGAGGGGTATGGGCCGAAGGACTTCCTTCGCTCATCCTTCTCCTGAAAAATCAATCATATGAGTATGAATAGACGAGTGTTCTTGGCTCCAACTTTCTAATAGTAATAAATAAATGTTATCCGTAGCTGACCGCGAAAACTGGACAAGGTTAGGACAGCTGTCGGTAACTTGAAACTGTGCGGATACACGATCAAGATTTTCCGGTCGGATTCTCTGCACTTTCATCATGAAGTTTTCAGTATAGAATTGATGATGGTGCCGAAAGCGTGGCAGGAATTCCAGTACATGACCACCCGACCTGATCGAATGTTCGCAGCATAAGGCTGATAACGTAAACTAATACTAGGATTACTTTAAAAAATATGGTTTCTTTGTTAAAAGTAGTCAGTAAAGCCTTTAATTATTTCTTATACACTCCATGAGTCACAACAGTCGTTTTACGAAATGTCAAATAGTGAATGTTTCTCAATTGCCCTTAGCTTTTTTTTCATAAATTCGAATTTCCCGGTTAAATCTTTGAAGCTGCCATTATCTACGTACTCGATTCCGCAGGTTGGAAGAGGGATGACGATGGTAGCTGTTAATAGTTACTGGTAGGAGGCTTGTGTCTCGTTTTTTTTTTTATGAAAATTTGTTTGCTTTTTATGCCGGTTTCCCCTCCCTTAACCTCCACGGAATGTTGAATTTGGAAACCGAATCTCCAAGTAAATCACCAGAAAATCTATGCCATGTTTCGTCCCTGTAGCTTGTCTGGGAGCAACGTATATAACTTTAAGTCCATAATTGTAATTTATTTCTATGTAACAGTTTAATTTTGTAATTATATTTTTTATAATGTATAAGATATAATTAACATTTTGTTTAAGGACATAAAGTCAAACTTTCATTTCATTAACCGGTGAAACAGGAGGTAAGACAAAATCGTTGAATTTCCTACCAGAGTTTCAACTTTTCGGAAATTAATCCATGTCTTAAAATATCAAATTGAATCGGCAAAGAATGCTGTCTAAAATTTAAGCGTTATAAATAGGATATGTTCTTGATCAGTTGCTAGTTTTATTTTTTGCCAGGCATTTAGATAGACGAAGTTCTAGGACCGATTAGTTTTTCGCAGTTCTTGCTCAGTGGATTTGTAATTTATGACGCTATCTAATTTTTTTTGTTTTTCTTTGCTTTGCTTGCATCAGTTTTTTTGCGCGTAATTAATAATGCTTGTTAGGGTTCAAAAGTACCAATAAAAACATTCTCTTGCGTAAGCGCGGGTGATTGTTTTGGGGCCGCTGACTAATACTTGATGTATTTTTTCTTTTCTTTCTCTAACTGCCGTACTTTCGTATGAATGCGTAACGGAAACTCATAAATTCATTCATGTTTTTATTGGCAGTTTTTGGGTGAAATAAATAATAATTCGTTTTAAGGTGTTGATATGTCAAAGTATCAAGAGGCTTTCACATTCAGAACGAAAGACTCTTGCGCTGCGCCCGCGTGGAGTTCTAGTTGCGTATGGGCTGCGTCGGTCCCTTTCAGGACGCGAGGCCATGCGTCCCGTGACGGCTAGCTCTGGGACATAACATTAAAGCTTAACCGAATAGGGCTGAGATCCGACAGTCTAGTTACACATCACTTGTTCACTTCAATGGGCCTGAAAACCCGATAAAAATGCGTTACTTCGTTTGTCCGTCATCCACAATAATCAGTTTCTTCGAATGAACTTATTCTTTCGGATAAGTGGTAGCTCTGTGAGCTTGTCCCTCTATGCTTGAAATATTTACCAACTACAAATGTAAGCCATTGCCGACAAATAAATAAAAATGTCAGATTCCTTGCAAGAGATATCTGAACATCATTTTCCTACTTTCTATAGGCGTAAGTTTTCCGAACTTGGGCATCTCTACCCCTGGAAATGCAGACCTATGTTGAAATTCAAATTCTCCGCGTCAGGGTGAATTTTAGGTTGTCGTGCAAGCAGCACACAATCTGAACGTTATTATAGATATTCCTTCATAGAGACAAGTTCATTTTCCAGCTTGAGCGGCTTGAGCCTGAAGAGGACCCTTGTTCAAGAAGGGCCGAAATATAGCTCCGATAAAATGTACCTGACTTATCCGTTTTGCTTTGTCAAAGCTGAACGTTACCATTAGAGCCCCGGGTGAAAAAATACAAATCCCTTAGATGATGAGTCAAAATATTCAAGAAATATTTCAGTGTGTTGAGATATCAGATGTAAAAATAAGCTGCCTTTTCAGTTAAACTTTAATTTCTGCGGGTTCTTGTATATTTATACACATTGATATTTCTGTAGTTTTGGATTATCTGCTGCTCGGTTTGCGAAAAGCAAACGCAAAAATGGACATGAATCCCTTTCTTGCGTTGCGTAGGTTTTTCGTACGCGAAGCTTGTGTTGTGTCTTTGCAACTGCACCGCAAAACTTGCGTAGAAAGCTTGGTGCCCACAGAACTCAGATTCGAGGCGAATTCGGCGTCGCTAGCGGAAAGAAATCGCGCTGCGCCATTTCAGTTCCAAGTCGAATTTTGTTCCCGTCGCATCGTGGAAAAAAATTGCCTTCTATGAGCACCAAGCGTTATAGTGCGAAACCCTGATTTCCCGGTCTCATTTTCTTCACTTTCATCATAAAGTTGAAGAAATCTCAACTTTTCCATATGGAAGTGATGATGGTGCTGAAATCCCGCTTAGGAATTCTAGTCCTGGAGCACCCGGCCCTGGTCGTGTGTTCGCACTATTAGGGGTTGCCTCGAAGCCACCGTTATGGAATCCGGAGATATCCGGTGTATGAAATTTTGCCTGGGATAATGATTTTTGTTTTCAAAATAACCAAATGAGAACAGTTAATCTTGTTGGAAGAAACCTTTCAACTAGTCCGGATGCCAAAGAAATTTTGAACCGGCTTGCTGCCTGTTCAGAAACCAATTGGCGAGGGGTTGCCCACTCAGTTTTGGGGTGCACAGCAGGTGCCCGGTGCCGGCGGTGCCGGCCGGTGCCGGCTGGTGCCGGCCGGTGCCGGCTGGTGCCGGCCGGTGCCGACTGGTGCCGACCGGTGTCCGGTGATTTTATTAATTCGAAAAGGGGAGCGGCTTTTGGAAACGAGAGGGCCTTTTGAGTCGTGGGCATTTTGAGCCGTGGGCATGTCAATCGTGGGCATTTTGATCGTGGGCATTTTGAACCGTGGGCATTTTGATCGTGGGCATTCTGAGCGTGGGCATTGTGAGAGTGGGCAAAAAGATCGTGGTAATTTTGGGAACCACCCTTCGCCAGGCTATTCATTTGAGAAAACCAAGTTCAGTTATACCTGTATAGGCCATATCTATTTTGACGATACTGATCGAAACTTCCTGCTTTACTTCTGCCAAATTTCCGGTTTCGGCCGAATTCTGAGCGAACTACTTGTCCAGCAGAACAAAAGAAGAAAGTTTAGAAACGAATTCAGCGTATCTCCTTATCCCTATAAAGAACATCTAATCAACTTCAAATACTTTCTTATACAAAAAAAAAATCCGATTTCAACCGGATTCCGGACGAACTATATGTCCGGGTAAAAAATGATTGTAATATACAGATTCAGCGTCTTTTCTTACTTTAAACTCTCCTCTAATCAACTTCAAATAAAACTTTTTCTTTCAACAAATTTTCCGGTTTTGGCCGGTTTCCAGGCGGACTACTTGTCCGGCGAGAAAATGGTTTTCACCATCGTGTTCAGCATGTCTTCTCCCCTAAATCAAACATCTAGTCAACTTCAAATAAAACTTTTACTTTTAACAAACTTTCCGGTTTTTGCCTGCAAAGTCAGTTTAGTCCATACTTCGATATTCTGTATTTCTTTAAAACCTGAGGTAGCCTACAGCCATGTGATTACGGATTGTCAGTTCAGGAAAAACAAGACCAAAGGTTTCGATGGGATCCCAAAAATTTAATGTTTGATCCAGACAATCGGTCTTGTCTTCGCCAGATCCAGTCTTCGCCAGGCTAATCATCTGAGAAAACCAAGTTCAGATATACCGATATAAGCCATATCTATTTTGATGATACTGATCGAAACTTCCTACTTTACTTCTGCCAAGTTTCCGGTTTCGGCCGAATTCCGAGCGAACTACTTGCCCAGGAAAAAAAAATATAGTTCAGAAACAAATTCAGCGTATCTCCTTATCCCTATAAAGAACATCTAATCAACTTCAAATAAAACTTTAACTTCTGAAAAAAATCCGGTATCAACCGGATTCCGGACGAACTATATGTCCGGGTAAAAAATGATTGTCATACACAGATTCAGCGTCTTTTCTTACCCTTAAATCTATAATCTAATCAACTTCAAATAAAAGTTTGCTTTTAAAAATTTTTCCGGTTTTGGCCGGATTACGGACGAACTACTTGTCCGGCGAGAAAATGGTTTTCTTACCTCTAAATCGAACATCTAATCAACTTCAAATACAAATTTTGCTTTTAACAAATTTTCCGGTTTTGGCCGGATTCTGGGCGAACTACTTGTCCGGCGAGAAAATAACTTTCATATTCGGATTCAGCGTGTCTCCTTACCCCTTAAATCAACTATCTAAATAGCTTTCAAAGAATATTTTTGTTTGCCCCTTAATTTGAAACCCCTCCCCTACCCTCAAATATAGGACTACAGAGCCCATCTTCGAACTTGACCTGTACTTCGACCCAACCAATCCTACCGCCAAGTTTCATCAAAATATCTCAATCTCTTCGAGAGTTATCGTGCTTACAGACAGACGGACAATTTTTGCGATGTCATAGGTATCCCGCCACTTACGTTTTGAGATCCCAAAAAGCTGCAGTCGCTATTTTTCAAAACTAAAATCCTAAATTCTCATGGTGAACGAAACCTTCTTAGTGAAATCATTTTGTTCTTAACAGGTTCAAAAAGCCGGTGCCGGCTGGTGCCGGCCGGTGCCGACTGGTGCCGGCCGGTGCCGAGTCGGGGGTGCACAGCAGGTGCCGAGGAGTGGGCAACCCCTCGCCAATTGGCATCACATGTTTTATGATGAATGTCAATACGCACTGAACAAAAAGTGGAAACAGTAAGAAGAATGAACAATAATTACAGTGAGCTTTCGACAACGGAGCGAAGGCATAAGATAACAAACAAAGTAAAGAAGAAGAAAAAAATTTCTGGTGGACCCAAACAGATCTTCTCCTTGGATGGCAAGTAGAGTAGAAAAGAGGAAGTCGGTAATGAGGTAAAATCGGTTTAAAAACGGATGTGAATGTCCTGAAGGCAAGTTGCAGGATGAATACGAAGCACAAGAAAAACTAATATTTAAGAGCACTTGGGAGTTATACATCCATCAACCCTACTTACCTTCGGTCAGGTTTGTATAAATGCAGGAGTGTGAGTTGTTGCTCAGACTTAATCCAAACTTTGCCTCTGGTTTCCACAACAAGAATGGCAGTATTGAAACCAAACTGATCCCCCAAATAAGGAACAGTTTTGTCTTCATCAGTAAACACAGCAAATACGAAACTGAGTGCCAGACTCCTCCTCCTTACTCCAGTGACTCCGCCCCCTGTTTTCGATTTGTTTGAAGTTCCCGCCAACATTAACATAAGTGGCACGTATAGAGCAAATAATCAAGTTGAAACCACGCTGGGGTCCCTTGTCAGAATAAAGGGATTATTGAAGCGAACGAAAACAAAGATCACTCTCTGTTTGGTAGTTTTGCATAGCAGTAGCGCCAACTGGCGAGGATTGAGTAAACACGATTGGCACGGCTGTTGGAAAAATGTTTTGCAACTCGAGAGCAGGGTAAGGGGGCTGAATCTTTTGTAAATGCTGAGTAATCTGGTACTTCGAAACCCGTACTTTGAAGTGTTTTTGGAAAGTATTAAGGTAGAGTGGTTCAGAAACGTTGTTGAGTTGGCTAGCAGTTTGTAAAGCTAGAAAGACGGGGCATGGTTGTCAGCGGTCACAAGCTTTCATGACACAATGAACAATTGCATTCAGTTGAGTGTAAATACTAGGGGTAGAAAAAAATGCTATCCCAGACAGCTTGTTCCACAACTAGAGATGAATGGCGCCAGAAGCTTTCAGTTGACTCGCACGTAGCTCTAGCTTCGGTCCTGGTCACTTGATAGTCAGTTTTTTGTAGAGGTCCATGACCTAGGTTTGCATTGTATTGTTAGTATTAGATACGACAGTGAATGGATCATTGAGCTATAAATTAAAAAACTCTAAAATGAAGAAAGACATGAAGCTCAAACCATTTACAGAATACGGCAGTCCCACGCATGGAAGCGAATAGGAACCTTGACCAATGACGAGGCCGATGAGCTAGAGGGGTCCGTGGAAGTCGAGGTGTAAGTGTCGGTGTATAATTTCTTTGTCAGCCTAGGAATCGTGTACGAAAGTTTCAGTAGGGTCGAAAACATGTCTTTGTGCAGGAAGTGAAATCAGTGTGAAAGCTAGTTCCGAATTTAAATCGAGTTTAAAGTCCATGCAAAAACCTGGACGTACTAGTTCTGATCATCTTCAGCTTCTTCTTAACATAAACGACCTGCCCTCTCGTATGGATCACTATAAATCCCAGCCAAGTTTTCGGGCACGAAACATTATTGTCTTACATAGCAACCTATGTCGAGCAAAAAAAACTAAGGGCTGTATATGAAGATGATATATATGAAGAAAACTGATGGAATGACTCTATACCGTAAAGATTTTGGCACATTTCTGTTTAGGATCCCAGTGAAGCCTTTGCTATTGTTAGTGCTGACAGTCACTCGAATAAGTGTATTGCCCATCTTTACATAAAATGTCACTGATGGAGTATAAGAAAAGAAAAAAATAAAGAAGAAGGAACAATGAACAATACACAAGATACAATTTTAAATTTGCAAGACATAGTTCAATAATAAAAATAAAAAAAATAACTAATACCCTTTTTTCCTTTACTATTATTTAATTTTGATAGAGGCTGTTTAGAGGGTCGAGGGATTCCAGAAATCGAGCACGACGCTATAAAGCAGCCTCAACCCCATGATTTCTTTAACCCCATGATTTCTTGTAACTCGTCGATTACCAGACAACAGCGGCAGCCCAAGCAGGAATTTTGCGTATTTGTAATAAGTAGTTCTTATAGTTTTGTCATCACATGTGTGGACAAATTTCCAGAAAGGTGCTAGTGCATGTGCATGCGGTAATGCAGGAGCATTTATAGAGCTGCGCTAGCACCAGTCTGTTGTAACGCGCTTTCGACGCAGCTAGCCATACCACAAGCTTTTCTAACTTTAGCGGAAAAGCGCGCGATTAGGCCGGAGCGTCCCGTAGGGAAAGGACTGCCCGGAATCCGTGAAGAGACACGGATTTCCAGGTTTTTTCACGGATTTCCGTGAATCTCGCCGGAATTCCAGAGGACAATTCGATTTTCCGTGCCTCCTCCCGGAATTCCGAGAAGCTTTTCCCGGAGTTCCATCACTGCAATTTTCCGTGCACCTGGAATTCCGGCAGTAATTTGCGTTCACGGATTTCCGTTACAAGCAACAAATTTCAGTCCCTTCTCCTGGAATTCCGCGAAGCTAATGCCGGAATTCCGTATCTGCAATTTTCCGTCCACCTGGAATTCCGGCAGTAATTTGCGTTCACGGATTTCCGTGACAAGAAACATATTTCGGTCAGTTCTCCTGGAATTCCGCGAAGCTAACGCCGGAATTCCGTGACTGCAATTTTTCGTCCACCTGGAATTCCTGTAGTCACTCGCCTTTCCGGATTTCGGTGACACAAAGCGAATTTCCGTGACTTCTCTTGGAATTCCACGAAGCTTATGACGGAATTCCATCACTGCCATCTGAGGGATTGCGCTCCGATACTTCTCTAGCATTCTTGATACATTTCTGTAAATCTAGATACTTTTATATTCGAAGATTATTAACCGCAAAAACGGCAAACAGAAAACAGTATGAAAACTCATTTTTAATCTAGGTAAATGCCGTTTGGCAGTGTACCCATTAGCACCTAGCTATTTGTAAAGCAGGGTATCATAGGTAGGAGTTTTTGATACGATCGGAAACAGTTGGTTCGGTTTTCCAAGTCCTGAAACAAGACCTGACTTTTAACAACGATATGGGGAAGCTTTTTTGTTTTTTTTTAGTTGTAAACGATCAAAATAGTTTTGACTGAAACGGCGAATCTGAAATCCCAGTCGTAAACGATTGGAAACACTGTTTTCAATCGTAATTTTACAACAGTTTACGACCTATTTATAATAAATAAATAAAAGCCTTGGAAATGCTTGAAGTTGAGAGCTGTCATCCGTGTTTTTGCTATTTTCACTTTTCTTTGAAGCGCAAAATATTTCAAAAGCAGCTTTCGTAGTCGAAGCCCCCTCTATAGTGCTAAACCTTCTTCTGATAATTTTTTAAGAGTGCTACCGTTTAATCGATAATTTTGGAAAGCAACTATCGTCAATTGAATTGAATCACAGGAAGGTTCAGGAAGTTCCCCTTGGCACCGAAGCGAAGTTGCAGTTCAGGGACTATGCTAGGGGTGGGGCCGGTTGGGTGGGGAGCCGGGGAGATACTTTTCCGTGCTAAAGACGCCGGAATTCCGGGACGATTTTCCGTGAAATTGAGACACGTTTCCAGCACGGAAGCAACGGAATTCCTGGGTCAGATTCCAGAGGCTTCCCGGAATCCGCGACAATTTTCCGTGCCGGAAAATCAAATCCGGGTAAGGATTCCGGGTGCACCCTGGAATTCCGTGAAATACGTCGGAAAATCCAGACAAACTGCCACGGAATTCCGCGGTTTCCGTGCCGGAAAGGTGTCTCAGTTTCACGGAAAAGTTCCGGAATCCGGGCACTCCTTTCCCTACGGGGTGTAGATCGCAGATCTTTACCGATGGGTAACCCGAGGTAAGTCAGAGATTCGGAAGGGCTTAGTAATACGTCCCCCAACTTCACCTTCACCTTTATGGCCTAACCTCGGTAGGGGCCCCGGACAGGGGCCGAAGTGGTATACGCTGAGGTAGGCTATATAATGGGGTATGAGGTATAAATTATAATGTGTAAATTTTGCAAGTCTACTTGTCTATTTGAGTGAAAATAAGTTAAATAACTACAAAATAGAGTGTTTTTTTGCTAAATTACAGGAAAGGGGGCCCCGACTCTTTAACTGTCTAGGGGCCCTGGATCCGCAGTTGTCTATCCGTGCCCTCTATCACTACACACTCAAGAACTCAATTTCGGGTCCCGGTATATCATCTTGTATGCTGCAACTTTGCCCCTCCTTGAAAGCAACTTGAATTTCATTAGCTCTGGATTAGTGGTGTCGGAAACACCGTACTCAGTTGTGTTAGAGACGCTTTCCCTGGCTGGGAAAGCCTTTGTTTATTAGGCATGAAAGTCTCGGCACTTTACCGGTTGAAAGCTACTGTGAAAGTGGATCTCACAAAGAAAATTCACTTATCTTTCACTGAACATTTAGATAGGCTACTTCAAATTGAGTCCGTGAGGGATTAGTTTAATTATTTTCCATGGCGAAAATACGCATTGCCTCGACGAAGTTGAGTATTTTATGCACGCCGTAGACAGATCATCTGAAAAATTGTTAAAAAAGTCAATTTGTTTTGTAACTTAATGCGTCAAACGGATATGTCAGCTGATTTTTATTCTAGTGATATTTCGACCCTTCTTGGCAAGGTTTAAGTTTTATTTAGCAAAAAAGTGAACTGTTCAAATATAAATAGCTGTTCAAAGCAGCATACCCCTACTGTAGTGATTAGTTCTCCATAACGTAAGCATAAATTAGAATATAATTTGTTCAGCTAATAAGAAACGTAATTTAAAGTTTAGCTGAAAAGACAGCTTATTTTTACATCTGATATTTGAATACACTGAAATATTTTGACCCATCTATGGGATTTTGTATTTTTTCACCCGAGGCTTTAGCGTTCAGAATGTGCGCTGCTTGCACGACAACCCAAAATTCAGCCAGATTCGGAGAATTTGAATTTCAAAATAAACCTGCTTTTCCAGGATTAAAGACGCTCAAACCGGAAAAGTCCCGGCTGAAGAAAGCAGGAAAGTGATGTTTGCAAGGAACCTGCCATGTAAGGAATCTGCCATATTTAGTTCGTTTTTCGGCAGTCGCTTACCTTTGTAGTTGTTAAAGGAACAGTAAACTTGACTACGCAACTTTCGGCCATCATCGCCCGGGGGGCTTAGATAAATATACAGGGTCTTATTGTCGACAGGCCCCCCCCCTTCTTTGTTATCTCGAACCGTCTCGAACCCCCTCTTTAGCGTTCCCAAAGCTAGCTGGCAGGCCCTTGCCCCTTATGCACTGTAATTATGCACTTATGTACTGTAAAAGTTCGCCTTTTTACATGTAGACTACAGAGAAACGACCTCCCCGACAAGACGGCCGGGGTTCGATTCTTAGTCGCGGCACACAAACCTTTTGCTTTTGCAAACCTTTTGCTCAAAGTCGAATTCTCGGAAACTGCCCGGAAACTGCAATGGTCGTAACGAGAATTTTTCTTACTCTCAATATCGACTCAGGGAACATTCTTGATATGTTAGCTAGCTCCCCGAGTCAAGTCTGAGTCAAGTTTTCTGTTCCTTTAAATGTTTCAAGCATAGAGGTACCACAAATACGAAAGAATAAGTTAATTCGACCAAATCAATTGTATGCGGATAGCGGAAAACGGAATAACGCATTTTTATCTTAATTACAAGTATTAATCATTACTATATCATATTCATAAATTATTATTGCTTCATTAGAACTCGTCAAAACAGTAGGCTACGATACATAGACGGAATAAAAAGAAAACAAAGAAAAAGAAAAGGAAACAGTACTGGAAGTAAAAGAAACAAAAACAAATTATCTTATTAAATCAGTAATAGCTCTCTTGAAAATAGTAAAATAAATCGAATTGAAGTTCCTCAGAGAATCAAGACCTTAACTTCTCAACCATGTTTTTCATCCTGGATTAATTTTGATGGAATAATCTGTTTGCATTGAAGATGCGGTCATGACGCTGTGAACCACAATGATAATGGGAAGCTGGTAATTTTTTTTTTTGGGGGGGGGGTATTATCTGTTCTTGGTTTGAAGGGGACTTCTGCCTCGCCATTATTGTTTTGGAAACCCATAGTCCATACAAAATTGACAGCTCCGATAACTAAACTCTGCTTATATAGTTACTGTTGAACAAATCCTGGTGAATCTGGAATGGCTCAAACCCGGCTTCCTCCTTGCTCGGACCCTGAATTACCTGAACCACTCCCAATCATTTAGCCTTGCTTAGCTAGTGAAGAACAAAGCCGTCCGAATCTCAAACGACATAAACCTGGCTTTGATGTCGACCTCCCTCCATGCTTGGACTTTGGTTCCGGCCACTAAAGTAGGCACACTCCGTCACATACCTTGACCATTGTCTCCCTTCCCTGCTAAATTAGCCTCCCTCAAGGAGCATGCTGCTCCCATGAAAACCCGCATTAACTCTTAGAGCTAAGTAATTGGCGTGTAAGCTGTTCCCCAATAGTCTATTGTAGCCTATTGTCGGTGACAACCCTGCTGGATATGTTTAATTGCTTCCGAGTGCATTCTCTACGTAAGCTTTTGAGATCATTGGAAATACATGGGACGATTTTAACCAGGAAATCAGTTGGCTATAATTGGCCTTTTTTGTTGGACCTTTTTCCGGAGCTGCTCCCTTTTTCGAAGATATATTTGGAGGTTGAAAAGAAATGTTTCCAATGCCTGGAAAATCAAGAATAAAGGCTGTAACGACCTCGACAAGCATGAATGTTCTTCATTTCAGTAAAAATGTGCTGGCTTTCTTTTCTGTCGGGAAATGCCTAGCTCAAGGGTTTGAACCATTCGATGTTTTTCTTCTCTCCGGTTCAAACCCTGAAATAATTGTAAGTGCAGAATATCGTATTTTTAATGTTTATGTATCAGTTAGAGTTGAGAATAAAAAACCTTGAACCTTGAACCAAGACGCTTCCTTCGTCAGTTGCTTCAGTCATTTTTGTTGCCTGAAAGCCTGAAGGCCAACAACAACAGTATTTAAAGGACCCCTCTTGCTTATTCTGCTTTTTACAATATATCTAGCTCCCATACAGAATTATAAGCTTCTAAAATCCCCACCTTTCTCCATTGTTTCGTTTTGTGCCTACGAAATTTTAGCGCTTTTTGGCCTTGCCGAGTTTTGCCCGTCACACAACGAAACGTTTGCCGGAATCATCAACGTCTGCTGACAACTCTCTCACACATAAGGATCTGAGAGGCTTTTGTTTATTACTTTTTTATTTGCTTAGTTTTCACACTTTTGAACCACGGCGCGATCAGTTTTCGAATGTTTTGCGCCCAGCCGCCGCGTCGGAGAGCAGGAAGGCTGGACGTAGTCGACAGGCGCTAAAATGAAAATCGCTAATTTCAGATGGAAAATAATGGTATTTTCGAAAATGTTTTTTTCTGATCCGTTTCATAGGGAAAATATTATTTCTAGTAAGAGCTGTGCTTTAAAGCGCAAAGGGAAAACGAAATTCTAGCTCTTCTTGTTTGTCAAAGGCTGACAGACTCTTTCAAGCCTCTCTGAAATTGAAAATCCTATTAGTGAGTTATTTTTGTGTGTATGGGGGTCCCAGCAGTAATATACACTCGTTTGGCTCCTGGCAGACTACGGTAAATTAGGGCGTGGCTTTGTTCTCACCCAAGCCTGGTCGCTTCTTCATCAACAGGTGAGACACGTTGCAAAATGCTGGGCAATATTTGGATTTTTCGATCATCGATATATCGATACTTTCACTTTCGATACTTGATAAACCGATATTTCGGGTCCATATTTCGCTGTCCTACAAAACTTCGAATAATTTAAGAGTTCAGTTATGAAAAGTATATTGCTCCTATTTCGTATATATAAGAGTTGATTATGTTAGTTTATCTAAGACAATTACAACAAGTATTTTCGATATCGATATTTTCCATTGATAATTCGCATCGATATTTGGCCCGAAAGGCCGATAGATCGAGTATCGCCCAAGACTACGCGTTGCATGACTTGCACTTATAGTTTAAATGCATGGAATTACTTGCAGTAGGATGCCCTTGACAATCTATAGTGACGAATGAAAATCATGGACTAATAGTGAAAACGTGAAATTAATTATTCAGAACTCCCCTACTGCTTCTAGTGTCACAATTGGCAACAATAACTACCCCAGCGTTAAATTGAAACCCCACTGCGATTTGGAAGGGGTTCCTAAACACCCCGCCCCGTGAATAGAAGTGAACTAAAAGATGGGAAAACTGTTGTCCGAAGTGTGGGCCAAACACTGAGGGGTATGGGGTTGTTGAATGAAAACAGGGAGGGGACAGGAGAAAAACTGTCAGAGCGCTAAATTGGTATGACAAGTCTATTTTGATGCATCCGGTTAAAGGTGTGAATAGGATGTTTTGTAAAGCGATAATAAGCGCATTAAGTGATGACAGTCGATCCCGGTTGCAGCAGGGTCGGATTTGTGAAGCTTTTAACAATGTTTATTCCTGCCTGAAACTACTGAAGAATTATGAATCAAAAATAAAAATAAGTGCCGACTGTACGCTTTTAGTTACGCTTTTATTTGTATTCGAAAGTGTGTGGGGGGGGGGGATACACGTATTCCTTCTGCCCTGGCTGACTTTAGTTACGATAAGTAGTCCTAAAATAATACGGAGCAAAAGTATTCCAAGTGGTGACTATACGCTTCTTTTTGCACCTTTATTTGGATTCGAAGGAGGGGGGGGAGCACATGTATTCCTTCTGTCCAAGTTAACTTCAGTAATATTTAATAACACCAGTACACTGTGCAGTCCCATGATACCAGTCCTATCCTACCCAGTGCCAAAATTTTCTGATATTCTCCTGATGTTAAAAGAAAAAAGTTCCAACCGTGCGATAACAATTGTTATCGCACAGCCAGCCATGCGATAACAAGTGATATCGCACGGTTGGAACTTTTTTCTTTTAACATCAGGGGAATACCAGAAAATTAAAACAAGTGTACTAGTGTTATAATCATTTTCGCCCTTGCTTTTCTTCGGGCGATAGCGGAAAATTTGGCCCTTCGGCAGCATGATAGGCTGATATCGCCCGAGCGCAGCGTATCATGCTACCCGCGGGCCAATTTTTTCCGCTATCACCCTCAGGAAGGGCGATAATATATAGTAACTATATTATTTATTTATTTGCAATTTTTGCAATTTTTTTCAACAATTTTTTTTTTGCAATTTTTTTATTTATTGCAAAATGCGAAGATACTAGGGTATCGACTTTAAGGAGAAAGAAATGTAAATGAAACCTCGAAATAAAAAATACAAACGAACGAGACCGTGATGAACGAGAACGAGACGTGGAGAAACCTTTTCGTAAGCTTGAACAGATAATATTATTTTTCGTAAAGCTCCCCAATTTTATCACAAGGTAAATGCTTACATAGCAGTTATTTACACTATCCAAGTAACAACCACATTGTCTTGTATCCGGGTTTGGTTTTGCTCAACGAAATGGTCAGCTGATCATTTTTTCTTTGCCAAATTTCGGCCCTTCTTAACATGGGGTCCTCTTCAGGCAGAAGCTAACATTATAAACTAGTGATCAAAGGACGCAGTTTGCCACTGGAGGGGAGGGATCTGAACCTTTAATTTTTCGGTATATGGACTGTGGTTCACCAGGACTCGTCAGAATGGTTTATTTGCCCAGCATAGTGAGGGCGCCTCTGGCGTTCTCTCGGATTCATTTTCCGGAAAGCAAACCGAAAATCCGACACGTGCACGGATTTATGGAAAGCCGTTCCGGCTATTCAACGTTCCAAGAACACTTCCAAATCCCGTCGTGGATTCGCTTACCAGAACACTTCCTTTCGCTTTCCGAAACTCATGACAGCTCTGGAAAGTGAAGCAGATTTTAGCCGAAGTCGCAAACTAGCGGAGCTTTCCAGACCGTCTGAATTCGCCTTGGTCCAGTTCAACGCTCTAAGCGAACTGGTTTCGGAAAATCTCCATTGTCTCGTTATCAACACTTGTGACAGAGATATGTAAAGTATGGATTCATAAGATAATGAGCAGAACCCACTGTGCAAAACTACCATTGCTAGGCAAGCAGATTGCAGATTTTCTCCTCATCAACTTGTGGATCTGTTTTACTATATATGTCACAAGTGTTGATAATGAGACAATGGGAAAGTAGTCCGCTTCACTGTAAAAAAAAACTAAAAAAAACTCCCCGCTTTCTGCAGAATTTTGCATTCTAGCATTTTATTCCTCCGTCGGATTTAAATCTCCGAACTCGGAATAAAAATCTCCGAATTCGGTGATGCACAATTGCTAAACTCCAATGTCAGAGAGACTTTTCACAGTGTTGATAGCACCGAACTTAATATGGCGAATCACCCTAATGAAAGGCCAACAAACTGTAAGTAACAGCAGCAACACCACGCGTAAATCCATGTTAACACGGCGGCTGGGACACTGGTGATTTTTGGCGACCGAAAACATCTGCTATTCAGTTCAATGGGGCTAAGCCCTATCTCGACCCCTGAATTAACTCCCCGATTGGTCGGCTCCATTCTTTTTGAATGACTGACACTTAATATACGATTCAATCGCGATAACTGACAATCCATTTAGTAGATGTACCAAATATTTGACACTCGTCACAAAAGACCAGATATAAGCGTCGTCAAATGACAATTTAGGGACGCAGTGGCGAAGGTACATTTTTTGAAAAATGGATCATTTTACAAATCCAAATCCTTAGGCTACTTAGCAAATTTGAAAAGAAATGGACATGCCCAAATAATGCCCAAGGATTAAAAAGCAGTTTTGTTTGCCGTTTCTTCCCACTTTATGGCGAGCTTTCTGGTATGCGTATATAGTCACTTTGACAACGAGAGCTTAATCTCCCATTAGGCATATTTTTACTTGTTCAGCTTCTTTTCAGGCACATGACCTAGAAAGGGATCTCTTTATATTTGATAGAAGATATTTTGGGAAGTCATTAAATACTCAAAATACGCTGCTTCTGCGTGAAACCAACCTCTCACTCCGTATCGTGGTGCCAGCAATCTTTTCTTCCACGAAATTGCGATAGGCATTAAAAAAAAAAATCACACAGCCTACATTCACTTCCTTCAGGTTGCTCACCCCTTTTCTCACCACCTCGAGGCGGTTCGGCGACGCCGGGATTCTTACCATTACGGATGCTGTAGCCAATTGAGCTATCGAGGGGCTTCGAGAGCTATCGATGAACAAAGTTCGTAAACCACTATAATACAATCGCCAGTTAGTAACTAGCTACGGGAACAGTGATCTCGCTCGCAGGGGCGTCACGGGTAGGGGGGACGGGGGATGCCCCCCCCCCGAATGTTGTCGGCCAGTCGTTAAAATGTTGCCTATTGGGCGACAAAGCGCCGCTATTTTTTGAAAAACAGTTGATTTTTCTTAAAAACAGTCGGTTTTTCGTATAAATGGTCGATTTTTTCTTAAATACAGTCGGTTTTTCTGATAATCAGTTGAACTTTTTTCAAAACAGTCTTTTTTCTAAATCAAAATCAGTAAGTAAAAATGGCCAGCCAGTCGGTAAATACCTTGCCCTCCCCGAAACAATTTGGCTAGTAACGCCTCTGCTCGCTCGAGGCAAACCTATCTTAACAATTCACATCCCCATGCCACGTTATAGTTATACATATCAGATATTTATGTGATGATGGAATTTATACAAGGGACTTCTATTAGCTTCTACCGTCATAAATAAACCAGAAAGAATTTTGTTGCATTTGGAAGTCTAGGACTACGATGTCGGAGCCAGGACCCACATTGCGGGTTTTATGGAAAACCAAAGACTTAATTTGTAGGGGAAATTTCCCCTGCTAATTATGTAAATTATTTACCTAACTATGCAAATGAACACAAGTATATGATATGATATGATATATTTTACTTAAAGCCCGAGGTCCATTGCATGCAAAACCAATACAAAAACAAACAAAGAAATCTTCTAATAAAGCCAGAGTATAACAAGACCAAAGGTTCCGATGGGATTCCAAAACTTCGATATTTGATCCAGACAATTAGGTTTCGTCTTCGTCAGATCCGGTCTTCGCCAGACTCCATGAACATTTATACTCTTAAAATTTAGAAAGAGATTAAGGCCAAACAGCTAATCATTAAGGAAACCAAGTTCTGATATGGATTCAGCTTGAGTGTTTATCCCTATAAGTCGAATGAAACGATCCTGGCTTACTTCTGCGAATTTTCCGGTTTCTGGCGGAATTCCAGAACTACTTGTCCGACGAAAAACTAAAGCTCAAAAACGAATTCAGCGTATCTAGTTACCCCTATTTCCAACATCTAATCAACTTCAATTAAAAATTCAACTTATCACAAGTTTTACGGTTTCAACCGGATTCCGGACGAACTATATGTCAGGCAAAAAAATGATTGTCATATACGGATTCAGCATCTCGTCTTACCCCTAAATCGGACATCTAATCAACTTCAAATAAAACTTTTACTTTTAACAAACTTTCCGGTTTTGGCCGGATTCCGGGCTAACTACTTGTCTGGCGAAAAAACGGTTTTCATATTCGTGTTCAGCATGTCTTCTTACCCCTATATCGAACGTCTAATCAACTTCAAATAAGACTTCCACTTGTAACAAACTTTCCGGTTTTGGCCGGATTCCGGGCGAACTACTTGTCCGGCAAGAAAATAGTTTTCATATTCGTGTTCAGCATGCCTTCTTACCCGTAAATCAAACATCTAATCAACTTCAAACAAAACTTTTACTTTTAACAAACTTTCCGGTTTTGGCCGGATTCCGGACGAACTGCTTGTCCGGCGAGAAAATAGTTTTCATATTCGTGTTCAGCGTGTCTTCTTACCCCATAATCGACTATCACATTAGCTGTTTAAAAATATTTTACTTGCCCCTTAATTTGAACCCCTCCCCCACCCCTAAATGTAAAGCTACAGGGCCCATCTACTAACTCCACCTTACTCTTGACCCAAAGAATGCTCACACCAAGTTTCATCAAAATATCTCATTCCCTTCGAGAGTTATCGTGCTCACAGGCAGACGGACGGACAGACGGACAACTTTTGCGATGTCATAGGTATCCCTCCACTTACGTTTTGGGATCCCAAAAATTCTTCTCTGTGATTCCGTGGGAGTTCTGAATAATTAATTTCACGTTTTTACTATTAGTCCATGAATTTCATTCGTCACTATAGATTGTCAAGGGCATCCTATACTGCAAGTAATTCCTCCGCGGATAAAGAGCGTGTCCGAAAGCTCGGAAACGAACGAAAATGCTGAATTAATTCAGCATTTTATGCAGCATTTTGCTTTCGGACTTAAATTTTCGCTCAGTTAATGCAGCATTAATTCAGCATAAAATTCATCGAAAAATTCAGCGAAGATGCTACATTCTACGCTGAATTTTTAAGAAGAAACTGGGGAGCTGGCGGGCTAAGGCTAAATTTCGGAATTAGAAGTGTCAGAGAAGAAATAAAGAATGTGTCCGAAAGCTTTTAGTGCTGTAAATGCTGCATTTAATGCTGCATATAATGTAAGAGCTTTCGGACGAAAAAAAAAATTAAAATGCAGCATTAAATGCAGCATTTTCAGTCCTGAAAGCTTTCGGACACGCTCAAATTTAAATGCATGCAAGCTTGCATGCATTTAGACTACCTGCAACGCGTAGTCTTGGGCGATACTCGATCTATCGACCTTTCGGGCGAAATATCGATGCGAATTATAAAAAGGAAAATATCGATATCGAAAACGATACTTGTTATAATTATCTTAAATAAAATAACATAACCAACTCTTATATATACGAAGTAGAAGCAATATACTTCTCATAATTGAACTATTAAACAGATTTACTACTTGAGCTTTCCAACCAACCATCCCTCCCCAAAATTCGCTCACCAGTTATTTCTATACATCATAACATTCATAATATCTGTGAGTTTTAAATATTAGCATATTGTAAGTTTCCGAATCTTTTCAACGTATGCAAGGATATTATTAAGTATAAAATCTATCTTGCATAGTTTGGTAAAGATCCTGAAAATAAAAATGTGCGCCAAAGGTGCTTGCGCTCGACATGTCCTCAGATGTCTATATTTATCCTATTAACAGCTAATTTTCTCTTTTAGCTTCCCATGTTTTTTGAGGGGACAGATGCTAACGAGCTCTCGGTCTCTCGTGACACGATATTATTGATACATTCGGAACAATAGAGAGACTCCGTCTCCGAAAGGATAGAATCTAATCATGGCTTCGTGTGCAAAGTTATCATGTTGGAAAATACCGTCCCAGAGGGATACAGTATAAGGGATGGAAATCGGCTTACAAGGCACGCGGGATGCGGTATTATGTCTTCGGCTCACAACTTAATCATCGGTGGTGGCTGTTTTCGAACGGAGGGGGGCTAGCGTGAAACTGTATTTAGGAGTTTGGGTAAATAATTACTGTTGTAAAATCTCGGCTAGGCTACAGGTCACCGGGAACTTTTTTAATTTTGTTGCTATTTTTATCTTTTTTAACCTTTACGAAACTATAATAAAACTAAGCTAGAAACTGCGAGTTTTTTTTAGAATATAGGCTAATAAAATTTAATCTAACTTTTACAGCAAAACGCCGAATTCGATAAAAATTGTTGACACAAAAAGACAAGCATAGCCTACAACATGTAGAAAAAGAACTTTCGTAAAT
The DNA here is from genome assembly GCA_023053555.1 of Branchinecta lindahli. NCBI lineage: Eukaryota > Metazoa > Arthropoda > Branchiopoda > Anostraca > Branchinectidae > Branchinecta > Branchinecta lindahli. The sequence continues at coordinate 10,298,781 of JAKZAO010000003.1, forward strand.
CGTTGATAGTTTTCGTGAGTAAAACTTAAAATACACGACCATAAAAGAAGAAACAACGTGACTAGAGTATGATTGTTTCGAGGATCCAACTATATCTGTACCTTTCATGTGTTGGGGCAATTGGACCTAACTTTGGGACTTGGGGGGGGGGCTTCTGACGTATTCTTCATATAGTTTCATAATACCCGCACAAGGATGGTATGAGACAACACACTATCGCTATTGGCGTTCTGTTGACACATCTGTTGACGTATAGAATATCTCTTTTATGACTTTTTGAATGTTGTTTGACTGTTAACCTAAGTCGAGAAAGCTCAGACACATTCTAGGCGAAAGTGAACGAGAATCCACCGTCAAAAATAGCCGGTTGTACTGTGTTCTACTCTAGCTCTGTTATAGCGCTGATGTTTTGGGAGAGGTGCGGACGGTCTGAGCGTAGCTGTTCCTTGTTCGAAAGCGGGTGAAGTGCGCGGAGTACAACCCGGCTTTGTTCATTCTGTTCTTCATATGTTGATGCCACGCTAAAATATTTTGAGAGAAAGCTCTCGCCCCCTGATCCACTCTCTACCGGACCAAATCGTGTAGAGAAGGCAGTTGACTGACATTTCGGGCCCCGCTATATCCTGGTAGTGTCCCCATTGGCCGCTAGACAGGGATGACCATCATTACTGTACGTTACACGTATGCATAGTTTGCACCAGAACAGTCTAACGAAGCTTGGCTGTAATTTTCTTTCAAGGTCAGTCAATATAATTTTGATCATTAATCGCGGAGCCCGCAAAAGAAGGGCCCCAAGGCAGTTGCCCACTGTGCTAATTTGGTAATCCAGTATGCTGGTTGTTGGTGTTAGGCACTATACCTTCATGGTCCGATGATTTTAGCCCCCCTTCCCTTTTTCGGTTACCATTGCTAATAAATCAGGGCACACAATTTATGTATCTTATTTCCATGCTCAACTTATTTCTTTTTAGATGACTGGGTCGGCAAAACGATCGTACTAGAGCAAATAAAAGGAGAAAAGCCGCCTCCCATGCATCTCCACAGAAACCTGCAACGAAAAACGTATTTCATATTGTCTTACCGGCATGATCGTGAGTAAAGATACTATCAGACACATCTAATCATCTTCTAGTCAGCGTTGAGCTTTTTTTGGTGCGAAGTGCTTGGTTGCCACGACCTGTGAACTGGCCGCGACCTAAAGAATACAAAATTAAATAAAAATGAAAGAAAAACTAAGACAAATCCTGCTCCCGACACATCCTCGCAACACTTGTAGGTTACGCCCAGCTAGCATGCATACGCTATTTTTGCTCTTCGTTTACTAGTTCGAACAAATTGGGTAAGCACAAGTGATTCTCTGTACGAACGGTCGAAAAGCCGGAAAAGACCGTGTAGTAGAACATCCGTCTCTCCCTTCTCACAGTTCATCCATCCTCCGGCTATAGTTGCGTTTTTGATCGAAGTTTCAAAGGTCTCTGTTTAAATACCGTCTTTGGTCGCCCGTCACAGTTTCTTTGTCCTTCAAATTCTGACCGTAGATATTCATGAGCTAGAAGTTCGAAGTTTGCCTGAAACGTTGACGAAACGGCGACCGGGCAAGGATCGCCGGAGTCGTAAAAACACAAATTAAGCAACCGATGAACTTCGACGGCGTTTGAATACGGAAATTAAGCAACCGGCAAACAAAACTTCGATCAAAAACGCTTCTTTTGTGAGCTGCATCACAGTAGCATGCTATCAAGAACAAATGCTATGCATACTGCACTGCATCACACCTACCCGACACTTCAGCACTGCACGCTCACGTCTCTGCAACGTTCAGTACTCTAGCACTATGGTGTTATGAACAAGAGATAGTGTCCAAGGTATCGGGTATGAGCACCGCTAAGTATTTACGGAACTCGATCGCGAATTTTTGCTTGACGCAGGGACAAAGAGACACAGGTTCTTAGACGCAGTTTCGCAGACGCAGCACCTTAGACGCAGTTTCTTATTTTCCTGTCCGGGTTTCGCCGGTGCTTGGATAAAGGCTGCTTTAAAAGGATAATAATATACATTCCGGAGAGTCTTGGACCTCTCAGGAGAACTCCATTTCTTTTCTAAGATACGGATTTAATTCTTAGCATAATGGACTGCGCATTCCAGCCCTGGTCCAGATAGACGTTGGACCAATTAATCCAAAATTCTTCCGTCGTCAATGAAAAACCTCAGAATTCACTTGACAAGCGTTGGTATGTCAAATACCCCAGTTCTACCTAGGGGGTAAAGTCCACTCTGACACCTCTTGAATGGGCTTAATCTACTTTAGCAAGTTACTCGCGTGCTAGACTCAAACAAAGGAAAACATTGACGGAATTTGTCACTCGTAGTCGTAGTAGATTAGCTGAGGGGGGTCTCGATAAGTGCTGCGGATCTCAGATTCTAGGCCCCCGGAAGACTTAAAGCACAAATGACACGAGGAGGTATTTTTTTATATTTAATCCGGGCTCTGTGAACTCTTTAGAACCCCGGATAAACTTGAACAATCGAATTTTTACTGGTACAGTAAATCTGGTGGTTTAGTTGTTTTTTTAGTATTTTGTTGTGAATTCATTAATTCATTCGTTAGCATTTCTTCTAGTCTAGTAGTAAACATTCGCTCGCTTCGTAGCAGGCGTCGGTAAAGTATTTATACCGGTAAAGTATAACTACTACTAAAATTCCGTTTCTTGCCAGCTTCTGGCCAAACTCATTCCGGCAGGAACACAAAGTAAAGTTACCGCTCCAGCATGTCTCCCTAGCCCTATTTCGACACTCTGACCCAATTCAGACAAAACTTTGCTTCTCTTAAGTTTCCGTCTTTTGTTGGATTTCAGACCAACTGCTTGTGGCGACAAAATAAAATCCAGATTTGGATTCACCATGCCTTATTATCCAACCTCTAAATATTTATGTCATGCCTTAATTTGAAACTCCTCCTCACCCCTACATACGGTACTAGATATTGACCAGTACCAATGATCCTACCAAAGATCCAAAAGATCCTCACACCAGCTTTGAACAAAACGCTTCACCTCCTTCGGGAGTTGTCATGATAACAGACGGACAAACTATACAAAGTCATACTTATCCCGCCAGTTACGTTTTTGAATCCTAAGAGCGATTTGGTGTTCGACCGACTAATTATGTTTTTTTCCATTAAAAAAATCAAATTCGATGTTTTGCCAAAGGAAAGAACAAGGTCGGACACATGTGTGTACCAGTTTTCAATGTTTTCACATTCACATGTGTGTGAAAAAGCTTAGACTGTCCAAAATGGGAGATTAAGAACTACTTTCAATTTCAATTTATTCTCAAAATCGATACAACGGTCAAGCCGATTTGGTGGTTCTCGTCCATATTAACACTAATTGTATAAAAAAGATAATTCTACGCTAGTTTATTAGCTTTTTCTGAGGATTTTGTTCTTTCCTTTCCGGCCCATGCCGGACCTTCACCTTAGTTTGAACAAGATATTATTTACTACTATCGTACTAACATACGGACGGACGGACAAACTTTACGAAGTCGTGGGGATTCCGTCACGAACGTTGTGGAATCCCCAAAAGCGGTCGAGCTGCTTGCTGATATGATAAACCTCTTCATCAGTTGCTTGGAGTCCGCTGTGGAACTTGAGCTTCAGTTTGGTTATGTTGAACTTTAATTTTCACAAAGTTCTGTTCGGTTTATAGCGAAAGGTGAGCGAAGTGAGTAGTCCGCCGAAAAGATTTCGATTACAGATTAACCTTTGCTCTACTATCCGTTGATTAGCCCAAAGATAACAATTCCACGATCTTCGGATTAGCCATCATGATGCTCTATTCACAAGCCATAGACAGCTCTGTAGTTGACTGTAGTATTCTGTTTAAGTGGTTTCTAGAACTTGTATAGACATAAGGCCTTCAATTTCCGGTTGTGATATGCCATCTAACGGAATTAGTCAAAACCGTGTTGCTTGAACGTTGTAATGCTCTCTAGCGCTTTGATTTTGAACTCCGTCTCAATAGTTCCGGCGTAGTTACCAGGTGGCTTTTCAGTTCAATTCACTTTATTCAAAAACATCGACGGACAGAGCCGATTATTAGTTTTTGTTGTCATAAAATAAATGTCAGTCGACGAGCCAAAATTAAAAGACACGGGACACGCACACAAAACTTCGAGGTCTTGGTGTTGTCATGCGTTATTTCATCACCGCCTGGTGTGCTAAGCATATGAATTCACCAGGTAACTAAAGGCAAACTTACCAATTTGGTAAATTTTACGTCAGGTTACAGGACAGCGTATAATACACTAAAAAGTTTCTCCGAATAAGGATTAAAGTTAACTGCAGTATTTGCTACTGGGACTAGCCTTATCTCTACTGGGATAAGGTCGATCCGAATTATAAATAATCTTACCTCAGCAGAGACAATTTTAATCCCAGTCGCACATACTGTACGATTTTTTTTTTTACAGTGAAGATATTAGTAACCTTTTTTTACCATAGTTTAATGTTATTTTTTGATCTTGTGCATTTACTACATTATTGAAAGCTCAGTGTATTTTTTCCTTTTTTTGTCTGACTGCGCTATTTTCCTCTTCATAAGTGCGTACATAAAATTTCATCATCATCATCATAGGGCCCATGCTCCAGACAGAGTAGCCTAGTACAAAATTCCGAGTGTCTGATCCGAGGGATACTCCCTTGTTGGGCACCCCTGTACAACCCTCCCTGGGCACTTACTGTACAGCCATTTTGGGAGTGAGTACTTTGTCAAAAGTTTCGTAATAGATAACACAAGGATGCGCAGTTTCAACAGACAACACTTGGGATGTAATCTATTGATTTTTAAAACGTTATGCATGAAATGTTATGCATAAAAACAGACCATAAATTTCCTGTAATGCCTCGCCATTCAGGGGGCTTGTGAATAAGAGATTTTATGCGATCTTGACCGACCAACCGTTGGTTCGAGATATACCCACGGGGACAGAATACGCGACTATCCAGATAGACAGTCTCTTTGGCTCGCACGTCCAGTGAGGCAAACAAGAACGCCAATTCGACCCAAGCGGAATTTTTGAAAAGTAGGAGTAGGTCGGGCAACATAGCAACATAGAAGCATAGGAAATGACAAGCCCCCTGAATGGCGAGGCATTACAGGAAATGTATGTGTCCCTGATAAAAGCATTGCCGAAGAGACAAAAAATGCCGAAAAAGCATCTGCTGACTATTTGTTTATCGTCATGATATCGGAAAATACAGCAGATACATTTTTGGCGGTTTTTCGCCTCTTCCTATGGCAATGCTTGTCGTGTATAACGTTTCAAAATCACAACAGATTACATCCCAAGTGTTGTCTGTTGAAACTGCGCATCCTTGTGTTATCTGTTATGAAACTTCTCACAGTGCAACCCTTCGGTCCGATCTAGTCTGCGCGCCTGCAGAAGATGGGGAACCACACTGGTAACTTTCTCTATCGCTGTAGTTCGCCAATTACGGCTTATTAATTCCAAAGTTCAAAGATATCAACTCATGAATGATACCACCAAACGGCTAAGTTAGCTGAGATTTATAACAGCGACATTTCGGCCCTTCTTGGCAAGGGTCCTCTTCAGACTGTAGCTAAAAGAACAAACCTGCGGTCATCTCCTAATATAGTATAGTGAATTAATTATCTTCATATCCCAGATTATTCCTGCTCCGAAAATTACCTCTCCTTAGATTTCTGTACTTGTTTCCACACTTTGTTTTATGGCATTTGTGTACTTGTTTCCACGTTTTGTTTTATGGCATTTGTGTTTATGGGTTTACGTGTTGATATTTTGCGTACGTGAGCAACAAGCGTATAAAAGCATCCGAGCCGGCAAAATGCAGCAGCAATGCACCGTGTTGGAGTTCGTCATTTTCAACAGATTTTCTATCAAAGACCAACCTTAGTCTTTCAGACCAACCATAGTCTTTACTCTTTCCCAGTAAGCCAACCTTAGCTTGCAGCTAGCACACCAGTGGACTAACCAGAGTCTACTAAGTAAGCCAACCATAGCTTGCTGCTCACGTACCCCGCACCGAAATTGAACGCTAGTTCGATTGTGTTTTTTTATTATTATAGTTTTGGCGCTAGTCGAAACTTGGGGTTTTATATTCTATTAGCACATTTTCGGATTCCATTTTGGCAATAAATTACCTTCTGTGTTGCAGAAAGAACCTTGAACCTCTCGTTCTCCGAGTAGTCGTAGTTATATATCAGTGGGACACGGCCTACGAGGCCCAGGTTCACGATACTAAGATAGCTCTTTGGAAAAATAAAAAATTGGACGTCCCGTAGTCTCATAACACAAGGATAGGAATGTTAATCTTGGTTTAATTTAAGCTTTGAGGGAGGGGGAGCCACACACTCCCCCGATAGTCCTACAATGATGCGACGCTCAAATGAGCTGAGAACACAACGAAACTGGACATGACTACTACAACAAAAACGTGTATTACATACACATGATCTGTACACAAAAATTAATGCGAAAATGAAAAAACACACAGAGAAAAATGCTTCTGAAAACAATCCAACAAGAGTTCAAACAGTGATTAGCTACGGGGGTTGCCTCGAATTGACGGTGGAGGCGGGGGGAGCGGTATATCGGATTCAAGTAGCACTGTCGTCGTGCTGGGGTACGGAAATACCCCGGGCTGCTGCTGCAAAAAGAGTAAAGGTGTTACACTCCTAGTCATTCTGTCTGACATTAGTTAATTAGCTCCAAGGCCCCGGCGAATGCATACAAATAAACAAAAAGAAATAGAAATATGACTTTCCCAGGCACGTATCTCTGAGGGCTAGGGCTACCCTCATGAACCTAACTAACTATGTAAACTTCACGAAACAACTCTAACCAACGACACTACAATTCGATTCCTTCACTGGGCAACCATTTGGTCCATTTCCAATTCCCTTAAACCAATGTTCCCCTTTCTCCCTTGGTTTAACGTGACGTTGTAGTGTTGACATGACTAGTAACCTAGATTATATATTACTACAAATGAAGATGATGGTAAATTTATTGCCAATTTGTGAGTGAAGAAAAGAGAAATGCTCTTATACATCTGTTCGTGGCTTGTCCTTAGAGTACCGAGGGTCTATTGTTTGTCTCGGCATTTTGCTATTTTTCTTGCGCGCGTTACTTGCTTTTTGTCCCCGTTCTTTCATTGGTTTGTGGTTGTTTCATATTGTCTTCCCGTCTCTGATCGACCATCATCAAATTTCATCTGATTATTCTGGCCAACGCTGTTCTCGACCGTTAAAGTTTAACCGAAAATGGCAAGGATAGGACAATCTAGTTACCCATCAATTATTCACTTAAATTAGCCTGAAGACCCGCTGAAAATGAGTTACTTCGGTGTTCAGCTATTCACGAATAACCGATTTTCAAATAGTGGAATTTCCTTGTGATTTGTGGTGCCTCTGTGAGCTTGTATTTTTGTTGTATGCCTTACGGGAAAGATTTATCATTTTTTTTTGTTCAGGCACTAAGCAATCGTCACCTATCTTACCACTGCCCACTGAAAAGCCGCATTTGTGTTGAGATTAAAATTTCCCGCGTCATAGTAGAATTTACGCTGTGGGGACGGCCGGAGATATTCTGAGCCTCATAACTAGAGCAGATAGTGGAAAATCAAAGAAACCTTTGCAGAATCCAAATAATTCAGTGTATCCAATTAAATGACACACAAATAAGTTTGCTTTTCAGTTAAACTTTAAGACTGAAGTGAATCAACATTATCTGAGCCGCGTTCGATTCGACTCGCGGAAGTCAACCCCAGAGTTGACTTTTTCTCTGCTGCCGTTTTATTTAGCAAGAAGTTGACCAGAAGTCGACCGAGCAAGAATAATTTTGACTTTCACTTTCTTTCTTGGTTAACTTGAGACAACTGACAATTTCTCCGCGTCGTTGAAAGTTAACTTTTCGTCAACCTTCACGTCGACGTTGATGAATCGAACGCTCTCAGTTAACCGAGAATCGCAAATAAAACGTCTGACTGAGCATCTCAGTTAACTTGAGAAGTGAATCGAACGCGGCTCTGAGATGTTCCGAAAAGAAGATCAACCGGAACCTCAATTGGATTCACCCGTTCAGCAAAGTAACTAATACTCGTCCTTATATCAGATCGTATTTATCTAATAATTCTAAGTTGGAATAGATTCGTTTTACTTACCACGAACCCAGGCGGCGGCGGCGGCATTGGAAAGACACCGAACGGAACTGGTTGAGCCACCGGTGGCACAAAGGTTGCTTGTTCCATCTCCATAGCTCGTCGAACCAGTTCCTCGTCAGTTAAGCTTCTCAAGGAACTGGCCGGGGCCGGCTGGTTCCTCTGGCGAGGATCTTTCGGTCTTGTAGGTACGACAGGCACTGGTTCTGAAAGAGAACGTCGTGACCCTCTCTAACCTCACATCAATCCTTAAAACATGGGATTACCTGTTTATCTTTATGCTCAAAGAGCGCCGATAGCATGCTCTTCTTTTCTTCTCAGCAAATGAAAAATCAGAACACGTCTGCATCAGCAGGGTTGCCGAGGAAGTTCTTTCTGGCTAAACGTTACTGTTCCCAGAGACAAGACTACTGAATAAACAGTAAAAGTGGCCAACTTTGCAACCTTGATTCAACCCACAGATAAAACATGGGAGGTTCCTCAAGGAGGACATGGAGCATCAGGAGTAAAGATTTGTTGGTGTTTGAATCGAGTTTTTGAATGTATTTCGTATTTTATTCTGCTTTCCCGCCATGGCCCCACGGGCTTTTGGGGAAAAACTCATTCATTCATAAAGGGATTAAGGCAATTTTGTAAACATAACACTCATCCAAATCTGAAAACAGAAATAAAAACGACACCAAGCCTACATGTGAAATCACTAGCTCGATCAAACGGAAATAGGTAACTGGAACGTTTTGTTTCCCAGATTCCAGTAGTCAGTTCTTTAAATATTCCTTCAACCGACTGCGCTAAACGGATATGTCAGCTGATTTTATCCGCTGACGTTATCATTCAACTAGTTAGGTATTTTGACTATATTTCTGTTCCAGGATTCCAAGGGGTCAAAGGGTTATAGTAAGGACAGGGAGATCCCAGAAGGTGACTAATACATATTTTCATAAAACTACTTATACTTTAACCAAATCCTTTACCTGGTGGCAATGGGGCTGCCACTGCGACAGGCAACACTGCTCGCATGTCCACATCGCTGAAGGCCCTCATATCAATGTCACCCAGCTCATTGTGCAATCGGGGCTTTTTCGATTCAGCGGCAGATGACAAGAAAGACAGGCTGCTCTCCGTAGACGAGCCAAAACCGGGGACTAAAATAAAATATAGTACAGCATGGGTACGGTGTTGTGGCTCCAAGCCCCATCTAGTATTTTCTTTATCATTTCCAACCAAGGTTAAAACACGTATGCAATCTAGGTACTGATATTGAGTATTGCCGGTAGATTGTGTAGTCGTTTTCGTGAATGTGTTTCTTCTGTGATTTGATAATCAGCATCATCACTTTGTTTAGGGAATAATCGCCCTCTCGTTATTTGGAGAGTGGAAACTAAGGTCAGGCCCGCCGGTCTTCAGAGGATTTCCACGTTATCCACCAGGTCCCAGTGACCCTATCCAAGGCCTAGCCTTATCAAACACCCTCGAAACCATATCATACGGATAAAATGTAAACCCCCTAACCTTGATCTTTGAAATGGGCTGTGCTTAGCTCCTGGAATTGCTTGGGTTCCTGGTTGCCCCTCACATTTTCAATTACGGCTGGATGGACCATTATGGGCCTAACCTATGCACCCTTCCATAGCTTACTGTCACCCGAGAACCCGGGCCCGACCCCACGGCCCGTGCTCTCAAGAACGCCACATAGACGATCCGAGTCCTTGTTTCAACTAGCTCTCATGAGAACCCGGGCCCAACCCCTGACTTGGACCCTCGTTCATGACCGGGATCCGTCCTCGAAAAGAAATTTTTATGTTTCCTTTCAGGCCAAAACCGAAAATCTTAAGATAGCTAGCAAACATTTGCCTGATACTCTTTACAAGACTGTATCACAATTACAGGAGAACACTGTCTTTGATCTCTGTTCAGGTTTTCCGGCCAGCAACTCCGTGGACATTATTTTGTCCCTAGTCTAGACATACAGTCTGTACTTCACAATCTGAATTAACGCACAGGAACGCGGTAAAGATAGTAGAAGGCATTCCTTCCTTTCAAAAAAGTATCATTCCACAAGGTTCCGATGGCAAATCACGTATGCATCTGTATAGTAACGTACTAACGACCCAGACTAGATTTACCGAAACCTGCAACGTGTAGTGTTGCAGCAACCTTTTTCTTCACTACCAATCAAATGCTGAAGTTGTCAACCCCTCAAAACTTTCTAAATGTTATGTCCCAAGAAAAAAAAAATTCTTCAAGAAAACTGATGACACATTCCTTAATCACCTGATCAAAGGCTATCGCTCTGCGCTGAAGGAAACAAAATCAAAACAGATAACCATATTTCTTGAATAGAGATATTTCACTGAATTCCGGCTACCTGGTCTGTCCTGGCACGTTTTCGACCGAACTATTCCTCTGGTTCGAGACATAGGCAGACATAGCCAACTCACCCTACAGAACCAGAGAAACAATCAAAAAGAGGTGCAAACGTTCACACTGCAACGAACGCTGCTAGGCGCTTACGACACTTCTACGTGCATTGGTTGATGACATGGACTATGTATATGGGATAGTGCGTTGTACTTACAGTCGGTATGCCCTCCTAGACCAGGAATGGAGAACTCGGTTGCTTCTGCCGAGCCAGTATACGACAAGACTTTCTTCTTCTCCAGCTCAATCTGCTTTTCAATTTCTTCCACTTCACTGGAAACGGATTTGGTGACGGAATGACTCTGTGAAAAAAAATTACGTCATCATCGAGTACCCAACACCAAGCTCGGCTTAAAGCCTTACTGAAATAATTTTGCGGCATGGGCCCGAAATGGAAAATCCAGGAAGGAAATATTAATTCGGCCCCTCGTCTTCACTTACGCACCGTCTCCCACTATGAAAGCATTGTGGCCTCATTCCCGGATAGAGCAGATGGATTAATCTTGCCAAAATTCATTTACAAAAAAAGGTTGTTCGCGCGACATACGAATCACTCAGACAAAATTCCCATGTTAATCGTTAAAAGACACCTCGTGCTACATAGTGTTTCTACTCAGATGGTCTGAGATAGTTGAATGACACACGCTTCTGCTGCCTCTTTCCATGCCCCTTGTTTCGGATGACAATCTTGGCAAACTCCGCATAACCGGTCTCCGGACGAAGAAGCTCCTCACAGACAACGATCGGGCGCATGATACGTCACGTAAATGAACAAACGTGGCAAGCGTGATAATCAGTGTATTGCTATTAGAGGAGATATGATATTAACTTGAATTGCTGATTGTATATATCTTTTCTTTTTGTAATTTAAGACGTTAGAACATCGATAGCAGGCAAGCGTGATAATAAGTGTATTGCTATTAGAGGAGATATGATTTTAACATAAATTACTGATTGTATGTATCTTTTCTTTTTGTAATTTAAGACGTTAGAACATCGGTAGCAGGCGGTAAAGTCTTAAACTGGACGTTCTGCTGCAGTTGGATTTTCAGATTTACAAACTGTTAACAAAGGTAGGAAGTCGCTTCTTCGGTTGAATAAGGATTAGTTAAAGCACAATACAGTTTAGAAAGTTTAAAGAAGGACTTGAAGGTTCACTGAAGAGATTCTCGCTCCAATTCCCGACCCCAGACATAAAATTGCTGCAAAATAATGGAACAGTTTCAGGGTCCAGTTCTGCTCCTGAGCAGGGAGCTCAGGAGCTCCGAGAAAACCTAAGAGCAGTTCCGAGAAAACCTAATGTTTTTTTTCCCAATAGCCACCGCTATCATCAGCCCGCCTAGGCTCCATCTTCCTTTCGCAGACGTTTTCTCTAGAGTCCTGGAGCTTTGGCTCTCTGCTGTTTTTTTTTTTTTTTATTGAGTAAGTTCAGACAAAAACTCGATAGCGAGCTAATTTAGTTGTCTTTACAAATTTCATTTGTTATCGCACTCACTGGCTAAAGGACCCATCGTACCTATAATGCCAAGGCAACCTACTTCCGTAACTGCATTCATTAATTTTTAAACCCGGAGAGGTCACATGTCACATTCTGAACCCGCTAACGACATCTCACTAATTTTTGCACTTTCACGGCCCACGATTCACTAGTTTCCATGTGCATTATGTTTCAATCAATCAATCAATTCACTTTATTCGAAAAACATGCGACGGACAGAGCCGGTTATTAGTTTTTGTTGTCATAAAACAGACATATATGTCAGTCGACGAGCCAAAATTAACATACAGAAAAATACAATATATACAACTGATAACTATTTTACAGACTAAAAAATTTAAGCATTAAACAGCTTAACAAACGACCTGCTTGGCCTTACCCGAGCCAGTTCATGTTGGGGCGGGAGGATTTTTCGGCGAATAGGGCTCGACAGGATTTTATTTCCAAAAGATAGGGAGAGTTTTAAATGACGGGAGTGAAGGGTTTGAAGCAAAGCCGTATCCAGGGGGGGGGGGGTAGGGGGTTCGAACCCCCCCCCGAAACCCACAAAAGTAATATTTTTTTGTAAGCTTTAACCTCTGATCTGTGTCTTTTTTTGTACTTTTTGGTCCGACCCGTGGGCAAAACCCTCCCGAAATAAATTCCGCGGGCAACCCCCCCCCCCCCCGAAATAAATTCCTGGATACGGGCCTGGTTTGAAGTAGAAACTGATTAAGGAGATCACCACATGCACGCCCTCTGTTCAGTTATTAAATTTCACTCGAATCCGATCACCCGTTCCAAAGTTACGCATGGCTAAATATTCTGGATTCCCCCTCCCTCCGATCCCCCCACGACTATCGGATCGAGTGAATTTTTATTTACAAGTCAGTTTGATCGGGTCCCTGATACGCTCCCAAGTTTCGTCGTGAAAATCCCAAAAACCGTCATCACCAGAATTCCGGGAAACTCCCCTCCACCTCCCCCCCCCAAGTGTCCGGGTCCAGTCCAAACGTGTAAACGATTTATCTGGAGCAGATTCTTGTTCTTCCCAGCAAGTTTTACTCCGATCCCTCCATTATAACCGTTTCTCGAGATTTCCGGTCTTCCCCCACCCCAACTCCCCCATAGCTGCCGAATCCGGTTCGAACTTCAAATGGAACATCAGAGATATGTCATTCATTCAGGTATTAAGTTTCGTCCCAATCCGATCACCCGTTCGAAAGTTACACAACACTCAATTTTCCATATTCCCCCGCACTGCACCACATATACAAACCCCTTTGACCCTCGAATGCACTAGCTCTTTCCAATGTTAACAGAGTGATCCGATGCAGAGAGTGACGTCACGCCGCGCGCAGACCTACTAGTGTGTAGAAAGGGGTAGGGGTTTTACAAAAACTACTAAATTCTCAGGATTCCCCCGCCCTCTACTCCCTCCACGGTGGTCGGATCGGGGAAGTGACAATTTGCAAGTTAGTTTGGTCGGGTCCCTGATATGCCTGCCAAGTTTCATCGTCCTAGCACATCTGCAAGTACCCTAACTCGCGATCACCGGACCGACCGACCGACCGACCGACAGACCGACCGACGGAAAAGTGATCGGTATATGGCACTTGAGCGAAGCTGCAAGTGCCATAAAAACGGCACAAACGTTTTAATGTGCCTGTTTTATTTACTTTTGCTGTCTCCAGCTTCAGCTGTGAACGCGATTATTTACGGGCACATTACGGAGTGGGATAGTATACGGAGCTGGACAGACGCAAGAATTTTTCATTCGAACTTGAAAATCAGTAAGTTACGACTCTCACTGAGTGAAGGGAGGGGTAGGTCAAAGAACGAGGCAAGGCACACGTAAGGATATTTCACCACTCTAGAGTTCCTTATGCTATTATTATTATTATTAACTTTTTAATTCAGCTTTCGCCATAAACTAACAAACAATTAACATAAACACAACACTATGGCACAACATTAAGGTGTCTCTAACAAATGCCTCCAAACTGGTAGATTGTGGAAAATGGGGTTTGCTGCCAGGAGAACAAGACAGTTCTCTGACCGCCATAACCTTACAACCAAAGATGACCGGGCTTTTCAAGCAAGTTCTTTATAGCTAAAGAGTTCCGACGACTACTAACCTGGGTTCCAATGTACGTAACATCCTCTGCCGGACGCTTCAAACGGACGTCCTGATGCCTCAGTGCTGGGAGGGGTGACGCTATTAAACTGGGTGACCGAGAGACATCTGACGCATGTTTCCGTATACTATGGCTTGGATTGTAGTGAGGTCGCTCCTGGGCCAGACTGATGGGGGACATGGTGTCGGATCCTAATGCACAAAGAACATACTTTCATAAGCAACAGCATTATCCACTGATAAGGATAAGCGGGATGATCGTCCACTAAACCACACGTCACAGTCGATATAGTTTTTGGGATCCCAAAACGTAAGTGAGGGATACCTATGACATCGCAAAAGTTGTCCGTCTGTCCGTCCGTCCGTCTGTCTGTCCGCCCGTCTGTAAGCACGATAACTCTCGAAGGGAGTGAGATATTTTGATGGAACTTGGTGTGAGGATTCTTTGGGTCAAGAGTAAGTCGAGTTCGTAGATGGGCTTTGTAGCCTTACGTTTAGGGGTGGGGGGGGGGTTCAAATTAAGGGACAAACAAAATATTTTTAAACAGCTAATGAGATAGTCGATTATGGGGTAAGAAGACATGCTGAACACGAATATGAAAACCATTTTCTCGCCGGACAAGTAGTTCGCCCGGAATCCTTGTTAAAAATAAAAGTTTTATTTGAAGTTGATTAGATGTTCGATTTAGGGGTAAGAAGGCATGCTGAACACGAATATGAAAACCATTTTCTCGACGGACCAGTAGTTCACCCTGAATCCGGCCGAAACCGGAAAGTTTGTTAAAAGTAAAAGTTTTATTTGAAGTTGATTAGATGTTCGATATAGGGGTAAAGTGGCATGCTGAACACGAATATGAAAAAGATTTTCTCGCCGGAAAATTAGTTGGCCCGGAATCCGGTCAAAACCGGAAAGTTTGTTAAAAGTAAAAGTTTTATTTGAAGTTGATTAGATGTCCGATTTAGGAGTAAGAAGAGACACTGAATCCGCATATTACAATCATTTTTTAGCCGAACTTATAGGTCTTTCGGAATCCGGCTGAAACCGGAAAATTTGTTATAAGTTAAATTTTTATTTGAAGTTGATTAGATGTTGGATCTAGGGGTATAGAGATACGCTGATTTCGTTTTTGAGCTTTATTTTTTCACCGGACAAGTATTTCTGGAATTTCGCCGAAGCCAGAAATTTCGCAGAAGTAAGGCAGGATCGTTTCGATCGGCTTATAGGGGTAAACACACATGCTGAATACATATCTGAACTAGGTTTTCTTAGATGATTAGCTGGTTGGCCTTAATCTGTTTCTAAATTTTAAGAGTAAAATTGTTCAAGGAGTCTGGCGAAGACTGGATCTGGTGAAGACAAACTGGATCAAATATTGATATTTTGGGATCCCATCGGAACCTTTGGTCTTGTTGTTCGAAGATTCTAACAGACGTGACTCCCGTTTCAAAAGATTACGGACCTGTCCCGACCCAGCTCAGTTTAGCCTTACTAGAGGCGTATTCTCGCCGTTCCCCGGGGGCTCCACTTGAGGAGTCACCGCGTTTTTTATTGTCCCGGGACTCACTCCCGTATTCTCGCGAGTCCCCACGGACGGGGAATAGTCCGATTATCATCACCATCATCAAAAAGGACTTCCTTCTGAACCTTTCTGGACTTGCATATCGGGAGGGGGGGGGGGGAAGCAAATTGCAATACTTACCATCATCTGGCGTAGCGCCCTTTGTGTGTCGTGGAGCCTTCTGTTTCCCTTTCACACGAACAATTACACCAATAAGAAGATCAGGTCTAGGCTCCTCAAAACCTGTAAAGCGCAAAAAGTAAGATTTACCTGTGGCACTCTTCGACACTAAAAGGGATCCCCACTGTTTGCTGGACTGGCTAACTAAATCAATTTCGCCTCTGACTTTTTCTGCTCGAGCTAAAACTCAGTTCGGAGCCTCTATTTACCCTATCACTACATAACAAAACTAAAAAGGGACGAACATCGTTATGTGGAAGAATTTGGCACCTCTATTTTGCTCTATTTGAAACAATCATCGGATGAAAGACAGCTTTTCTAGTAGACTTAACAGAAAATTCAAATGTGTCTAGTGGGAGGAATCTTGTTCAAGGCTCGACTTTTTTAGGTTTTTTTTCTGACATCATCACATAATCAAACAAGCGGTAAATAAAGCTCGTACAGACAGTGCTTGCAAGTGGATCAGCAATTTTTTGTTGTTGCTGCAGTTGTCTTATTGGTAACAGCGGTTAAACGTCTGGTTAAAGGTTTACTCAGCAATTTTCCCCTGAATGAACACATGATTGCCGGATATTTAATTATAAACTTTCAGAAAAAAAAATACTATATCCGGTCCCCATGGCCCTTACTTGCGAACTGATGGTTACTGAATGATGGTTACTGACTGATGGTTACCAAATGTAATAATCAATAAATAAAATAGCTTGACCATTAAATTCTACTTATGAAGGTAGCGAGACGTTTTGATTTGGGTAAGAGGCTTACCCGGTCCCTCAACGGGTAGCAGCATATCAGGTACATTTTTATTCGACGGTAGTGGAATAAGGTAGAAATCTTTCAGCGTCTTTGGCAATGGGCCGAGAACTCCGTAGCGATCCTTCTCGATGAGATGTTTGTAAATCGATTCGTATATCTGCTGATCCTGCGGTTGGCATGCAAATCGGATAACCAGAACATCCTGAAAGAAGAAAATCAGGTGGGTTTCGCTTTATAATAATAAAAATGACGTAATAGTAATTATTTAAAGCACAATGGGCACTAACTATGCTTTAATTTTTTTTTATAAAATGCTTCACACATACACGTTTCTGACTTCCACTAGAGAGCGCTTCAAAAATATCTTGTTATCGCTTGTCATTGACTCTTCGGCGTATCGGCGGAGACGATTTCAGAGCATGGTAGTGCAAGGCGCAGAAATTCAAAAACCGTCGGCCATGTACAGAAATCAATCATTTTGTAGAGCTGAGTAATGAGAGTGCCATGACTGCTAAAATAAACCGTCTCTGTAGCTGGCAGATTGCTCTAGTGTTTATCTGATGAAACTTTCTGTTGTTTGTAGTACCAAAGAACAGTTTTGTTCTCTGGATGTAAAGTTACAAAACTGCCAAAAATGTAGAAATACAACCGACCTACTTGCAGATGATTCCAGAGCTTACAAGGAATTCTCATTTAACACCGTTAATATGAATATCTGTCAACAATACAAATAATCTGGAGTATATAATAACAACGAATGAATAAGAAAAAAGAAACTCCGCTTATATTTGTCGAAGCTAGTAAATCGGGGTATGGCAGTCAGCAAAAAACGCCGGAACCATATATTAACGAAAATAAGTTGTCTAGGAATCTTCTGATTTATGTAATTGTATTCTAAGGAGTGGTAATGTGTCATCATGATTGTTTGATCCGCCCGTTGAGCTTTAAGAAAGATCAATATTAGTAGATTTTCAGCAATAAATGAAGTAAAAAAATAGCGAATGCCTCGGAAGGTGCACAGGGTCGGAATCCACACTAGATCCGAAATCTGGACATCGAATATAAAAAAAAAAAAATTAAATCTGCGGAAAGTGGACGCAAGTTTAACTGGAATATATACCGCAAAACTCTGGAAAACAATTATGCGAACTATCCATGAGAAAGAACTAGAAAGATAATAACTGATCTTGATCACAACGAAAACATCATGATGATTGCCGGTCTCGAGGCAAGATCCCTGACTCCTCTAAAGTAGACGCACGGTCACTTAGGTTTAGGGGTGACCTAGCCTTCGCTCGAGATACACACAAGAGAAGAGAGGGGGCTTCAGCCTGGTTCTCACTGTCCAGATTTCTTCAAAAATCTGGCCAACCTTTGTTATGAAAATACCGACGTCTTTGAATTTCTGGATAACAGAAATTCGTCCCTCTCGGCCGGTAGTGGTCTAAAGGTAAGCCCACTGACACTCGGTGCTTTTCGGGATTTCCTCATCCCACGTCCGTGCAGTACCGAAAAAGAAGAGTAATATTTCCCCATCCATTTGTTCATTTTTGTTTGCTTTTTTCGGGGGCAGGGGGCTACATAGTCGGTTTGACACAAAAATGCTCATCCGTGTGCTGAACATCATCAAGGACCGGATTTGTTCTAAGCAATATCTTTCCGTGAAAGTAAAAATGCGGCAAGTTTGACAACATTTAAAACAAGCATGCGCAATTGCGCATTCTTTCCCCTGGACCAAATTGCAGAAGTTTGACGAATCCTATATTATCCTCACAAAACAGAACACTTAAAAGGGTTACAACATACATTTTATCGACATCCGTCATAAGATTTGACATACGGATGCGTCAAACTTTTGACTGATTTGTTTTTCCACAAAGTTCGGTTTTTCAAAGTTTGGTTTTTCCACAAGTTCGTTTTTCAAACTTGGCGGTTTTGAGCCTGAAGAGGACCCTTGCCAAGAAGGGCCGAAATATAGCTCTAATAAAATTCAGCTGACGCATCCGTTTTGCACTGTCAAATATGATTCGCAGTCAGCTTGGGCTATAGGAATATTTATCTGACAATTTAGTCCAGTTGAAAGGAAGACAAGACGGGAACTTTAATAAGGCTTTAATACAAGAATGCGCATACTTGTTTTAAATGTTGTCAAACTTGTCGCGAAAGTGTACAACACTGAGAAAGATAACACTGAGAAAGAATCACTAATTTGTTCTACTATAATACTCGGTACAATATTCAGCACACTTTTATGCACATTTTTGTATCAAACTGACTATGTAGCTCCCCCACCCCCGACGAAAGCAAAACATGAACAAAAAGCCACAACTTAGATATCCTCAGCCAGCAGCTGACAAATCTCTGACACAGAAGTGCATCCTTATGTTAAATGTTGTCAAACTTCCGACACCGTAGGCAGCTACACCTATGTTGGGCTATCGATCAACTTACCCTTGAGGCACTTTTCTTGACTTCGTTCAAGTAGCTCTCCACCTGCTGTGGCCTAATCCTGCCCACAACACCGAGACTGCTCTTGACTTCACGTTGAAGGCATTCGCAGTTATTCGATACCTAGAAGCAAAGAATTTTATATTCTGGGCGTTACGGTAAAAAAAAAAGTTAACTTTATTTATATCGCCAAAAGCGCTTCACGCGAACGATCGTTAACCCCCTAATCAAGATGTTAGGTTCGGGAAAGATATTAAAGGAACAGTAAACTTGACTACGCAACTTTCGGCCATCGAATCGCCCGGGGGGGGGGGGGGGCTTAGATAAATCTACAGGGTCTTATTGTCGACAGGCTTCTTTGGTATCTCGAACTGTCTCGAACCCCCTCCTTAGTGTTCCCAAAGCTAGCTGACAGGCCCCTGCCCCTATGCACTGTAATTATGCACTTACGTACTGTAAAAGTTCGCCTTTTTACGTGTAGACTACAGACAAACGACCTCCCCGACAAGACGGTCCGAGTTTGATTCCTAGTCGCGGCACACAAACCTTTTGCTTTTTTTTTCTACTAACTCAAAAATCGAATTCTCGGAAACTGCCCGGAAACTGCAATGGTCATAACGAGAATTTTTCTTACTCTCAATATCGACTCAGGGTACATTCTTGATATGTTAGCTAGCTCCCCGAGTCAAGTTTGAGTCAAGTTTTCTGTTCCTTTAAGAGGACAACGAGACTTGCGCGATTGTCAGTTATTGACCACCTTCATTCACTTGCAAGCACAGGGAAACTAGAAACCACACTTGTCCGTTAACTCGGTTTCCAAGTTCTTAAAGAACTCGTGAAATCGACGTACAGCTTTTACTCCGTGACGGTTTCTCAGAAGATAGGAAACTGCTGCCTCGTGCAAGCCGCCCACTCAACGTAAGCTGTTTTTTAGAAGAATGTTAAAATCCGCGCGTCACGCAAGTCGTCCAGCCAACACCGCACTGGGGATTTAAAATCCCGCCGGACAAGCCGTTGAGGTGTCAGGAAACAGAATAGGGTATTTACCTCCATTCCCACAGCGTGGAATTTTCCATAGTCGGAAACAGTTACTGACCCTTTCCAGACCTGCACGGGTTGACGAACTGGCGAAAACGCATTCCAGTCAGGAGTCCTGCGAAAAAGGAGAACATAATCAATATCATGCCGTAAGCCGTACGCGTGTCGTAGCGATTAAATTTGACTCAGAACTCTACTAAAGAAACAAGGAAAAAAAAAAGAACAAGAAATTCCATAGTAGGCTATACCACAATTCCGGCGTTTTTTTCAAACAAAAGACTTTGCGGAGCATGGTGGCACAACCTTTGCACTTATCCACTGGAATGGATTGCTCACCTTATTCTTACCATCCAGGGAGATACCATTTGTTCGCTTCAAAGCGGCCTGTTAGACTATTTTTTATTGGCTGCTATATATATAGAGCCGAGCGGCCAGCGAGGCGCCGGACGCGTTTACACTTATAAACCGTTCTAGGGACAATCAATAGTGTGACAGGCCGCTTTGAAGCGGACAAGGGGTATCTCCCTGGATGGTAAGTATTAGCTGTTTGCTTCATAGTTTCTTCGGGGCCAGAGAAGCAGTATACATAAACGAAAATAGTTTCTCATCCACTGGGCAGATGTAAAAATTTCCTAGAGTATCGAGAGATTCAAGGGTCTCCGCGTCACCTGACACATTAAACAAGGACCACAATGGCGACAAAACAGACACTTATTCCTATTCGGGGTGCTTGAACGGTAGATGGAGTGGGAGTCTGGCAGTTAGGGACACCAAAGAACCAAGGTTTGTCCACGATCGCGAGGTTCGGAGGACACACCACCGCAATGAATACTCTGCAGCCTTCTTCTACTGCACTAGATTTCGTACAAGTTGATAAATCAATTGAGCGCGGTCGAACCGACAACATTTTATACCAGAGTAAGGCGCCTGCAGTCAGTGTGGAGTAGTGAGACTCGAGGTATAGAAGAGGTATGCTTCTTTGAATGCTACTTAACCTTTAAAATTGTCTTTTTAGTCTACTTACTGTGACTAAAGTCAACTACCAGTCAGCCGAAGTGCTCCTAAGAACACCTTAATACCTCATTTTACCATTTAGCTTAAAATTGCATTATTCAAGGTTAACTATTGCCATTTTAATCCACTTACTAAGACTAAAGTCAACTACCAGTCAGCCAAAGTGCTCCCAAGAACACCTTAATACCTCATTTTACCATTTAGCTTAAAACTGCACTGTTCAAGGTTAAAGTTTAACTGAAAAGCCAACTTATTTTCGTATAACTCAATTGGATACATTAAATTATTTGGACTCTGCTAAGGGATTTTTGATTTTCCACTGTCTACTCTAGTAGTGACGTTCAGAACATCTACAGTCGTCCCCACAAGGCAAATTCTACCATGACGCAGAAAATTTGAATTTCAACAGAAACGCGGCTTTTCAGTGGCCAGTGGTGGGCTTGGTAAATACTGCTTGGTGCATGAATACATATATTTCGTAAATCTTTTTCGTCAAGCATACAACACAGGTACAAGAGTAAAGAGTAAAGAGGTCCACAAAACCGACAGGGAAATTACACTGTATGAAAATCGATTATTGGTGAACAGCGGAGAAACGAAGTAATGGATTTTCATCGGGTTTTCAAGCCTCTTTAAGTGAATAAGTGATGGGTAACCAGACAATCCCATCTCAGCCCTTTTCGGTTAAACTTTAACTAACGTTCAAAGACGCATACCTCTACTGAATGCGGTGACGAATCACAGGGAGTGACAGCACTCCGAAACGCGATTACCAATCGAAAACCACGGACACTTGGAATGGACACGAACGGCTGGAGAGACACACACAGGTAAAGCTCGGTAGGAAGCATGGGACTATTTTGGTTTTCTCAACATACAGACTGGATCCAACCTCCATGTAGGGGAGGGGGACTTCATGGGCCTAAGCGCCGAACAGCTGGAGAGACTGAGATGGAGCTTGTTATTTATTGCTGTTCTGATTGACATTGTATTGATATCATGTATCTTGACTTAAGCCCAATTCACACAGAGAGCGAATTTCGCCACGCCTGACGATATTCGTCACGCCAGGCGTTGAAAACGTAACGCCAAGTGAAAAAAAGGTTTCGTCAGGCTTCGGGTCCCAGCCGAAAAAATTCGCAACGCCAGGGAAATAATTTGACGCCCTCTGTGTGAATTCCGCTTAGACAACACGCCATTTGGCCCCAAGCCACGATCTGTGCTGTCATTTTGAAATTAACAGAACTGAACTGAACAGATGGAAAATAGCTTCCAAGTACCGGATCAGCAAACGAAAAGGGTGTACATACTTTATTGTGGATGACGGTTCCTTGTCGGCATCAGGGGTAACAGGTACTACTCGACTGACTGGTTCCTCAGTGTCAGTCTTCAAAAGCGGCGTCAAGCTTGAGCTCACGTTCTCCGTTGGAAGTAGGTCGTCCGTGGTGAATGATGGGATTTCGATATCCTCGAAAATCTCAGAAATTGGCGTCGAGTCTGGAATGGTCGCTTGACTCGATTCGTCACCGATAGACGATGTTTTATCGTCGGATGGCTTCTTCCGATCGGATTCACGATCCCGAGAACGAGAGCGGCGTTTCCGCTTTCGGTCTGAATCGCGGTGCCTGGAGTGCGAGTCTCGATGTTTTCCGGATTCATGATGTTTCCAAGCGGCATCCGGTTTATCTTTCAGGTCGGAATCCCGGGTTTCACTTACCGACGTTTCCGATTTCACAATGTCTGTTCTCATTTTAATCAGATTTTCATGTTCAGTGATTACCGGTTCACTTAAAATCCTGTCTGATTCTAACTCCGTTTCCACTTTTGGTTTCACTAACTCAGGCACCATTTCTTTGGAATCGGGACTGACAGTTTCAGTTGCACTCGTCTCCGCTTCAACTTTCGTAGTCTTTTCTGCCTCCACCGGTTTTTCGTCTTTCTTATCACTGCGCTTTCTGTCTTCTCTTTCTGAGTCCCGATGCTTTCGCTTCCGACCGTCCGAATCGTGTCTTTTCCTGTCAGAGTCAGACTCGTGCCTTTTTCGGTCTGAATCTCTGCTGTGTTTTCGATCACTTTCCGACTTCCGGTCGCTCTGAGAGCCATGCTTTCGATCACTATCCGCTTTCCGGTCACTTTCTGAGCGCTTTCGGTCTCGCTTGTGCCTTTTGTCCCGGTCTGACTCATGCCGATGGGACCGCGATTTGTCACGAGAAGAGCCGCCGTGACGCTTATTCTTCTTGTCACGCGAGCTGCTTGAAGATTTTTTGCTCCGCGACTTCAGCTCCTAAAAAGGAGTTAAAAATCATCAGATTTGAAAGAAAGCAAGGCGGTCGCAGATATGAGCGTTTGGCTAATTTGTAAACGTTTGTTATCGAATTGTATTTTAAAATTGTAACATATATGTGATTCAGATGTGATTATTTATGACCATGTATGACGATCCACCACTATTTTTGTAAAAAGATAACATGGAAATAAACGAATAATTAATTAATTAATTAATCTGTTGATCCAGTAATGATGGTAATGGATTAATCCATAATAACTTTTTTCGAGCAGGCGTGTAGTGCATACCTTCCTATGACCCACGGTCAGTTATCTTACGGTAATCTTCACACAGAAAACGTAAAATATCACTTCACGGGATAATCCAGCCAATCACGTTACAGAATTAGTCATAACCGCCTCCGGAGAGGAGGATATAAGTCATATCCTCCTCCAACGTCACGCCGAGTTCGAAAAAGTTATAACAGTTAACACACCTCCATCTCGCTTGATATCGGAATGACAACCTCGATGGCCATTTAAAAATATCAACCTCGCCTTCGGCTCGGCTGATATTTTCCATAACCTGCCTCGCCTTCGGCTCGGACAGGTTATTTTCAATGGCCGTCTCGGTGTTATTTTCCGATATCGACCTCGATGTCTGAAGTTAACCTTTAATATCTTTAAAAAATATAAGAGCTCTGGATGTGTCAATTTTTTAATCAAGCATATAGTTTCAAGCCTGCAAGGTAAAATATATGCTGCTCTAGCTTAAAACTACAGAGTTCAGCCTGTAACCTTTGGGTCGAAGGAATTAATTTAGAAATTAAGATGACTTGTGTTGAACTGTGGAAATGACAAAGTCGTAATGCAGAGAAGGAAAACCAATGTAAGCAGGCGCAACTCTGGTGGGATGCGGTTCGGACTAACAAATGGCAGAACCAGGGCATCTGCTCTTACAACCCATTAAGTTTCACCTGAATCAGATCATCCGTTTGAAATATAAGTCTACCACAAGATCCCGTTTCCCGCTCCAACAGGATCCAGGAAAGGAAGGTTTCCGGACGAGGTCCTCCATTAGCTTTCCCCGACCTGAACTAGAAAAAGTTGAACAGTATGTTCGTAACTTATTGGGTCTTAGCGAATAATTACGAACAACAAGTACTACAGGTATATGGCATTTCTGCAATCCAGGCGAATTTTCGCACTGCACGAAGTAGTTAGGGTTGGGAGGTAGTCTTACCGGGCAGGTGGGGGGGGGGAGAAAAGGTCTTACCTTTTCTTTCTTTTCTGTGTATTCCTTCTCAGTCATTTTGCCGGTGCAAAGAAGGCAGTTCAGGTCATACACGTGCGTTGAGTGAAGTGCTGTCGGGTCGAAAACTACAACTTCTTCTGGAACTCCGGCATTATCTAGAAATGAAACAATGAACACGCATATTCGAGAAGCAGTACGACAAACATACAAAACAAAATAATCAATACCTTATCCGGAACCCCGAATTTAGTCAGGGTTTTAACTATTGACGTTGACGAATCTGATTTCCTTTATTAGGTTTATTGTATTCTTCTTCCAAGTTAGGTCCAAAGAAAGTGCAACTCTACACTGTCAGCAGGTAGACAACATATTTTTACGGTTGAGACGTTTTTTCCGTAACAAAAACGTCTCTTTTTGTTAATAAGTCTCGTCTATCCTGTCAGATTCAGTTGAAACTTAGGGTGCAAGTACAGAAGCAAGTATCTAATAACGTAGTTACCTTTCGACATGGTTATTCGAACTTTTTTCTTGCGACTTTTTGTGACGTTTTTTTACGAAAGTGTCTCAATTTTTTTCTTTTTTTTTCTCAGCTTTTTTCAAGCTTTGAAATAACAGAATGCTTTGGAACCCGTAGACAGGGAGATTCTCGGTTGTTTTCTTAGTATAGTGAACTCCCGTCATGATCTTCATCTCCTGGCTACAACACTTTTTCTTGCATTAACGTTTTTCCGAGACGTTTTCCCTTCAAAAACAACGCTTTTTGTTGCATTAACATTTTTCCGAGACGTTTTTGCTTAGAGAACAACGTTTTTTTAAAACTGTAACATTTTTTCAGACAAAAACGTGTGACATTTTTTTTATTGAAGTGTATAGCATGATAGGCTGATTTTTGTTGCATCTCCTGGCTACAACACTTTTTGTTACATTAACGTTTTTCCGAGACGTTTCCCCTTAAAAACAACGCTTTTTGTTGCATTATCTTTTTCCTATACGTTTTTCCTTTAAGAACAACATTTTTTTACAACTGTAACATTTTTTCAAACAAAAACGTGTGACATTTTTTAAATAAGCTATTTAAAAAAAAAAATGTGTTTCACAATGTAACTCCATGCACACCGTTTTCTTTAGAAGTGACTTTTTTTCGAGATGAGACAAATTTATTGTTAACTCGTATCCGACTGCGACTTCTAAACAGAACGTGATTAAAAGTGGGCAAAGTAGTTAGTCCAATCGCTGATTTGATGTTTTGTACTTGACCACCGCTTTCCAGCCCTTTTACCAATTTTTATTTTGTTTTGCCTACTCAAAAAGCAGGTTTGGACATGCTGACTCGTGTATGTGACAAGTATTGTACACATTGCAAAGAAAATTAAAGCAAAGAAAAGAAGTACAAAAAGCTGTTGAAAGCAGAGGGACAACGGAAGCACACCATTTTTTCCGGCACCAAACTTTTTATTCCTACAGTATTTTTACGTTAAAAATTACATATGTTGCTAAGCCCGTTTTAAAAGAAAAAAGATTCTGTTAGTTCTAGGCCCATCGCCTTTATATAACAAGGTTTGACGAAAGTTTAGATGCGTTCAGATGCATTCAAGCGTAATTTCCGGCGTTCTCGTCTTTTCTCGTACGTGATCGTTACAGATCATGGATCCAGTAATGCAATAAGGTTTCATTTGTGGTTGCCGGATCCTCTTCAAGGAGTTACTTGGCAACGCCTAAACTTTGCTACAAGTTGATCCCTTCGCCTATCCTTTCTCGTGGTTTTTGTTCTCCTTTGGTTCTGTTTTGCTAGGTCATATCCCTGTCAAATCCCCTATCATTTCAAGAGGTTTGATTTTATCTGCCATAGCTATATGGCAGTTTAGCAGCGCGGGCAATTTCAAATTTCGAATCGGGCGTGGTTGTGACTGGTGATATGGTAATTCATAATGGAGAAAACTGGTCGATCCTATGTTTTAGTATGCAGAAAAGTCTTGCTGGAATGGAAAGCTCGTAGACGGTACAATATGTGTGAATCTACGATTTCTCGATATTAAATGTTAGTTCCAAGTTCAAGTTCGTTTATTTTTACATACACTATATTAAATAAACCAAATCCAGCAAAGGATATTAGTGCTAGTGCTAGGCTACCACTAGGGCTAGGCTGCACTAAGATAGTAAGTGTCGACAAGAAGTGCAGAAGACAAGTAAAACAGAAATTTTCAAATTCGGTTATCATCTAGTAAATTTAGGAGAACCCGGATTTAAATGTGTTTGGGGTTGTAGGGTGAACTCGGGAAAGTCCAGCCACGGGGTAAGTCCGGCCATTTCACTCCTCGTCTGTGTTTTTTTGTATTTACTGTGGCTAACTAGCCTCTTTTCATCCTTAAGGATAGCACTTGGGAACAGTGCTGGAGATTTCCACAATTGTATTTACCTCGCGGAGTTACAACAGGTTGAAAATTTGAGGACGGCCATTTTTATGGTTCCAGGGTAGGGGACTTCACTAAAGTCGGTTTTTCTTGGAGATGCAATCAGTTACAGCTGTTTTGGAAATGTACTTACAATCTATGGTGATTGGAGAGTTCCCCAGAATATTTCCACATTTTACTCTACATAGCTACTTGACTTAGAATGATGGCCGGACTTACCCCCAAAATACCCTGTTTTGGGAAAGAGCGGCCGGCCGCACTTTCCTCGCATGAGGGATCTTCGGCCACTGGCCGGACTTCCCCCAAACAAGGGATTTTTAACTGAAATAGCCTATTACTTTGTGCAAAAAAAAATAATTCAGGCCAGTTCAAGCATTTTCAATTTCCTGCTCTTGCTAATCGTTGCAACAGGAGACAGACTGACAAGATACTCATTGGAAAAGACTTCAGCTTAACCCACTAAAAAGACGGAAAGTCTATAAGAAAGTCTTTGTTAATGTGTTGGCTTCTTTCGCAGTATTCATCTGCAATATTCTACCGACGCCGTGGGGATACTTCTGAAAAACTAATCGAGGACAAGGAGGGGGGACTGCAGATTTGGTGTAACAAAACAAAGAATGTGAAGGAAACAACAATAATGATCATTAACGAGACAATAAATCATTTAAAGGACGAAGTATTTTCCGAAACAGAAAAAGTTAGAATACCTATACCAAGAAATTCCAGTTGAAGTTGAAATTAAAGCCGCTTAAAAATTAAGCCATTAAAGCTTACTGAATCAGGGTCTTTTGAAGTTTAAAGTACAACTCTTACTAGAAATAATATTTTCCCTATGAAATGGATCAGAAAAAAATATTATCGAAAATACCATTACTTTCCATCTGAAATTAGCGATTTTCTTGACAGCGCCTGTCAACTACGTCCAGCCTTCCTGCTCTCCGACGCGGCGGCTGGGAGCAAAACGTTTGAAAACTGATCGCGCCATGGTTCAAAAGTGTGAAAACTAAGCAAATAAAATAAGTAATAAACAAAAGCTTCTCAGATCCTTATGTGTGAAAGAGTTGTCAGCAGACCTCCATGATCCCGGCAAACGTTTCATTGTGTGACGGGCAAAACTCGGCAAGGCCAAAAAAACGTTAAATTTCGTAGGCACAAAACGAAACAATGGAGAAAGGTGGGGATTTTAGAAGCTTATAATTCTGTATGGGAGCTAGATATATTATAAAAAGCAGAATAAGCAAGAGGGGTACTTTAAGTAAATTGTCAAGGGATCAAAGCGTACTAGGCGATCATTGCCAAACGCAAATGAGTGCAAGTCTGAGCAAAGTTTGTGGACGCAGTTCTGATTGTATTTGAAGTTTCCTATTCAAATATATGATCAAGATTTACAAGATACCACATTTTCGTGTGTACCACATTGTCATTTACGTGCATTTTCGTTCCGGGTTAAGTCCGGCCGGCCGGAGTTACCACCGACTAAGGGAAAATCAATGGTTCTGACATGTGGTGGCTTCTGTTGATGACATAGCCTAATTTTAGAGATGCATTCACAGTGATCACAGCATGCTCTACAAGATGTCAGGCTCCAATTATTTTTATCTTCAAAAATAAAAAAGATAGATGGGGTGGCCGTATTTACCCTAAATTTGGGTTAAATCCGGCCACCCTGAGGTGTCCTAGTTAGAAGGACCACGGAACTCAACTGAGTTAAGTTATCAAGAAACTAAGATATGCAAAATATCCGCAAGAATGTCAACTACCCTAGAGATACATTCAACCAAGTCCGACACTTAACAGGAAATCTTCCATCATGCTTTTGAAAAAAAAAAGCATAGTAAATGGCCGGACTTTCCCGAGCTCACCCTACATCTAATTTTGGACCTGGGTTTGATTTAACTTTTAAACCTCCCCCCCCCAAAAAAAAAAGTCAAACAAGAATGATATATCAAGATTAAAAATTCCAGTGAGCTAAGAGACAAGTAATTCAGACTTTCCCTTGTTATGGCACTTGCAGCTTCGCTAAAGTGCCGTATACCGATCACTTTTCCGTCAGTTAGCCGGTCTATCCTGGGTCTGTCTTGTCGGTCGGCCCAGTGATCACGAGTTAGGGTACTTCCAGATGTGCTAGGACAATGAAACTTGGCAGGCGTATCAGGGACCCGACCAAATTGGAAATAATCAGCTTCCCGATCCCACCATCTTGGGGGAGTGGAGGGCGGGGGAATCCAGAAAATTGAGTCATGCATAACTTTGGAACGGGTAATCAGATTGGAATGAAACTTAATAACTGAATAAATGACATATCTCTGATATCTCATTTGAAGTCCGGACCGGAATCGACAGCTATGGGGGAGTTTGGGGGGGGGGGGGAAGGATGGAAATCTCGAGAAACGGTTGGAATGGAGGGATGGATGTGAAACTTGCTGGGAAGAACAAGCATCTGCTTCAGATGAATTGTATACACAACTAGACTGGATCCAGACACTTGGGGGGTTGGAGAGGAGTTTCCCGGAATTCTGGTGATGGTCATGGGGGGAGTGGAGGGAAAGGGAATCCGGGATACTTAGTTGTGCGCAATTTTGGAACGGTGATCGGATTTGTGTCAAATTTATTAATTGAACAGAGGACCTGTCTCTGGTGATCTTTTTCATGTCTGGATTGGATCCGACAACAATTGGGGGTGGGATGGAAAATATGTGACCGGCTTAGGCTGGAGAAATCGGGATGGAACTTTGTGGGAAGAACAAACAGATGCCCTGGATTAATCATTTACAGAGGTTACGTTCCAGAAACTTAACAGTTGTTAACAATCGTTCAACTAGATGCCCTGGATTAATCATTTACAGAGGTTACGTTCCAGAAACTTAACAATTGTTAACAATCGTTCAACTTTATTTCGGGGCGGAGCTAACTGCAACTTTAACGATCATTAACTTTTCCCGATTCTACGATTGTTAACTTTTCCCAACGATGCTCCCCGACCATCGTTACAAAATAGTTAACAATCGTCGAAACTGAAATTTACAAAAAACCAATAACAGTTTTAATGGCACTTGCTCCCTACTGCTACATAAGAAAACAAAATGAAATTCCGGGGTTTTGTAGATCAGCTAATTATCCCTCTAAGGCCTTATGCAAGGGATAATATAATTCGAATGTCAGTAGCACTTTCGGTAACCATTTTCAGCAAAGAACAAAGTCCACTTACACAATACAACTCTACACAACATACGAAAGAGTTGAATAGTCAACTTCGCTTTGAACTTAAGTTTTCCTTCAGCTTCGGTACCATATGACAATTTTTGTCCATCAGTCTGGTCATCACAAGTTAGGGTACTTCTAGATGACCCGACCATCCTGGAATTTGGGGGGGAATCTGGGATGTTCAGGCATACATAACTTTCGAACAAAGGAACAAATGATCGGATGAATGAAAATTAATAACTGGCAAGATCATTTGTCAGAGATATTTGATTTATAGTCCGGAACGGATCAAACTACTGCGGTGGATGTTGGGGGGGGGGGGCAACGAATATCTTGTGGCAGGCTTCGAGTGGAATATCAGGCTGAAGGAATATTTACTTGGGAGGGATCGGCTACTTGGTAAAGCAAGAGTACACGTCCTAGATGTTCAATTCACACGCCAGGCCCAGATCCGGACACTATAGGGGATTGGAGTGGGGAGGGATCTCTTGGCAGTAAGAGTATAAGGCGACTTCAATATGGGCTGGGACGATGAAACTTGCCAGTGTATTAAGTACCTTAACAGATTGACATTTCCCTGGTCCTACGGTCCCATAATTATTTGTAAATAAAAGGGAATGTGCGTGCGCTGTAACGTAAAACCAATAAAAATGATTGAAAGAAGACCGTCATTTGTGTAGACATATAAGCTCCGAAAGTCCCATACATTCAGCTCCTAAAGAAATTTAAATATATATACCCTTTCATGCCGCCAACTTCAACTTCGTATGAAGTTCATTACATCTATAATATAAAACCCATTTCACCGCGATATCCCCCCCCCCGATTTTTTCCCCTTCCGAATGCCTTTTCCTCGTCAAGCTGCCGAGCCTGTGCCTCGTTTAGTGCCGACTGTAGCTTTGCGAGCAAGGTATGCACAGAGTTTAGTCCCCTTGTTTGTTCGTTTATATAGCTCGAACAAATTTGAACGTCGATTTTTTTTATTATAATTGTAGAATTTTATTTTATTGCTATAGAGGTAGAGCTAACTAAGGTACTTTGGATCTTCATATAAGCCCGCAAAACTGCAGTGTTCACATTAAAGTATAACTGTTGACATAAGCATACCTCTATTGTAACAACGTGCGCATAATCTGCATTTGTGTCCATTTTGCTTTAATAATTGTTTGATTATTATACGTTTGCTCGAAAATGTGTGTAGCAACACTATATTCGATTACATGTTTTTCATCGAACAACGTTTTTTGGGTGTAACGATATTCGATTCAATGTTTTTCATCGCACAACGTTTTTGGGTGTGACGCTTTTTTTATGCACAACGGAGCGCGGCTAAACAAACGTTTTTTTTTCAACAACGCTTTTTCTACAACGCTATAAAGTAACACAACGTTTTTGTATGCACAACGGTAAAACTTGACAAAACGTTTTCTTGGACGCAACACTTTTGGCGCAACACTTTTGGTGCAACACTTTTGGCGCAGTAAACGTTTTTCATGGTTCAACGTTTTTGCCATACAAAAACTCCTAAAAAAAAAACGTTGTTTTAGCCGCGCTCCGTTGTGCATAAAAAAAGTGTTGTCTACCTGCTGACAGTGTAAGAAGGGTAATTTCCTCAGCAATTTAATAGTTTCTAGGGACAAGGTTAATTGTACTTACATTCTTTGTTGTCCGCTTTTTCTATCATCTCTTCTCCTTTGTGCGTCTTAACTAGTCGTCTATCACCCAAAGCAAGGAGCTCGTTTTCAGTCTGAATAATCATCTCTAGTTGCTGAAAAAAAAGCTAAGCTGAAGTACACGCTGATTCAGGTACGGTACGAACAGGCAACATGTCTTTACTGTTATCATACACAGAAAATATGTGCCTCTCCATTAATTTAAGCCGCAACTCTTACTAGAAATGACTTTTTCACGATAAACTGGTTCAGAAGTATCGTTTTCCGATAATAAGAATACAATTGCCCCGTGAAATTACGATTTTCTTGTTGGCACTTGACGACTCATCCAGCCTTCCCGCTCTCGGAAACGGAGGGTCCTGCAAAATATTTGAAAAATGTGCGCGCCGTGGTTAAAAAGTGGGAAAACCAAGCAAAAGAAAAGGATTTCGGAACGCAAAATAGACCCATCGGCCCACCAAATCTCCTACAAAAAATTAAAAACATATTTTGAAGCTGCTCATGGACCCATTTCTGTCAGATTTGTCGGCGGATCTCGAAAGTTCCGGCGAAGTCTGTGCTCCGGGACTGACAAACTCGGCTCAGCCGATAAACTGCTAAAAAATCGTAGGAGCGAAAGGAAACAATCGCGAAGGGTGGTGATTTCTCAAGCTTATAATTCCATAGGTAGCTGGGGACAACAGAAAGAACAGACTTAAGTAAGAGGCGTCCTTTAACCCTCAAAGTGGGCTAAGATATAGTGAACTTGCAGCTTGATTGCCATGTTACGTAAAGCACTCATTAAAGCAAAACTGGAGTATGGGTCTTTTGTTGACAAACATATTGACGCCTTAGAAGATGTCCAGCGTCGTTTCACGAAGTTTTCCCTTCCCATCGTAACAGGCCATACGAAGCTCTCGAAGTCAATACAATCATACGTTTTTCTTCATGAAGACCTGACTGAGTATTGATGCACTTCTAAACTTAAATTCCAAAGGTCTGCGTTGGTACGACTTTAAGTTGAATGGTAGACGCTTTCGAAAGGGCGTTGTTGGGCGGTCGTTCCACAACAGCCCAACTATACAATCATACGTTTTTCTTCATGAAGACCTGACTGAGTACTGATGCACTTCTAAACTTAAATTCGAAAGGTCTGCGTTGGAACGACTTTAAGTTGAACGGTGGACGCTTTAGAAAGGGCGTTGTTGGGCGGTCGTTCCACAGCAGCCCAACTCTCCGAATGAGTGACTCAATCAATGGCCTAGGAACAGTAGACTACTTCTATAAGAAAAGAGTTCTTCAAAACCAGTGTTTTCGGCGAGGTTAGGGCTAACGGCCCTCTCTTGCTTGCATTATTTTTTATCAGTATGCTATAAATATCCCTTGAGCCCAAGCTGACAGAGTCATATATTCATATAATATACAAAAACGGATTCGTCAGCTGTATTGCTTGTGAAGCGATATTTCGGCCCTTCTTCAATATCAATCAATCAATCAATAAGTATATTTCACATAATATTTCTGTATGACAAAAATAACTTTGTACGTCAAAACAAAATGGTTTTAAAAATACATAAAACAACGGTTAATGCAAGGTAAAATAAACTAAGTGTCAAACGCTGCTTTGTTATAATTAGATACGAAATATGGTACAAAGGATTTTAAAAAACGCTGAGAAGACTTGAAATCGGGTTCTCTAAGGAGTTGTTTCTTCGCTACTTTTCTTGCTTGCCGCGTGTCGACGGTTGGTTCAGGGGTGTAAAAAGGCGGTAGGATGTCGCGATGGTCTGGAGACAGAAGGAGGAATATCCAATCTAATCCGTTTTTGTATATTATATGAATATCAGTAGGCTATAATAGACTTACATGTTGTGTCTCCCGTTGCCTCCACTGCGCTAGTTCCGCCGATGCCAGCTCTTCCGCCGGCATCCGGACGAGCTTTTCCGGTCCAAGTTCCTTCGTCAAAATTTTCCGGAATAGACCTTCGTTCTTCAGGTCCTTGATGTTGAAAATCAAAGATCTATAACGGCTTTTATACTTCATTCCGGTGTCACCAAAAAAACTGTACAGTTCGTCTTCAATCGCGTTCGACAGTACAATGACTTCTTCGTCGGTCATCTTGATGTCCGAAGCTTTGGCCTTTCTGGAAAGGAGAGAAAATCCTTAGATCCTATAATTTGGCAAAAGGCAAGGTTCTTGTGAGAATGTCTGTTTATTCACAATGAACGACCATGACATCAGGCATTTCCCCCCTCGCGAATGAGATATGGTGGTATGGTTGACATCAGCTCATGCTTTAACGGAACAGAAAAAAAATGAGTACTTTGGTAATCACACAACTTGCAACTTGCGTACAGCAGAGGTATGCTTCTAATGAACGTTAGTTAACTTTCAAGTTAAAAAGTGCAGTTTTGGACTAAATGTAAAAAATTAGGACACAAAAATTCAGGTGCTCTGGGAGGCCTTTCATTACCCACTTTGGCTGACTGGTTGTCGAGTTTTGTCATGGCCAATGGATGAAAATGGCTACTATATTTAACTTTTTAATTTTACTACTATTTGTAATTTTCTCACGAACTGATGCTTCCGTTGATTTTTCCATACAGTTGAGAGACTTGACGTGGACGGATAGGCTAAGGAGCATGGAGGGGCGACATTTCTGGTTTGGAAATATGAAAAGCCGACAGCTCGAGATGCTACGGCTCAAACTGGTAATTCATGAGGGATTATCTGGTATGATAGTCCCTTAAACAACCGTGAACTGTAAAAAACTGCATGGACATCTAAACAAACGTCTAAATGTCCATGCAGTTTTTTACAGTTCACGGTTTTGACGGTTTCCTGAGAAGCACACCCGGCGCTTCCGCGTTCGCTTCTAGAGTACAGTTTCGCTCTGTATAGCACTTCCAAACAAAGCTCTTAGACGTTGCCGGAGGGGTTAAAGGTTGTTCGTTCTGTAGGCCTTGGAAGTCGATAGCGAAAAAGAAACTTGGATTTTAGGCGTGAGGTTGGACTTGGTATCCGCTCATTTTTTAAAAGTGAATACTAGAAGAACGTTGAGAAAAGACCCGAGTGACCAAATAGTCAAGAGGGGTCCGAAATTCATTTATCATCATCACCACGAATTGGAAAAGAAGGCATTGTAGCAATTCAGTGTAACTTTAAGTAGGCGTACCAACCTGGCTACGAGGGCATCCACAAAGAACTTCTTCACTGCGTTTCGGGTCTGTCTGATCGCTTCGGCTGGGTCTTCTCTCGGTACCTCCTTTGGTTTCTCAGTGGACACGCGTCGCTGTACCTTTTCGCGTTTGGGTGTCTCATTGCTGTCCTGCCGCTTTAAAGGTTTCTCGACCCGCTGAGGTTTATTTCTAGCAAAAACATAAAGTTTTATCAGCAAGGCCATAGTCGTAAACCCTCCGTTCTAAACTACTAGAATGGACTTGGCAGACTACCAGAGCCAAACGAAAGCGTTGACAGGCGGGTGGCAAGGAGCAGCGCGCACTGAATGAATGAATGAATATTTTTATTTACCCACTTCTATAGAAATAGAAATAGTGGAGTACATATACTCTGTTTTGCCCACTGCTAAAGCAATTGCACTACAGATGTTCCTTCAGCCCAAGCTGACTGCGAATCATATTTGACGATGCAAAACGAATAAGTCAGCTACATTTTATTAGAGCTATATTTCGGCCCTTCTTGGCAAGGGTCCTCATCAGGCTCAAACCGCTGAAGCTGGAAAATGGACTTAAAAAAAAAAAGTTCAAGTTCATTTTGCAGCTTGAGCCTGATGAGGACCCTTGCCAAGAATGGCCGAAATATAGCTCTAATACAATGTAGCTGACTTATCCGTTTTCCATCGTAAAAAAAATTGCACTATATCTGTAATCGCGCCATCTTGTTATGTTTCCACCCGCGAACTACACTATCACTGGTCAGGAATGATTTGCCGGGTAACAAAACCTCGCGTCCTCCTCGACTATCCCTTTCAATAAGTCAATCTGGTAGTTCGATAACCAGGCGACGCTTTCTTTTATGTTTGCAGTTCAAGTACGCACCTCAACACCTCCCTCCCCCGCCCCTTGACGGAGGGGCCCTTGCTTTTTTAGTTGGCCGGTCTAGGGTTTTATTCAACCTAATATCAAATGTTTGCACCCCATTCTTCGTTCGATCGTCCATGCCAGCTTGATGGCCTCATCTCCTTCGCCCGCCCCGCGCTATGTGGATTGAAGGATTAAGTCGATAGCGATTCTGAAGCAACACAAAGCTTCAGTTCTCCTTTCGTACTATAAAAATGCAGGATCTCCCTTAATTGATTCCATTCTCGTAAGGTTGGCCACAACCCCCCTCCCAACTCCATTACTTACCGAGAGACAAGCTTAATGGTTCATTCGGCTCAGTCTATCCCGAACGTCTGTTTGGCATCTTTACCTTATTTCCTGATTTCACCACGATGATCGCTATTTTACTGGGTGCAAATATTTGGCATAACATCGGCGTTTGGAACGGCGTATCCAAAATCTTGCATTTATGGTATATTATTCGTATATTATCAGTGATTTTTTTTTTTTAGTTTTTCGCCTTATTGTTCCTTGATATACCCTCGGGCTTTTAAAGCAATAAATTTAATATTATCATGGTTTGTTAGCTTGTAAGAACCCTGAAGAGGGGTCCCGAGGTGGGAGTATGAAATCGTATGCAATACTTGTGGCCGCTTAGTAAGGCTAGAAATGGCATGAAGAAATAACTGAAGCTGGTGCTGAAGAAACACACGTCAACTATACAATGCTACAATATCTATGTAGTCAGAAAACCGACCCAAAACTACACCTCAAACCCTCTATCAATACAAAAGTATAAAATTTATTATAAAAAAGATCACACGTCGAGATCAATTGCTTAAAGAGTATCAACTTACTGGCCATAAAACTTTGTAGGCTGAGTCTCACCAGGTCGGAATACTTCATAAGTAGGATGACTTTGCAAAAAGCGCTCGAGTTCCGAAGCGCGGGGGGCTTGTGCGCCTAGAAAGAAGAAGGATTACACCGCTGCCGCACAGGCGGCAACATCTGGCTCTCAGACAACAAGGTAAAACTCTTCAAGGTTGTAAACTGGCCTTTCTTGGCCACCCTTGGATGTTACTGTCAAATGAAAGCCCAGGTGAAAACAAACATGGTAAAATTGCCATGTTTGCCAATTCCATTAATAAAAGCCCGCCAATAAATGGACGGTGTCAGCTAGACGAATGTATGCTGTGCAAACCTTATAAACATATTAAAAATTAGCCCTTTCCCACTTGTGACCGCTGTGCTTTTGCTCACGTGTCTCTGGTAGACGCTAACAGAAGTCCCCGAGACGTTCCAGCAAGAACAACTAATCTGACAGAACCTCCGTCTTTGGTCCCATGCAGCGACTATTGATACCCCGATAAAACTGAGCGGAGCTAGAGGTACATGCTGTGAGGTTTGAGTTGATACCCGTCTACTTCCCTCTACGCCGTTGCTCATACGAGGTGAAAAACCGTGGGATGCCTTGCAGGCGCAGAGAGCCCGCTCTACATCGCGTCACACGTGACAGGACGTCAGTATGGAAGACAACCAATCAGCTGACGGCGTTCGGATTCTTCAGCGGAGTTGTACCGCGATACAGCTGTTTGTGGTGATAACAATTATGATGTTCTTCGTAGCTCCTCCTCCGCTCGTTTGCATGGGGTAGGGTATCGGAATATGTTCGACTCTGCATGGTAGTATCACAGAGATAGGGAGACCGAGGTCCTTTCCGATTATTTATTCTTGGTCCCAGTTTGGCTAGTTAATTCTGTGCATTTGTATGTACTGTGTTGTACTGATTGTTATGGAACTGCAAATTGATTATGTACTACGATAATTTTCATTTAAACCATCTTTCGGGTCAGTGATACTGTATTTTTACTTGAGTAAAAATCTACAGATTTATTCATCGATAAAAACGGAAACGTCAGCCACATCAGCTTTGGCAGCGATCAGAGCAAAATAACACTAGGAAGTAGCGCGAAGACCTATGCTTTCTGTTCTTTGCAAACGGGTCATACTCATAGCGCCGCCCACTACTCTTGCAGTATTTAAAGCGAGACAAACTTGCGGGTTTAGAAATTTCTGGTAAAGCAAAGGTGCGTTCTGCACACACCAAGGAAACAATTGAGTCTGCAT
Source organism: Branchinecta lindahli (assembly GCA_023053555.1). Taxonomy (NCBI): domain Eukaryota; kingdom Metazoa; phylum Arthropoda; class Branchiopoda; order Anostraca; family Branchinectidae; genus Branchinecta; species Branchinecta lindahli. Next base: position 10,336,989 of record JAKZAO010000003.1, read on the forward strand.
CATTTTTCTGCTGTGTTCAGGATATGAAGTTAACGGAGCCAGCGCTAGTGAGCGACTGAATGATTTTCAGCAGGGACGTTCACTATCGCTAGTGGTGCTAGTGTCGCTGCTATACGAGTGTGAGTCACTTCTTTCAAGTCTTGGCGCTACTCCTTAGTGTTATTTTGCTCTGGCAGCGATATTTTTGCCTTTCTTGGCAAGGCTCCTCGTCAGGCGTTCCAATATCAGGGACAACGTTGGGGAACAGAAGGAACGAACCTGCAATATATAATTAAAGCTTCTACGAACTACAAATATCTTATTTCGGCAGTTACTTTTTGGGGATCACTGTAGTGAAAAAAAAAATAGTGCTCAGATTTCATTTCTGACACGGCTACTGTTTTTGCTGCTCGATACGGGCGACGACAGGGAAGGCTTTTTTCCGCACTTTGATTAACTATGAATTTGTTATTAATAAGGGCCTGAGGTTTGCATTTTCTTGCATTAATAACGCCGTTCTACATTTCCGGTAGAGAGTACTCGCCTGTATCTCGGTTTATGCTTTCTCGGTTAAAACCAAAAAAACCGACCATGACCATGGTAGCTTCCAGAACTATCAGTAGGAGGTGGGAGCATTCTATTAACCATGAGGCCGGGTCAACATCGCTAGAAGAGTGATCTTAATTACTGGCAAACAAATTAAGCTTGACGCCATGTCAACTAATTTCAAAATTACTCACCCTTCAGAAGCGATCCGGTCTCCCTTTCGAACACTGGTACCCTCAGGTCAGACCCCCTCAGTGGACTCGGTTTGGGGGGTGGGGGAGGGGCTTCAGCAAGTATCATAATCTTCCTGGGCCCTGCCTTGAGATGAGAGGGGGTCGCGGGGCTAGGTTTCGTTTGAGCGGTCTTCTGATCCTTTTGCGACGTGCCCGGGTAAGTTCGCACGGTAGGCGGGTTGTTTTGGGTATCCGAGGAGGGTATTTCAGGGTCTTCCTGATCACTGAAGCAAAAAATGGCTTCCTCTTCCTCGTCCTCGTTCTAAAAAGGAAGCTTGTGTTACAACCCAAATTACTACAAACCAGGTGATTTTCCAAAAAAGGGACCAGTTTCTTTTCTTTTCATGACCCCTCGCTCTATTTACTGTTGAAGTTGTAGTATTTTAAAATAGTGGAATACCTTAAAACCAGGCTCCCATGGCTTTGGCTGTTTTAAGCCTTTTTTCAGGCCCGTTGACTTTTAGCAACAAAAGGAAAAATTACATAACCGTTTTTTCTCATGGAAAGCTCCTCGCAAACAACCTTCGACAGAGTGATACGCATCAATGGAAGCAAACACGGCAAGTGTTTGCAAAAAGACTATTCTATACTATTCGAACTATCTGTCGACACCCGGATTTCACATGTTGCGACCGAGCATGAGCAGATTGACTAAGCTACCGCACCGGAACTACCGGGAAGGATACAGGGCGGCAATAAAGCAGCTTATTAAAAATTACAAATTACACGACTAGAGCCTTCAGCTCTACTTTAAATCTTACCTACTACACTTTCCATACTTTTTCCAGGCCGAATTCCAGCAAAAGACTTTCAAGCGACACGTTCTTTATGTGAAAGGACAATAAAACGCTACATTATAAATTAAAAAATAACATATTAAACGTTATGCACTGTATTCGAACTAATTGAAATGTCAGCTCTGCGAAACTAACTGTGAAAAGGAATACCGCCATTTGGCTTGGCCAGGAGCGCATGGAATAAAACTTCGTCAAACCAGGTTCTAAAAATATTTACATTCTAACCCTAGTTAAATTTTCGGTTTGTAAATGGTGAGCGTGAGGGAACTTACCTTAGAGGCTCTTTCCCCGCTCTTGGCGGGCGAGTCGAGGAGCTGCAGGGACTCTTGAGCATGCTTGATGATGCAGGCATCGCTGCAGTAGACAGATTGCGGGCGAGCCTGACTAGGGCAAGACTTGATGATGCATTTCACATTCTAAAGAAAGGTATGTGTAATCTACTGCCCTCGGTCGAAACTAAAAGCATTTCGTCATACTTTCAGTCTAATTTATGGCCTATATCAAATTGTGCAGTACTGCCTGAAACCACAGTAGGATTACACAGTAGCACTGCTTCGAAACTTTGGGTGGAGAAACGTTTCTTTGAAATTTAGGTTTTGTCCCTTTTTTCGTAGTCCAGCAATTTCTGCTAAGTACGGCCTAGAAACTTTAGGCGGCGAAAAATGTATTCGAAATATTATTTTTGTCTGTTTTTTTTCCGAATTCACCAATTTCTGCTCAATGCTAGAATGTGGTATAGGTTTACATGGAAAGTTCGGACTTCAGGTCGGATTGATGAACAAGATATTACATTTGGGAAATCCATTACAAGGATTACTTGCTCGTCAGTGCAACCTGGCAGTCTGCGAAATAGCGACTGTCAGAGTGGGGTCGGGAAATCAAGCTATTTAATCTTTTTTAGTATTTTCAGTCTGATTTATACCGCATACCAAATTACGCAGTTCTGCCTCAAACCCCAGTAGGCTTACATTACAGCACTGCTTAAAATTTGTTTGTGGTGAAACGTTTCTTTGAACAGATCTAACACTAGGTTATTAATGACATTAAACAAAGTGAAAACCATCTCTACTCAGGTGATCTTCTTGTTTAAACTACGATCCTCTATTCCACAAGACCGTACCTAGATGGCACGGGCACGTGCAATACACCATGACATTTTTAGGGACTACTGAAAAGTCCACAATTTTAATACAAATAATAATAATAATTTATTTTTGACCCGCTACAAAAAATCAAAGCGGAGTAGCAATAAAAGAAACAAAACAAACACTTCACAAAACAAAAAGAACAAAGAAACTAAAGCAAACGAGTAAGGCCATGCTTGGCCAATGCTTTGCAATGCGACGAGTACACAACTATTACAGCAGGATTTTAGCTTTAAATTCTAGTATGGAGAATTCAGACTCGAAATATATTTATTACTACAAAAACTTGGTAAGCTTTAAGCTTGTCGTTATGAATGATACATAATACTAATCACGACAACATTACAAGGATCATGTCTATTATTTCAACCACTAAAATCGCGCACACAATTTTTATTACATAAATTAATTACCTATCATTTTTGGCGCTAAATTATTTCGCGGTTCGAACCCCCGAAGAAACTAATTCGAATATTTCAAACCCAAATTCTCGTACAAACCCTACACTCATAATATGGTTACAACACTCGAAACATTACAGAAAAATACATAAAACGTGACCATAGCCAAAAGGGTTCTGTAAACGACTGAGCGTAAAATTCCGTCAAGTGCCGTTCTAATGTTTTGATAATGCTTGTTTCTAAAGTTTCTGAGGGGAGATTATTTACGACTATACTGCTCACATAACAGACTTCGGCGTGATTGATCTTGACACGGTAGTACATGCTCGAAGAGACTCTTACTACTAACCGCAGCAGTCGCTTCCTTGTTTCGATAAGTTTCGCGTACACAGTGTTTGCGATAACGTTATCTTAGGGAGCCCCGGTGGAGATAATGACGTCGAAATTCAGCTCCGCACATTTCAGGATTAAAAAATGTGAGTGATAAGATGCCTAAGGTATCGTAAAACTGCCCGTCTGGCTGTGATCACGGTAACTTCCGAAAGGAAGACATTCTGATTCTACTTTGTGTATCGTCGTAATTGCGGAGTCTCTAACCCCTGCTCACCGCCCCGTGATTCTATACAGCAGCTCCAACAGCCATGATTCTCAAATTCCTTCCAATAGCTTACTGAATCATCAGTGGCTTGTCTTGGCTGTAATCACGGTAACTCTCGAAAGGAATGAGACATTTTGATTCTACTTTGTGTATGGTCGTACTTGCCGAGTCTCTAACCCCTGCTAGCACCGCCCCGTGACTATTACGCGGCTCCAACAGCCACGATTCTCAAATTCCTTCCAACAGCGTACTGATTTCATCAGTGGCTAACTGGTACGGATATATCTATAGGTTTTCGATGCAATTTTGTGAGGTCGAGTTAGTTCGTGGGCTTTTAACCTTGAAGCTGGCCTTAAAACACGATGTTTCTATTCGAAACTAAATCTACCCCGTGTTCTCGAATCTTTTTCATCTACCGAAGTCTAATAAAGAACGACACAACTGCACATATATTCACTCCGTTAATAGTTGCGATAACATGGTATCCGCAAAACGCGATCAATGTACTTAATTGCCGAATCTCTAACCCCGCTCACCGCCCCGTTACTCTATTCAGCAGCTCCAACAGCCATGATTCTCAAACTTCTACCAATAGCGTAACTCCTACCATCAGTGGCTAATTAGTAAGGATTTATCTACAGGTTTCAATGCCATTTTGTAGGAAATCTTCCTTACGAATATTTTGAATGTGTTCTTTCATTTTGTTTTAGCTTTCTAGGTCAAAATTCGTTGCTACTCGAAACGGAATAGTTGGAGACTGATCGGGCGGGACCATGGACCCCAACAAAGGGTGCGTTGGTATGACCAAAAGGTTTAGATGAGATTATAATCAAGAAGTCCAAGTTTTGATACATACTTTAGGAATTAGCAGTGGGGGGGAGCCCTTAACGTATGCGAAAAAGACCATGCTCAACTCGACACCCTGCATCTGTTCAAAGCTGGGGGAGACAGTTTGGGCGATCGAAGGCTGAGCCCCCTCACCAAAATAGGAAAAAAGTTCCTACCTTAATGGGCGACTCCTCTGCTTTGACTTTCGGCTTCGGTTCAGGGGCTAAAAAATTTCTGATATCCCTATTTTTCGTCTGCTCTTGCGATTTCTGCTGCTTGACTGGTGGACCATTACTCCCATGAGCGGTGGCTTGCTGTTGTTGTTGTTGCTGTTTTTTCTTCTTTTCTTCCTCCTGCTTTTTCAACGCCTCGTCTGCTTCATCTCGTTGTCGCTTCTTCATAGTCTTTTTGCACTGGGGACACACCCATTCCTGTCCTCTTTCTTCCATCTCTTTGCCTAAAAAGTGGGAGTGCTTAGTAGGAGCAGCGAATATCACAAAAATCTGAGACGAGTCTTGGAAAACACATTTCTGGGCCTTCAGATGTAGCAAGGACAGTCTTTCAAAAAGTCCCCTACCCCCACCTGTGTTCTAGATAGGATTTCTGTTGAAAATAGACACAGATTCAGCTGGATAAACGACTGGACGTAAAAGGCCAACATAGACAGGAGAAAACGCCTCGCGATCAGGGGTCGGCACCGTTTCTGTTTTTGGCTAAAACAGAAACGGTAAAAAACGGCAAACAAAAAACGGAACAGAAACGGAAACGGCGAGAAAAAAACGGAAAACCGTTTCTGTTTTTCCGTTTTTTTCGGGAAAAACAGAAACGGCCTGTTTTTGCAAAAAAAACGGCCGTTTTAACAGGTATTTCCGTTTTTTCACTTCATTCGTGCGCAAAGTACCCAGCATGCAATACTCGGAAGACCTACGTGTCCGGCTAAAAAATGATTGTCATATACGGATTCAGCATCTCGTCTTACCCCTAAATCGGACATCTAATTACTACTAATACAACTTTCGGTTTTAACAGTATTTCTGGTTTGGGCCAGATTCCGGTCAAAGTAATCGTCCGGGTAGAAAATGATTGTCACATCAGTTCTGAGCTTGCCTTCTTAGATTCCGGTCAAAGTAATTGTCCGGGTGGAAAATGGTTGTCACATCAGTTCTTGAGCATGCCTTCTTACCCTAAATCGAACATCTAATCTACTTTAAATAAAACTTGTACTTTTAACAAATTTTCCGGTTTTTGCCGGATTGCGGGCGAGGTACTAGTCCGCCGAGAAAATGGTTTTCATATTCGTGGGTAGTCTGTCTTATTATCCCATAATTGACTATCTCATTAGCTGTTTAAAAATATTTTGTCTGTCCCTTAGTTTGAACCCTCTCTTCCACCCCTAAATGTAGGCTACAGAGCCCATCTACGAACTCGACCTTTCCCTTGACCCAAAGATGCTCCCACCAAGTTTCATTAAAAATAACTTATTCTCTTCGAGAGTTATCGTGCTTTCAGGCTGACGGACGGACAGACGACAACTTTAGCGATGTCATAGGTATCCCTCCACTTACGTTTTGGGATCCCAAAAAGCGGCAATTCCGCGGCATCCTTGAACCAAAATGAGGTAAAATTCGCGGCATTCAGTTTAGGGGAGAGAAAGGGTGAAAAATCTCGTTTTAACATGATGTTGATTCAGCGGAGTGTGGTGTCATAAATGCGAGAAAATAATATATTAGAGAAAAATAATATTTTGCGTTCAACCAGTTGCGTCGGAGAGCAGAACTGCTAGATGGAGTCGTCAAGTGCCAACAAGAAAATTGCTAATTTCGAAAAATTATCCTTCTTAGCTATTTCGTCATGGTGATTTTGATGAGCTGTTCTAGTTAGAGTCGGGCTTTCAAAAGTGTCAGCAAAAAATACGGCTGATGAGTAAATATCAGTGGTTGAATAGTAACATGAACAGTATTTTGAAATGATTAAGTGACGAACTGGTAACTAGTTCAAACATGCTGTTTTGGTAAAAAGCAGCCTACCACTGGCATAGGCCAGTACTTTTTGGGTCAATAAACTCTCTCTGACCTGATGACATCTACATATGGTTACGACTTACCATCAAACATCCTGTGACGTAAGACAAGTATAGTCCTTCCTTATTGCTAACTTCAAAACACTAAGCAGAAATGCACTGTTTGGATGGGCTGACAAAGGTCACGAGATGAACTGAGAATTTCAAACGTCAGTAACGCAAAATCAACTCAACCCACTGGCGGTCACAAAGGTCTCCCAAGGGACCATCTACCGGCCGACAAGATCATTAATTAAGGTCCGAGGTTGCCTTCCAGGAAACGAATCGGACGCGGCTTTGAAATCCCCTTTTTCTACAACAAAGACATAACCAGAAAACGGAATTCGGGAAAAAAACAGGTAAAATAAAAACAGAAACGGCTAAAAACGGTCATATAAAAAACGGAACAGAAACAGAAACGGCACTTAAAAAACGGCTACCTGTTTTCTGTTATTCTGTTTTTTTTGGAAAAAAACAGAACAGAAAACGGTGGTAAAAAAACAGAACAGAAAACAGAAACAGAAACGGTGCCGACCCCTACTCGCGATCATACTGTTTTCCGATGAGCAGAATCGCAATGGCACGTCATTTTTTCCTAGAAATCTAAAATTTGTCATGTAGTCACTGATGTATGTGGGTGTAACGAAAAAAGAAAGGTGCGAACGCAGTACTACAAACTCGCAAAGTTCCTACTGCGCCTCCCTTTGTGGGAACCAAACAGGCAAATTATCTGTCAGTTCAGTATTGTTGAACCACGCCAAAAGTGTCCTGAGATAAAGTCACGGGCTAGAGCTTACGAATATTCATACGAGTCAGTCCTGACCAGTGGCGAAACTAGCCCATTTTCGTGGGGGGGGGGGGCAAGCTTAGATTTTACCGACAAGATTTAACAATTTACCGACAAAAAGCGCGGGACTTTTTTTTTCAATTTCCTTGCAGATATTATAACGCAAATAAAATAAACACGCTCCGGAGTGTTTATTCCGGGACGGTTATTTTCCCAGCAAACGGTGCGGGGAAAAGGGGCTGGAAGTTACTGGCACTAACAAGAAAGCTCGGATACTCCAACAGCAACAAAGTGCATCCATAGGTACGTATGGTCTATGTTAGGTGGAACCAAGGGTCCGAATATTCCTTGATTTGCTACCGTTCTTCGATAGGGTATAGCTGTCCTAGCTGCACAACCTTTCCCTCTTTCGGGTCGCTGACCGACAAACTGGATGAAAAATTTCCTTTAGAAAAAAAAAAATCATCTTCATTTCATATTTAGATGGTGGTTACCCGGCAGCGCAGCTTGCCTGCTCTCGAGCTATCGACGGCTTTAATATTATATTCCTGCTACCAGATTATATGCCCCAACATAACGGTTCTTGCGCTGCCTATTCGGCGTGCGTAAAATAAAGTGAATTGCGGTGTACCGAGTTCTTGGATTCGGGCATGCTTTATTTTATCAACAGCTTAGAGATAATAAAAACCGTGAGTTCTAGTATCTTTATACCTGCACCCTTTTTAAAACTGAAAAAAGAGAAGTTCACCAAGTGCAATATGCACCGGTCTACTTGACAAAAATACAACTTTGAGGTTGTCTATCCGGAGTCGGACCGCCTTGACCACCCCCTCCAGAACGACCGGGCCTGGGATACAACGGAGAAGAACAAGATCAAAGGTTTCGGTGTGTGTTTTTTCATGGTCCAGTCAAAGTATGTTTTCAACGAAAAAGGAAATTGACCACCTTCAACAATAACGTAGGTAGACTGCAGGTGACGATCCCCTGAAACTATAGCCCGCGACAGCTTTGCCGACTCGGGTTGGATTACCAATCGGGCTAGAGAAGAAAATATTCAGTATGTCTTCTCTCTTCTATATCTGCGAATCGAAACAACCAATAAGAAACTGTAGCTATTCAGGATCTCAAGGTTTTGCAAGATTCAGGGACGGAACTAAGCAAAGATGTTAAATCAACATGTCCTCACACCCTAATCATCTTGAGCATTTCCTGATCGTATACCCAGTTTCCGGTCGTAAGAACAAGCAGCATTTCCTATTCGAATCAATTTTGTAACAAAACTTATCCGTCCCTAAGTTTCTAAGCCCCCCACCACCTCCATGTTGAGATGCAAAGCCCATCTCCGAGATCGACCCTATTCTTGATCTTAGGCACCAAATAAACCAATCTGAATCTCAACTTACCAAGCGCTCTAGTCACTCCAACACAGTTCCCATGAAACCATTCCTCACATTTATCACAGCAAATCATAAACCGGTTATTGTGCGGCCTTTGGCAAATACACCATAGCTTATCCGGGTCATCCTCGCTCTCCCAGTCACTTTCACTCCCACTCCGACCCTCCTCTTCCTCGCTTTCTTCGTCGACTTTTTCTTCTTTGTGTTCTTTCTTGACTTCTTTCTTCACTTTTTTTTCATGCTTCTCCTCGTGGGGATGGTGTTTCTTTGGGTGTTTTACTTCACTCTTGGGCTTCTGCGGTGACTCTACAACGAGATAAGCTTGGATAAGCTTATAGTTCACAACTTTGCTTTGGATTTTAGTTAGCCCTGCTAAGACACTAGCTGCCAACCCTCTTTGAATCCATTTTTTGTGTCTCAAGAAATCAGATTTCGCTTCCCCCGACACCTATCCTATTCTAATACAGTAGAGGTATGCTTATGTGAACAGCTACTTTAATGTGAACACTGCAGTTTTGGGCTAAATGGTAGACTGAAGATCCAAAACTCTGTACAGGTGTCTTCAGCTGCCCTTCTTACCTACTTTGGCTAACTGGTAGTTAGCTTTGGACTCAGCAAGTGCATGGAAATGGCAAACTCCGAAGTCAACAAACGTTCACATAAGCATACCTCTACTGTAGCAGGGAGGACTTCAAGGCAGATTTTCGCGAGGTTCCGTAGCTACGGTGAGGAAAGCTCACCATGAAAACCATAGGAAACCAACTCGGGGATTCTACTACCCTCCCGGAAAAACCGTTCGGGAAAAGTTGAAACTCAAAGAGCGAAAGCGCTACGGAAAGGTCGGCGACTTTCCGTAGGAGCACCAAAAACCAACAAAAAGTGACGACGGTTATGGTTCCTGGCTCGTAAAGATCCTCTTACCCTACACCGCAGTAAAAGGTTAGCCGTCGAGTAGAAGGTGACGATATAACCTACATATAGGGAAGGATAATTTTGACGACAATTACAACCCATCGACCTTTCCACAAGACTAAGGGCGCGAGACAGTTCTGATACCAAAATATCGCATCCTACAAGTCATTTTGTCTTCGACTCAAAAAGCTCGCCTCTTATTGGTCAACTTTACTTACAAAGGCTGAAATCCGTTTTCTTCCGGTAAAGTGCAATCCCTTTTCAGGTAAGTTCCGATTCACTTTTAGAATTTACATAACTGACAAAAGACGAGCAAAGCAGAGAATCTGGTCCTGAATCTTCCTCAAGCAAGATGTACCTGACCTTCCTACTGACTACCTGAAGTGCACAAGCTCCGTAAAAATCCTCGGAGTTTACTTCGATGATGACCTGAGATGGACTACCCATGTTGCCAGCATCGAGTCCAAAGCAGCAGGTTTACTCAAGTCCTTTTCGTACCTGAGAAGGTTCGGCCTCAAGAAACACACACTACTAAGTACTAACATGCTTCAAAACATATGTGAGACCAAGTGTCGAATACGCCTGTCCTGTTTGGCACAGTGCACTTACTATCGACCAGAGCGACCGAATCGAAAGTATACAGAAACGTGCCTGCAAAATAATCTTGGGTAACGAGTACGTTGACTACATGACAAGCCTCGAAGTCCTAAACCTACAAACATTAAAGGAAAGGCGTCACGAACTAGTCATGAATTTCGGGAAAAACTTACTAAGCTCAGATGATCACCGGGACATACACTGCCAGTTTTCATGGAAGAGGAACGCGCTCAGGCCACAAGAAGAGCCGCCAAACTTGCTAATAAACTCCGGCTGAAACTCCCTCCAGCTCAATCATCTGAACGGTATCTCAAATCCTTTTCTCCTTATTTTATTCGCCATTTTAACTCCGTTTGACTATCTTGTTGTCTGTTTTAATCAGTTTGTGACCTGACATTATGTGTATTATTTAGGGTGATCAGATGGTGTTTTTCATAAGTAGTAATAAGTATTTGACCCAATTAACGTTGTAATATGAAGAAATTGTATATAATATTTATGTGTTAGTAATATTTTATTGATTAAGTTAAGAAACCAAAATTCTATTTAAATTGTGCAGAAGATTATGTAAAGTAATAGCATTCTATGTATTTGCATGTCAGTGTATGTTTATTGACATTTTCCTACGCTATTTTTCGCAACGAAGAATTTTTGGAAAAATAAAATGAATTGAATTGAATACTTAATAGCTTTTTTATATATTATCTTTTTGCGAAAAATAACACTTAAAATATCCCTAACACCAATATTCTCGGCATCCATCATAACATTCAACCAGGGATGTGCATTTACTTGTTAAAACTTATCAATCTTTTGACAGTATAGTGGAGATTCTTTGAGCAACTAAGATACGATCACTTTCTTTATAGGCCCTTAATTGGTCTAACTTACATACAAACTAAAGAAATTATGTACGAATTGTGCTTTAACGCACATTTACCTGCTCTTTTTTCTTCCTCTCCATGTGCCCCCTTAGGCTTGATCACATCCGGGGTAGAAAATAGGGCGGGTCCAACTTCCATTTCTCTTAGATACGCGGGAATCTTCCTCTCTCGTTTGGGATACTTCTTTTCATCCGTCACAGGGGTTAATGGCGTGTGAGCGGCTTTCTTTTCTGGTTCTTTCAGATGAAGCTTTTCAATGACAGCTTTGACGTCTGGGCCCGCTTTTTTAGCACCGACAGCGATGAATCCTGTATAATGATTTACTGTCAGAAGGCAGTCAATACCCTTAAAGCTACGTACACATGAAAAAAAGTATTCAAATCTCGCGTCACTACACTGCATGCGATGCGTCAAAATTCCGGAGCGAAGGAGGCGAACACCCGAACTCAAACTGTGTGACTGGCGCTTCTCAAAAGACGTCGATGGTCTTTAAGAGACCGACTGATGAAATGCTGGAACCCTCTTCCATCTTAATTGGCCTTATTACAGTTCAGCGCTCCAAGTGGACTAGTTTCTATTAGTCCCCATTGCCTCATAACCAACCCTTGTGTAGACATAGTAAAAAGTCGGATCCATAGGGTAATGGGTCACTTTCTGCTGCTGAGACATATGCAAAACCTCCATTACCTGGGACACAGATGACAGGTATTCCACTCACTAACTTCTGGATCTATTTTACCATGTCTGATTCAAGTGCTGATGGTGAGGCATAGGGGGATTAACAGAAACTAGTCCGCTTGGAAGCGCTGAACGGGAATATGGCCAATTGAGCATTAGTGATTCTGCCATTGTTTTTTAGAACTCTCTGCATTGAGAGAAGAATTTACAAAGACTAGTTTCGAACAAACTTTTAGAGCACCAAGGCCTTCTTATGTTAAAACAATGGCTAAAAACTTAAAGTCAGCTACGATGTTTGACAGCGATATTCCGTTTCCTCCAGGTCCTTTTCTCCCTGTCCATCAACAGCCTGACGAGAGTAGCCAAAGTATCGCTGTCAAACAACGTAGTAGACTTTCCGTTTTAGCCGGTCTTTTAATATAACTTTCCCATTGAAGTCAACTTAGGCTCAAGGAGTATTTATGCACTGCCTTTTCTTCGCTTTGTAGTAGCATTCCTACTAGTAGGGTTATAAGTACCTGTATGAAGAGCCTCAACCTCCTTGAGGTTTCGCAACGTCTTCACTTTCGACTCGGGTATCACAGTAGGCATGTCTCCTTCCTTAGGCGCTGGAGGTGCCTCTGGAGTAGGAGGGGCCGGGGGGCCGGGAGAGGGCTTCTCAACTTTCGGCTTCTCCACTTTGGGCTTCTCCCCTTTCGGCTTGGGGGTTCTCTTCTTTGGCTCAGGTTTGGGTTTGGGGGAGGAAGGCGGTTTCTTCCTTCTTGGGGTTTTCTTCGTGTCTGGAGAAAAGAAACCCATTTGCTCTCTTTCTTTACGCTCAGCAATCAATCCTCGGGAGTTTCGACCAGGCCAATATTTTCCTTTTTTTTAAAGTGCCGTTATGTCTATTTTCGCTATTAATACTTATGTTTTGTCTGTCTATTGTTTTATAGTTTTGGTCAACTAGGCCCATTTATTTTTCACTGCTAGTAGCATCAGGTACATGTTAGATTATTTGAGTTTACAGTTTCATCTAGAGAACAAAAATCTCAGTTACACGTCTACTTTCGCACAACATCTACACAGCAATCTTGCTTATTACAGAAACCCCTATATCATCCCTGTGTCATTTATCGGACAAAGCCCTTTTCCGTTTTTCTTCTGATTACTGTTTTCCCATTTACGCCTAAAGTGGGGCGTGCCTCCAGACAGGCACCACAATCCCGACACCCATATTCACCACAGCATCTTCTTATTTCCAAGCCCACAATCTCACCTGTAAGTTTCTAAACACCGCCATTTTCCCTCATAGCTATACCAGTGTTTTGAATCTTTCTTTCGCCTTAGGCTTTCGTAACTACTATTACATACCTGCAGCCCCAGTTTAATCAAGCTTGCCTTGGCTAATTCTGCTAGAGATCCTGCCTCCCCACCTCTCTTCCCATACAAGACTTAACCCAGTACTATCTATGTAGGGGCGACAGTCTTTTACTACAATTAAGGAAGCGACACAAAGAATAAATTATTTCCTAATAGGGTTAAAAGGCCAAAATATCACCAATAAAATTCCGTCGTATCCGGCAACACTCCTCTCTTGCTCTCTTCAAGTTTCCACCCAATCAGGATAGGGTTCTTGGTAATAAGTGGTTGGCCTACATCCCTAGCCAGCTTTTCTTACAGTATAACTTACTCAAACATTCCCAACCGCCATCATAACCCTTAAAAATCTCACCAGCTTCCTCTTCGCTCGAATCTTCTTCAGCCATGTCCTCATCTTCCGGTTCCTCGTCGGACACCTCCACCTCAGCCTCTTCATCTGCCATTTCGTCTTCCTGTTTGTTAATGCTCTTGTTCGAGACAATACTAGCAGACGAATCCGGACGGGAAGACGTCGTTGATTTCCGGGTTCGCCGCCTCGGCGCAACAGGCGTAGTGCTAACAACGCTGCTACCGTCCTGAAAGGTGTCATTTCACTATCAAACAGTAGATCCCACTTTTTGGGATCTCAAAACGTTAGTGAAGGGATACCTATGACTTCGTAAAGTTTGTCCGTCCGTCTGTCTGTCTGACCGTCTGTTAGCACGATAACTCGCAAAAGGGTTGAGATATTTTGTTCAAACTTGGTATGAGGATTCTTTGGGTGAAAGTACAGGTTAAGTTCGTATACGGGCTATGTACCTCTATGTTTAGAGGTGGGGGAGGGGGTTTCAAATTAAGGGCGAAAAAATTATTTTTTAAAGCTAATGGGGTAAGGAGATATGCTGAATCCGAATATGAGATTTATTTTTTCGCCGGACAAGTAGTTCACCCGAAATCCGGCCAAAACCGGAAAATTTGTTAATAGCAAAAGTTGTATCTGAAGTTTGATAGAGGTTCGTAAGTTTAAAACCGAATGAGATAGTCGATATAAGGTAAGGAGACATGCTTAATCCAGATCTAAAACTACTTTTATCGCCGGACAAGAAGTTACCCGAAATCTGGCCAAACCGGAAATTTGGCAAAAACAGAAGTTCATTCTCAATTCTATTAGAGGTTCGTATCGGGGGTAACAACAATCGACGAATCCACCTCTGAACTGTAGTTTCTCGTCTGACAAGTAATTCTGCCGAAATTTGCCAAAACCCGGAAATTTGGATCGAATGGTTCTTGGTTCGCCTCTCAATGTCACCAGCTGTTCTGCTCTGCATGCAGCTCGCCCGGAAGAAGCTACAGCTAAAACGAGGAATTGGGTTGAAGTAAAAGACTTTATTAAAGTCGATTAGAGAAGAGACATGCATGCTGAATCCATATCTGACAATTTGGTTTTCTCACCTCATAAGTTGTTAGGCCGTAATGTGTCAAAAAACACCAAAACGGTATAATTTTGTTCACATTTTCAAGCGTTGATTAAGGATAAATAGTAATATGTTAAAGGGGTCTGGCGGAGACCGGAAATCTAAAAAACCCAATTGTCTGAGTCAAGAAGTCCCTTAGAATGTCAGTTTTTGGGATCCCATCGAAACCTTTGGTATTGTTGGGATCCCAAAACGTTAGTGACGGATACCTATGACATCGCAAAAGTTGTCCGTCTGTCCGTCCGTTCGTATGTCTGTAAGCACGATAACTCTCGAAGGGAATAAGATATTTTGATGAAACTTGGTGTGAGGATTCTTTGGGTCAAGAGTAAGGTCAAGTTCGTAGATGGGCACTGTAGCCCTACATTTAGGGGTGGGGGAGGGGGTTTAAATTAAGGGGCAAACAAAATATTTTGAAACCGCTAATGTGATAGTCGATTATGAGGTAAGAAAACATGCTGAACACGATGGTGAACACCATTTTCTCGCCGGACAAGTAGTTCGTCCGGAATCCGGCCAAAACCGGAAAGTTTGTTAAAAGTAAAAGTTTTATTTGAAGTTAATTAGATGTTTGATTTAGAGGTAAGAAGACATGCTGAACACGATGGTGAAAATCATTTTTTGGCCGGACAAGTAGTTAGCCCGGAATTCGGCCGAAACCGGAAAATTTGTTAAAAGCAAAAGTTTTATTTGAAGTTGATTAGATGTTCGATTTAGGGGTAAGAAGACATGCTGAACACGATGGTGAAAACCATTTTCTTGACGGACTAGTAGTTAGCCCGGAATCCGGCCGAAACCGGAAAATTTGTTAAATGCAAAAGTTTTATTTGAAGTTGATTAGATGTTCGATTTAGTGTAAGAAGACATGCTGAACACGATGGTGAAAACCATTTTCTCGCCGGTCAAGTAGTTCACCCGGAATCCGGTCAAAACCGGAAAATTTGATAAAAGTAAAATTTGTATTTGAAGTCGGTTAGATGATAGATTTTAGGGTAAGAAGAGACGCTGAATCTGTATATGAAAATCATTTTTTACCCGGAC
The DNA here is from genome assembly GCA_023053555.1 of Branchinecta lindahli. NCBI lineage: Eukaryota > Metazoa > Arthropoda > Branchiopoda > Anostraca > Branchinectidae > Branchinecta > Branchinecta lindahli. The sequence goes on from JAKZAO010000003.1 coordinate 10,352,684, forward strand.
ATATAGTTCGTCCGGAATCCGGTTGAAACCGGATTTTTTTATAAGTTAAAGTTTTATTTGAAGTTGATTAGATGTTCTTTATAGGGATAAGGAGATGCGCTGAATTCGTTTCTGAACTATCTTTTTTGGCTGGACAAGTAGTTGGCTCGGAATTTGGCCGAAACCGGAAACTTGGCAGAAGTAAAGCATTAAGTTTCGATCAGTTTCGTCAAAATAAATATGGCTTATACAGGTATATCTGAACTTAATTTTCTCAGATGATTAGCCTGGCGAAGACTGGATCTGGCGTAGATAAGACGTAGTTGTCTGGGTCAAATATTAAATTTTTGGGATCCCATCAAAACCTTTGGTCTTGTTTCTCACGTAATCTAGAGACAAACGTTCGATCAACATATGTTATGTGACTATTTGTGACTATGTGATCAAAAATGTGAAAAGATAATATGGAAATAAACGAATTACTTATTTTTAATTATTAATATTATTTTTGTATTTATTTTTTAATGGAGCTATACGCAAACCCTGAACTTAGTTTTTATTTTACAGAGAATATACACCATCAAATTTGTTCATCTGCCAAATACCTTGGGACCTATTTTGTGACTCACCAGTGAAACTATGGAAATGCAAGTTGAAAACTTTGGCCATTTGGTGTCCAAATTTGCACTAAAGTCAGACTAATAACTAGGAATTCGCGACCAAAGAAAAGGATTCACAAAATTATTCGGAGTCAGCATTTCTTTCGAACCAGAATAATTTCAGCAACGGCAATAGCAGCAGAATATGGAGAAGATGACGACATTAACGATCGTATACGGGATTCTAGCCGTTTGACCGCTAGGTTTTTCACAGCAAGCATTCAGAGTCGCAACATTGGCCCAAAGGAAGAGCAAAGTGGCCAATCCGGGACTCGAAATCAAGACCAATGTCCATCCGTTTCCTCTCCTTTCTCTTGCGAATTTCTGTTTCAGGTTTAACTCATCCCTCGTTAAGGAATCTCCGACAACCAACTGAGCACACTGATGATGTCTGGAGAGGACCGAGAACAAAAAAGACGACTGCGCTGTTTACAAGGAAATAGCGATGAAACGAGAGTTCGTTTCCTGCTCTACCTCATACGACAGCTATCGTGGGCGATGGTGGGGGGGGGGGGGGATTGCAGCAATATCGACCCTGGACACATGGTCGAGGCACGAAGATTAAACAAAAATAATTTATCATAGTTAAACAGACTTTTTGCACTGCTGAACAAATAATACTTACGCCAAGAGCTTCCCCTGAAACACTTCCTCCTTGTTGCTTCATAACCTTCTCCTTACGAAGCAATTCTGTGTTCTCCGCGCGTATTTTTTCCAGCTGTTCTTTTTCTGCTTTGTCCACTTGGCGCTGCGATCGCCGGCGAGGAGACGGTGGTGAGCCCTGATCGTCCTGGGAAACAAAAGCAACAATGCGTATTTTGTATAAATTTCATGATTCTTGTTTATATTTTTTTTACCATAATTAGCGGATAAGCTGTCAACAGCTTGCAGTTTACCCCGAATACAGCTATTACGAGGATCTGGTCGACGTAAAAGACTTTTCTAAAGTCGATCAGAGATAGGTTATAGGGGTAAATATGCATGCTGAATCCACATCTGAACTTGGTTTTTCTCATCTGATTAGTTATTTGGCCGTAATTTGCAAACAAAAAAAAACGGTATCTTTTTGTGTACATTTTCATGCGGTTGGTCATGGATAAATAGTAACATGTTAAAGGGGTCTGGCGAAGACCGGAAATCTACAAGACCCGATCTTCTGGATCAAGAAGTCAAATAAACATTCAGTTTTTGGGGTCCCATCAAAACCTTGGGTCTTGTTTCTTAAAACATACAAGAAACATAAACTAGAGGCCTGTTTCCTGTAAACTACTTATGTCTATAAATGTTTAAACAGATTCTATTGATTTCTCTCTAGGAAGGAAAGGACGGTCGATGTCGTAAGACTGATTTCACGCAATCGTATCAGTTCGACGATACGCCCACCCAATGTAACGCCCAACTGAAAAGTGTGCATAAACGATTCAGCCTAACCCTGTCGCAGTCAGCCCTTTATACCAAACAAACTGACAAGGAGCATTGAGCGCCAAATCAACGAAGACTACAGTCCTGACTGATGCAAATCTGCAAGTCTGGTGTCAAATCTGAAGCACAAACTCCCCAACTGAAAGGCCAAAAATGGCCGCGGACAAGGAAGGCCCGACGGCACTAAGAGGACTTTGACTACTTCTACTAGGCAGGGGCTGCTCTACTCAGTTGCCCATATGACTAATAATGCTACTGAGATGGACCCTCGCATTCAAATCACAATGGTAATGGCTGTCAACAATAAGTTCTTGTGTTTTAATGTGACAAAAAGGAGCTGATAAAACTCAGCTTCAATAACTGGTAGCCAAAAAATCCGTTCGACAAAGGTCTGTCCTAGCTTAGTCCTTCAGAAAACTATCACGCACTGTCCAAGTTGTGGCCACGTCCGATAAACATTCAATGTAGAGGTTATCACCTGTTCTTGTTTCTAACAGCCGCCCTTGATTGTAAACTACCACGGCACATGGGCCCTTGCTACCAAGAAAAAACTCTGCTTACTATATGCTGGTCCGAATGAGGGGAGTACGACTCCAAAACCTCCTCATATTCGTGTACCACCTCTTCATGAACGTCGGAAATTCCAACCCCTTCAAAATCTACTGCCAGCTGATGAAATGGTGCTGCTGAGTAACAATGATCCATGGTTATCAACTGTAGTAGGCCCAAATCTGAGAGAAAACAAAAAAGAGTCAGATTACAGAAACCAAAAAATTAGCTCAATCCCCCAAATCGGCAGGTCTTTTGTAATTATCTAGACGTTTGCAATGTGGGTCTTTTCTACAAGGTGACACAAATCTTTCTGTTTATTTATGCTTTTCATGATCACTTATGTAGCACGATGCTTTTTCGGTTCTGAGAGAAAACCAAAAAGAGTCAGATTACAGACACCAAAAAATTAGCTCAATCCCCTAAATCGGCAGGTCTTTTGTAATTATCTAGGCTTTTGCAGTGTGGGTCTTTTCTACATGGTGACACAAATCTTTCTGTTTATTTTTGCTTTTCATGATCATTTGTGTAACATAAGGCTTTCCCGATGCAAATATGTACATATATATAGTTTGGATTGACACCAACATCATCACATCCAGGATGCTTGCATGGCTGCTGACGACCTGGCCCAAAGAACCATAAGACAAAAGTTGGTAAAGTTCATAGTCATTCACCGAACAAGAAATTCTAAAACAAACCATTCTGCAAAAGTGGGTCTTTGCTTACCATACTGACAAATGTAAAGAAGACTGACTTGATAGAAAATCACGGCATCACAAAATTTATCTACCCTATTAAAATCACCTCTCCCATATTTCGTTCAAAAAGCAAAATATTATTGTGATCTGTGAAGGCCAAGATTTCGCGGGTAGAAAAAGAAATGAATTAACATAACAGTTCAGAAGAGGCTCACCGCTTTCATCAACACCCAAGCGACATTCTGACAGTGAGGCCGATCTCTGCATTATTCCTTTTCTCCAAGCTGCGCTTATCAATGTCATACAGCACGAGATTCAAGGTGTTCGCGAAGAATATCAGCCTCGTACGAGCAATCAGAGTATCACGCTCGGGTTGGACATGGGCTTCTTGCCTATCTCCCATGCCAAGAACAGAAAGACACATGTATGCCCAAACTCTTTGCTGTGTCTTTGCGAAAAGGAAACCAATACCACACAAACAGCTTTTCTTTTCAATTTTACTTACCAACATTAGCGGAGCTTAATTCCTCAGTTTCCACCCCATCGTCTCCCTCTACTCCACTATCATTGGCCGCCAGATATTCTAAAACTGCTGGTTCTTCGCTCTCATCTAAAACAGGAACGGAAATATAACTGAGATGGATCTGGCAATATCTTCTTCTTGTGCGACCACTATAGATGGCATACATCAGAAGCAATATGTAGTTTTTGCTGTGTCCAGAGATGGCGAATCCGGATTTTGATTCGAATCCAGGATTCGTCCTTTTGGCAGGATTTGAACCTTCTGCTTTCCAGGCCCGATTTGGATTCCAAACCCTCGATACCTCGAATCCGCTTGAATTTCGAAGCTTCATCCTTTCAGTTTTTGTTTTCCCAGTTTGTACACACTGTACACACTTGGCTTCACAATTCCTGAACTTCGCCTCGTGCACGTGCACGCCCACGTGCGCCCCTTTTTAGAGTACTGCTGTCCGGTATGGGGACCCCAAGTGCAAAATACGGTCTACCTAACGGAAGAGCTAGAAGCTGTACAGAACGCGCGACGAAAATTATAACGGGACCTAGCTTCCAGTCGTATGATCAGGCACTGTCGGTGTTGAAACTCACAAGTTTCTACTCCCGAAGAGAAGAACTGATTTTAAACTTCGGCAAAAAGCTGCTAACAAATGAGAAATACCGTTCTTAATCCCCCCACTGATGCCCCGAAAAACAGCAGTACAAGACGACAGAATAAATTAGTGCCTGTCAAAGGACGAACCTCGAGGTTTGTGAACTCGTTTGTTACTCGTTACTCGTTTGTTGCTCGTTTGTTTTTTACAGACATTTTAACAAAGTGAACAGTTTATTTTATCAATGTAAATGACCAGCATAATTCAGCATCTTCTGCTGAAAAAAGCTACGAAGTTGTTTTGTCAATAAATGATTTGATTCTGATGTGCTCAGGCAATCTGATCCCGACTGCAATGCACTCTCTTCTATTCAAAAGAGAGATTGGCAGGGAAGTCAATCAAATTATTTGCCTTAGGCATCAGTGCTTTTTTGTCAATTTGACAATTAAACTATATCCCATTTTATTTATTTGATCTTCATTAAGGTTGAATTATAATTCTCAGCAAGAAATGGTGCATTCGAATTCGTAACTAGCCCTGGATTCGGATTCCAATCCCTGCATGATCGGTTTTGGCTGTGCCTGGATGTAAATTTGGCTACTATTTAACAGCGCGTTTCACATTTAACTGTGCGTTTCACAAAACTGTTGGTATGCACCCTGTAGTGAAAAGAATATTAAACAGGTCTTACAAAGAAATTGCTCTAAATCAAGGCATCAGTGCTTTTTTGTCAATTTGACAATTAAACTATATCCCATTTTATTTATTTGATCTTCATTAAGGTTGAATTATAATTCTCAGCAAGAAATGGTGCATTCGAATTCGTAACTAGCCCTGGATTCGGATTCCAATCCCTGCATGATCGGTTTTGGCTGTGCCTGGATGTAAATTTGGCTACTATTTAACAGCGCGTTTCACATTTAACTGTGCGTTTCACAAAACTGTTGGTATGCACCCTGTAGTGAAAAGAATATTAAACAGGTCTTACAAAGAAATTGCTCTAAATCAACAGCCGTGTATACAGAAGCGTCCTTAAGACACTTTTCCCAGGCAAAAATGAATTTCGTTCTGAACCAGTGACCAACCCCTGATTTTGCTGATGATGACCAAAGAGTTTGATTGCCATAGCAGAGCCAAATGTTGACTCACTTTACCTGAGCCTGGATTGCTGGCAATTTACGAACGTTTCCAGACAAAGATATGAAAAGTGGAGTTGAGTAAAGAAAAGAACAAAGAATAACGAAAGTCAACGTGTACAAACTGAACAAGATCAGACATAAATATACAGCACTTCCAAGGTAAATGAAATACTTCCGAATATTTACTGACAATTTCGTTATAGTTTTGATCTTGCTCTTCGACTAGGGTTGTCTAACTGGGTGGTCAACTTGAAACTGTTCCTTCCTTCTTTTTCTGTTGTCAACTTGACAACTGGTTTCGCGACTATAACTACTTCTGAAGAGCCGATGACGGCTGGGCAAGCAAGCAATTTGACTACGTCTATTTGACAAGTCTACAACGAAGACTCTGTTACGCATTACAGCGAAACCTTTGCAATGTTTCAAGTGTAAACATGTGCTTTGAAGTCATGCTCAGTAGCCAGCTTTCAAAACTACAAACGCGTGAACTGCAGTTGAAAAGAGACAGGAGTGTCTGTGAAGTACATACGCCTACCTAAAATTCCATTCAGGCTGTCTCCAAGTATTTGCTTAGCCTGTTCGGAAGTCAAGGCCTGTTCAATCTTGAATAGCTCCTCTTGGTCTATACTGCTGAAGAAGTTACTTGTTCCTGAGCCATCCATCATAAATGATTTTCTTGACGACTGTTCCTCGCACAACTGTACAACACTCAAATTCTGCTTTCCTGGAAAAAAGGTATGAATGTATAGGATGGTGGCTAGTGGTCTAGCAGACAGGTAATGCCATGTCAGAGAGAAAAAGGTTCCCATTGAGTCAGAGATTCACTGAGTTAAGTAAGTAACAGTGGTACCGGTACTTGGCCCAGCATGGTGGGTGTCTACAGATTGACTGACTCCAATAGATTAATACAAGAAGGGCTGAAATATAGCTTTAATGAAACTCAGCTGACATATTTGTTTTGCACTGTCAAATATGATTAGCAGTCAGCTTGGGCTGAAGGAATATTTAAGAAGGACATGGTATTGAAACATTCAGAGACTTGTCCAAAATAAGCACACAGTTGAGGTAGCCTATGCTTATTGAAAGTAAACTGTCACAGAAGAAAGCACTAAAACAAACATACAAGTTAACTTTTGCTTCAAGAAACTAATTGCTGACAACGTTTATTTTATTTTCAGTTTATCATCTCAGCCTTTTGAAATATCTCAACTTTATTTATCCAGCACTTCTTTGACAGTTTAAAATTTCTTAAGGAGTGTGTAACTGCACCTGATTCCACCAAGCCAAGAACAAGAAGTAGCCTTGATGGCCTTCACACTTAATGGCATATTGCAACGGATCAAGAAGGATTTTTAAAGTCAACAACAAATCTGAAATGTTAAATTCCAACTCAATGTTTATTCCAGAAGAAAGCTGCAACAGTTGGATGTTGACTGACATCAAGTTTGTTATTTTTCTTTCCTACATCCATGTTGACAGATAGGCCTAATTTCGGTGGAACTGCGAGCCCGTTCACGAAATTCTCCCTTTTGCCAGCAAGGCCAAACTTTTTGGGCGAAAATGCGTCCAGTTGGGCGCATTGTTGGGACCAAAACATTAGTGATGGGCAGGGGCGTCCCGAACCTTTCTCCATTGAGGGAACCTGGTAAAACTGATTTTTACCAGATTTATTACTAAAAAAACACAGCGTGTTGCCTTCAAGAAGCTACAATGTAAATTCTGTCTAAAGAGAAGATCGGGCGCATTTTCACACTCTTCCACTTCTGTTTTTTCAGGGATACGCTGTCACTATCCTTTTACCTTTGGGGGACGTCCAGTTTTGGCAACAGGACTTGAAAATGTGCCAACAAAGAATGCTGTTGCTGCAAAGCGACAGCATCGCTAACAACTATAGCCAGGACAAATTAAAGCGCAGCAGGCGAACAAATTTTAATCCCCATTTCCTTCTGGCAACATTCAACAGTTTATGCACATTCTCGCTTTTAATGTGATTAAAGCCTCCCCCCCAGAAAATTCCAAGCCTCAAACGCCAACTAAATGATGCATCCTTCTTCTAAACATTCTGCCAAATGTGCAGCAGGCAAAATTTTGTGGACACACTGATGACCAAAGCACCTTTTTGTAATCCCAAGACTAACTATTTTGTTATCAAGCATTTTAACTCTTATTAAACCACAGAAATGCCTGGCAAAAAAAGGCCTTCCAGGGTAAAGTAGATACAAAGTACATTTATTCTGAATTTACATCAAAGAAAAGTAGGCTAGTTTTCACCTCAAGAGATGTGCTTATTCCTGAAGTACTGTGATCATTAGAAGTAAAAGTTGAGTAATTGCCACAGTCAAATGGTAAAGAACAAGTGCTAAATAAATGCCACTTAAATTACCACTCAGTAACTGGGGCGAACCAAATAATGAATTCGTACTACCTAAAAACTAACTAAAAATCTTCGTTAAATTTGACCTGATGCCCAAAACTTGGGGGGCTGAGCGGGAGGAAGCGGGACGCCCCTGGTGATGGGATACCATGATTTCATAAAGTTTGTCCATCCGTCCATCTGTTAACACAGTAACTCTATTTTGTTTAAACTTGATATAGGGATTCGTTGGATCAAAGTTTTGCCGGACAAGTAGTTCACCTGGAATAGCAAAGAACGTGAAATTCTGTAAAAGTCTTCTTTCTAAGGTCGATTGAAGGTGCAATATTAGGTTAATGGATTTTGTTTTCTCCGGGGACAATCTTTTCGCCCCGAATCCAGCAAAAACTGGAAATCTGGTTCAACTGAAGTTTAATTCTTAAGTTTATCAGAGATCTAATTCGGGGGTAAGAACGCATGCTGAATCCACTGACGCCCAAATTGTTCTTACGTTTTCTGAACGGACCAAGGAGAAGGAATAAAAAATTGCAATAATTTCTATGTTCTAAAGTCAGGCTGACTAGGCACAGACTAGGCATAGCCACATTTTCTTCCCCGTTCTACATTCCCATTTTTATCCACCGCATTTTTGATTGTTGAGAGACAACTTTCTAGACGCCTTTGTTCAACCCGCCGCATACAAGAATCTGACAGAAAATACAGGAACTCTTTGATTGTGGGTTATTGCTGACGGGAAAGTTGGGGGCACCGTCACACAAGCATCACAGATAGAGAGTAGGGTTGACAGAAGGGTTTCAGATGTAATGTAAGTAACTCAAAACCCTCAATTCAGCGCTCGGAACAGCGAGCATAGCATGTAAATGACTTTTGAGAAAAAAGAAAAAAAAGGATGTAAATGAAAATTGAGTTTTTGACAGTTTTGTAACAGAAAAATAAGATGTGCCCAAATGGATATTCTTTCATCCTAAGCTGACCGCAAATCATATTTGACAAAGCAAAACCAGCTGACCGCAAATCATATTTGACAAAGCAAAACAAATAAGTCTGACTTATCATCAGTTTTGCTCTATCAACAGCTGGTCAACAGGTCAAATATGTGCCCAAACAAAATGCACCAGCTGAAATCTAGAATAGCACACAACAAAATTCCGAAATGCACCCAACCCAAATGACGCAATTGGCCAATTGCACTCAACCCACTCAACCTGGCAACACTGTTCTGCATATGATTGTTTAAAAGCATAGCTGCAAAGACAAGGATAGGACTGGCTGGTCAAACTTACTGGTCAATGATATCAAAGTTCTTTCATCAACACTGTCATTTTCATTGTTCACAACAATCAGAATATTTTTAGCATGGCAAGACTGATTACTGCTTGATTCCGATATGAAACTATTTGACATAACTTTGAGACAGTGCAAGTATCAATCACTGCCACTGTGACAGACAGTTTATAGACAGATAGTGGTGTGGTATGTCACAGTTGTAATCAATTTCTGTTATAAACAAAATTAAATAAAACTGAACAATCAAAACAAAGAGGCATGGGTTATTTTCTTCTTCCTCTTCCTTTCTTCTTGTAGCTGCTCTTTCCTGCTTACAGTATAAAAGCATCAGATACCACAAAACACGAATCAATTTTTGCTGATTTTTGCTGGTGTTGGCAGGAGGACACAGAGACAAAAAAGGGAGACGTCAACCCCCGTGGGGGTGGTCCTTTTTGAGTCCCGGAACCCAATTGCAAAAGGGTGGTCTATCGCGGCAAATCGCCAGAACCCAATTGCAATAGGGTGGTCTATCGCGAAAAATAGGCAGAACCCAATTGAAATTGGGTGGTCTTCCACGGGAATCCACCAGAGCCAATTGAAATTGGGTGGTCTAATCGTAAAAAAATTCAGAATTTTTCTAAAAATTACCTAAAATTCAATTTTTGAACAACTTTTCGAGAAAAATTAGCATATGTAACCAAATATCCTCTCTGGGTGAATAATATAGCTCTACTCAGGTTATCAAATCAGTCGTTTATTCAGGTCCAATCTTCAGGCAACAAAACGCAGCTAAACGCAAAACTATGGCTGCTCCGCTCGGGAACAAGGGCAAACACAAATACGAAAAAACTGAAACTCACATCACACAGTAGGCCTACACGGATGACGGTAACGTACGTACTAAAAGCTTAATAGTACACTTCGGTTTGGAAAGCTCCGCGAACTTGTGTCTAGGCTGTTTCCGCACACTATGCCAAACAATCTAAGAAAAATCAAATCACTTTTTATTCATATCCAATCATCGGGTCTAGGCGAAAACCCCCCCGGACAAACCCCCCCCCGCCAAAACCCCCCCGGCTAAAAGCCCCCCGTTACCAAAACTTCCCCGACCAAACCCCCCCCCCCCCCGGTACCAAAACCCCCCCGACCAAAACCCCCCCGGTACCAAAACCCCCCGGTACCAAACCCCCCCCCCGCATAAAAAAAGACGGGTATGTAAGAGTAGAGTAACCCGATGAAAAATATCCGAGAATTAGTCGTATGGAGTAGTACGAAAAAGTAGCATGCAGTAGTAGCTGTTGCTACTACAAGCTGCTACTAGCAAATTGGATGCTATCGGATACGATTACAGAAGATTAACTCAGTCGGAGGCATGTTTATCAAAGTATTCCATACTACTACATATCAGTAATAAAACTACTCCATACTACTACATACCATTCCATGCAACTTTTTCGTACAACTACCATACTACTACACAGTCAAAGAATTTTTCATCGGGAACTGGTAGGTAGAGAGTAAGAGAAGAATAGAAAATCACCCCGGTACCAACCCCCCCCCCCCAGAATCCTTAGACACTCACACATATTTAGACTGGGATTTACTGGGCAACAAAACGAACAACTATGTGACAAGCACGAGTAAGGTGAAGAGCTGGTAGAATATTTCTAGGACTATCTTGAAAGTGCTATCACAAAACGAGCTCAACCTTTCCCTTGACCCAAAGGATCCTCCCATCAAGTCTCATCAAAATATCTCATTCCCTTCGAGACTTATCCTGCTCACAGATGGGTGGCATCCTAACTGCAGCTTCCTCGCCAAGAAGGGGAAGGCATTGGGAAAGGATTTGTTGGGGGGATCGTTACACTGAGTGGAACTGGCTTTGACACCTCACTGACAACAGCTCCAGTTGAATGCGCGTGTTTGGTGACTTCAGCAATTAGTCTGTCACCATCAACCTTCGCCTTCGCCTTACGCTCTCTTTGTTTATCATTGTTCTGATACCCACTGTACTTCAGCATTATTATCAAGTTTGCGAAAGAAGTTTATTATATTCTTACTCTCTACCTACCAGTTACTCTACTCTTGCATACCCGTCTTTTTTATGCGGGGGGGTTTTGGTACCGGGGGGTTTTGGTATCGGGGGGTTTTTGGTCGGGGGGGTTTTGGTACCGGGGGGGTTTTGGTCGGGGGGGGGGGGGGGGTTGGTAACGGGGGGGGGTTTAGCCGGGGGGTTGGCGGGGGGGTTTTAGCCGGAACCCCTTTCCTCTGACCCTGGGTCTTAACGACCAGTTCAAATCATCGCATTTAAATAAGAAATGATCTGCAATAATGCTATTTCCAACTTTCCAATCCAGCAGCAAAGGGCAACTACTGCAAAGTGTTCTTTGCAAAACGCAGACCCTGGAAAAGACTTACCAACGACACTGAAGAGAAGTGCAACGAGACGGGAAAGACAACTCAAGACCAAGCAAAGTTCTAAGTACGTTCTCTTCTCTTAAAAGAGTACAATAGGTAAGCTTACTAGATTTACACTTACCACCAATCCCTCCGCAGAATCCACAAGCATTAGAAAGGAGCTGCTTCTTCAAGATATGCTGAGCAATATGCATCCTCATTTGCGGCTTCTTGACGCGTTTTTTGCAACCTGCCACTTTGCAGGGAAAGGTGTTTTCCGTCTGAACAAGGTCCACTGGAATCTGAACGATAGGAATAGGAGTCTTTTCCAAAAACTTCAAGCAGCAACTGAACCCTGTACAATTCAGTCTTGGTGCACCGTCAGTTTTCTCGAAGAGCAAATCAAATGCCTCTTGCACTTCCTCTCGACAAAAGGTGTGGACAAGCTTGTCATTTTTGCCCTCAAAAGTAGGCGAAGCTCCGACAGCAGACTTCACGATCAGTTCTTCACCACAATAGCCTTGCTCTATACTCCAAACAAGATCTGTGGCATTTTCGGAGTCAAGCTTCAAGTTTCTCACTTTTAAATCCCTCCATAATGTCGACAATGACACCAATCATGGGAAAGAGTTTCGCTTCGTGTATAAGGAGATACAACACAGCGTCTCCGACCATGAGACAGTCAAGATCACCATCCGTACTCCTATTCAGAGAATTGTCAAATCGAGTATATCCTCGGATTCTTTTCAACCTGTCAGCTGAGCAAGGTTTTGAAAAATCTACTGAAAGTTCGCGCAAGATAGTAGCCTTGTGAACTTTTTCCCCCTCGATTTCAATATAATCTCCAGGACAAGACTGCTGAGACTCAACCAATATCTCTTCTACGGATACAATACGGACAACGGATATCTGTTGAACATCGTTATTGCCCCTCGAGTCGGAGTCCAATGAGACATCACTATCGGTGTCCGAGTTCATTTCTTCAGTAACGAGGAGACAGAACGGAGACGTGCCAATCATGCATGCCCCAAGGCTTAGGTACGCTGTCTCAGTTTCTAGGGATGGAAGACTCTGCTTCTCATACCAGGCGCAGTCTCCGAGACGGGTCTCAGCACGAAAATGTGCCAATTTTATTAGGATGTTGATTTGAACTGAGTCTGGGTTTGTGTTGCCCGACCATTCTCTAACTGGCACATGGTCTATACCACGACTGGCATCGAGCCTGGATCTGTCTCGTTTCTTCCACGTCGAGTTCCTTCGCATTATTTGACGAATCGAGTCGGCGTGCAAAAGTCTTTCTTCAAGCTGAACCACATCCGCGTTACGATCGTGGGTTCCCGAACGTGACATCTTTACGCTTCTTCCTCAGATTTTTTATCGTCTTGAACACATAGTCAAACACCAAGATCTGGGCACTTTTAGAGTCCTTCTTGCACATGGGTAAGGCAAGGAATGGCTTCCCTATTTCGCATCCAGTCTTGTCAACGAAGCACAAATAGAAGACAAGACACTCACTTGCAAGATGAAGACTAGAATTCTCAAGACGTTGTCTAATGAATTCGATATCGCTGACATTGCTGAAGTCGACGATGCATGGCTGACAAACACAGCAGATACCAGCGACGAACTTTCCACGAGCCTCCCAACGCAATTTCTTTTCCAGAGCAATACCGTCAAGCTTCACATTCAGTAACAGAGGAGAAACACTGGTCAGTTCTGAAAGTATATGATCCACATTTTCCTTCACAACAGTCATCAGATCTGCCCTGGAGTGCGGAACAAGCTTCATACGGAAGCCCAGCTCTTTCGATTTCATCCTGATCCAGCTTGCGCTTGGTAATCCAAGAACTCCTTGTAGTATGCACAGCAGTCGCGGTCCACCAACATGAAGGATCATATATCCAAGGTCAAAGTCGGTAACGGTGAAGCCTTTATATAGCTCGATAAACAGCAGAAGCTGCATCACTAAGTCTCTGGGTGATAAAGTTGATACTTCTGTTTTGTTTTAGACACTGACTTACAACTTGTTTCAAGCGGGGAATATCACGTTCAGCCAAGGCCTGCACCATTCGTTTGTACGTTGTGATCTTGAGATCCCGTACATTCACTTTTCTCTCCTAAGTCCCAACTCCGGCTAAATTCAGAAAGAATTGGAAGAGCGTAGGCAAAGCGTGGCTCAGGCATCCGCAACTAGATAGAGCGCTCGATTTTCTTTCGAAAAAGTGGTCATACACATCTTGAAAAGGGTGGTCCCAAAAGTGATATTTGATCACTACCTTTTGTAAATCGGTGGTCCTAACTAACAATTAGCCCTATCCTGTTTGTAATTGGGTGGTCTGAACTCAGAATTCGCCCGATCCCTTTTGTAATTGGGTGGTCTGAACTCAGAATTCGACCGATCCCTTTTGTAATTGGGTGGTCTGAACTCAGAATTCGCCCGATCCCTTTTGTTGGGTGGGTGGTGTCTGTCCAGTTCTGAAATGGTCCCTTTTTTAGGCATGACGTCTCCCTTTTGTGTCTCTGTGTCCTCCTGGGTGTTGGTGCAATGTAAAAGTTAATTAAAGACAGTCAGGATAAGCAAAACCAAAAATAAAGTGGATTTTTTTCGGACAAAATCCATTTTAGAAGCATTCCCCATGCTCTCGCTGTTTTCCACATGCGGAGTCCCCGTGGAGTGACTCCCTCTATTCTCGCCGTTCCCTTCGATTAGACGAGAGAATACGCTTTTAGAGCTTGGTCACACTGGGCTCAAAAACCAGCCTATTCGACAAACGGCGCCTAAAACGGCGCCGATTTCTCGGCTGAAAACAAGTCTACAAAACGGCGCCGTTTGGGTCGGATGCCGATCAAGTTCAGAAAATCCCTAAGGGACGGGAGAATTGGTGGCTTTGGGGCAGCTTGGGGACAATGAGCAGACTGCAATTAGGGGTGTAAAATTGAAACTTGACTAGTTTTGCAACTATCTAGTTTTGATTATGCTGGGCGAGTGTAAACTGTGATGAATTTGCTTTCAACATCCCAGGATTACCTAAGTTATCTGGGGAGAAAGGTGAAGAGTTTCTAGATGTCAAAATACCGTCATTCACATCTGTTTATTGTTTTCTACTGGATTAAGACAGAAAAGCATCCATTTAATGTGTTTTCCCCAGGTTTTTCCTTTTTTTCAGGAGGAACAAAAAAAAACGTATTTACATTTTTCAGAAACCAACACCAGAAAAAATACCAGTCTACTTCCAGTAATATGTTTAGAAAGGCTGTTTCGCTCTAATTGATCAACTGAATTTAAAACAGTAACATTCAGAATTAGTTGAACCTTGTTCTTTTTTTCTGATTTAGCAACCCAAAAAGCTGCCTTTTCTTGGCTCTAGTGTGTCCACTTCGGCGCCGAAATGAGCCGAGTGTGACCAAGCTCTTAGAGCCTGGTCACACTGGGCTCAAAAACCAGCCTATTCGACAAACGGCGCCTAAAACGGCGCCGATTTCTCGGCTGAAAACAAGTCTACAAAACGGCGCCGTTTGGGTCGGTTGCCGGTCAGGTTCTGAAAATCCCTAGGGGACGTGAGAATAAATGGCTTTGGGGCAGCTTGGGGATAATGAGCAGACTGCAATTAGGGGTGTAAAATTGAAACTTGACTAGTTTTGCATCTATCTAGTTTTGATTATGCTGGGCGAGTGTAAACTGTTATGAATTTGCTTTCAACATCCCAGGATTAACCTAAGTTATTTGGGGAGAAAGGTAAAGAGTTTCTAGATGTCAAAATACCATCATTCCCATCTGTTTATTGTTTTCTACTGGATAAAAACAGAAAAGCATCCATTTAATGTGTTTTTCCCAGGTTTTCCTTTTTTTCAGGAGGAACAAAAAATACTTATTTACATTTTTCAGAAACCAACACCAGAAAAAATACCAGTCTACTTCCAGTAATATGTTTAGAAAGGCTGTTTCGCTCTAATTGATCAACTGAATTTAAAACAGTAACATTCAGAATTAGGTGCATCTGATTCTTTTTCTTTTTTTCAAATTTAGCAACCCAAAAAGCTGCCTTTTCTTGGCTCCAGTGTGTCCACTTCGGCGCCGAAATAGGCTGGTTTTTGAGCCCAGTGTGATCAAGCTCTTAGCCTTTTCGAACCCGAATTTTTTTCCTTCGAGCTAAAAGAAAAATTCGAACTGATTTTGGTTCAACATGAACTTGTATAAGTTTCATTCACTTATGTCAACGGATTCTTAGAAATCTAGGGGTCTGTCAATTGACGTGGCCGGGCGTGAAGAGTATAAACCATAGCTCTTGCAGGTGACGGACTGAGGGTTTTGAGGTCACAGCTTTAGTCATACTACCATGATAGGAAACAAAGGAAATTTATGCAAAATGGAAGTTTACTGACAGAGGTACTTTTATTGAGGCAAAGGACACCATCCCACTTTGAACACTTGATGTTTTAGCCCTCTTTGGTCGTTTTGAACCTTTCTTGGACCTGAAGATCGCATCCCGGCTGTCAGTGTGGATCTGGAGGCGATTCGACTTATTATATCTTATGTTTTCGTTTCCCAAAGTTTGCGTTGCTGTTGTTGTTGACGTAGCAGGTAAGGAGATCCAGTTCTGTTATGACTAATGGCATCATTTGTGCATGGACCACGCCGTCGTCACGCAGTACCTTCATTTTCACTGTGGGTACAACTTCTCCACGGCCCAACATTGTTTGAAGCCAGAGTGAATATGCTGTTATCGTAACAGCGAACCAAGCCAATTTCTTCGTCCGACTGACTCATCTCGGTCCCGCATGCACCACTCCATTTCTGCTTTATCTCGTGTTCTTCGAACAGCTTTGCTTAACCGATCCTTTCTTTTCGTGTAAGTATGAAAGAGGTGTTGTGAGTACAGAATCTATATTTCGGAAGTTTAATATTTTAAATGTTGGACAAATTAGAGATTACCAGATTGGTACATTTGTATACGAGTGTTTGAACGGACTTGGACCAAAAGTGTTTTCGGACTTATTTAAAATAAACAATCACGAGTATAACACAAGAAATGCAGAACTACTGGTAAGCCAAGCGAGAAAAACTACACGTTCAGGATTCGTAATAAAGCATATGGGAACTACAGTTTGGAATTCGATTCCATGTGAAATACAGAATTCGGTAAGTTTACCTCAGTTCAAGGACCGATTAAAGAAACATTTCTTGACAGACCATCATTGACAGAATAAAATTTTATTCCATTTGTTTTGATGAGTGGTTGTTTTTGGTACGACGGCATGGTATCCCACTTATTGTGTTTTTTTTTCTTTCTTTTCTTCTTTCTTTTCTTTTTTCTTCCTCTTTCAGTTTTCTTCTCTTTTTTTGACAAAGTGTATTGAAAATTAATGTAAAGTGAATTTTTTTTTTTTGACTGCCCCCACAGGCCCATTAGGGCTTTCCTGCAGTCAGAGCCCAGAGGTATGACTACATGTAGCCTATAAAGAATGGTAAGAGTATTATAAAAAGTTTTTTCATGTAGTTTGGTATATGTAAATTGGTTTGTCTAATAAAGAGTATGAAACTAAAAAAAGAAACTACTACCTGGACGAAGACAGTCTGTTTGATGAGTTAGGGGAGTGGCAGGGTGGGGAAATAAAATATAGTAGGCTAGTAACATGCCTCAGACTCTCAGTATTTGTTTGATAAGCCTGGGGACGATAGCATCTCCAAGTCCACTCCAGCTTCGTTACAAGCTTTACCGATGCGGGTCGTTTTTCAATGGTGAACTTCAAAAGTCATACGTAATTCCAGACGGCTCAAGGGGAATAAGTTTCTACTAGCCCCAAGGGCGAGGGTTTTATCGAATAGGCAGATGTTATTCCATCTTTTGTCTGCCTTTTGAATGATATCTGCTCGTCAACGCTTACATTCAGCTCTTTCTCCAGCTTTACGAGTTTTGATATTTCGAGTTAGTTTCGTAGTTCAAATCCTGTTGCAACTCTCGTTCCACTTCCTCTAAAATTTGTTAGCCCAATTTAACCGAACAAGAGCTACGAGCTCATATGGCACTTGTTACGACTAGTGGTAAGAGAAAGTAGAAGAGAACTTCACAATAAACACCCCGCCATTCAAAAATGCGGTTCGGACCTAGAATTAGCAGAACTTACCAATTAGATAGGTTCTGACAGAAGCAGAACAGGTAAAGTAAAACAATAAGGCGCTTTCTGACACGCCATTTTTCGTCGGGACTCGTAAGGTATTGTTGGTTCGTAAGTCCTGCGCAATGGGTAATTGAAGTCAAAGATGTTAGCTGTGCAGTTTATTTAGTTAGGGTATAAAAGGTCAAACAATGAGGCGCTCGCTGACACGCCTTTTTTCGTCGGGACTCGTGATGCAATTATTGCTATTCAATATTTTGTTGCAGTGGGGGATGCAGAACTTACCAATTAGATAGGTTCTGACAGAAACAGAACAGGTAAGGTAAAACAATAAGGCGCTTTCTGACACGCCTTTTTTCGTCGGGACTCCTCATGCAGTTTATTTAGTTAGGGTATAGAAGGTAAAACAATAAGGCGCTTTCTGACACGCCTTTTTTCGTCGGGACTCCTCATGCAGTTTATTTAGTTGGGGTATAGAAGGTAAAACAATAAGGCGCTTTCTGACACGCCTTTTTTCGTCGGGACTCCTCATGCAGTTAATGCTATGCAATTTTTTTGTTGCGGTGGGGGATGCAGAACTTACCAATTAGATAGGTTCTGACAGAAGCAGAACAGGTAAGGTAAAACAATAAGGCGCTTTCTGACACGCCTTTTTTCGTCGGGACTCCTCGTGCAGTTTATTTAGTTAGGGTTAAACAATAAGGTAAAACAATGAGGCGCTTTCTGACACGCCTTTTTTCGTCGGGACTCCTCATGCAGTTTAGTGTTGGGCGATATTTGGATTTTTCGATATATCGATATTTTCACTTTCGATATTCGATAATCGATATATCGATAT
Organism: Branchinecta lindahli; assembly: GCA_023053555.1. NCBI lineage: Eukaryota > Metazoa > Arthropoda > Branchiopoda > Anostraca > Branchinectidae > Branchinecta > Branchinecta lindahli. Next base: position 10,371,237 of record JAKZAO010000003.1, read on the forward strand.
CGATATTTCAGTACCATGTTTCGCTATAGTATAAAATAGTATTGGTCTCGTTTCGCCAAAATTTAAGAGCAAAATTAAAGCACCTTGCATGAACTCAAACTTCGAATAAATAGAAACTGAATTACGAAGAACATATTGCTCCAGTTTCGGATATATAAGTGTAACTTATGTTGGATAATTTACAATAATTATAACTGAATAAATATCGTTTTCGATATCGATATTTATGTTTCGATATTCGATATCGATATTTGGTCCGATATATCGATATATCGTTATCGATATCGAATATCGCCCAACACTAATGCAGTTTATTTAGTTAGGGTATAGAAGGTAAAACAATAAGGCGCTTTCTGACACGCCTTTTTTCGTCGGGACTCCTCATGCAGTTAATGCTATGCAATTTTTTTGTTGCGGTGGGGGATGCAGAACTTACCAAGTAGATAGGTTGTGACAGAAATACAACATCTACTGGCTAGACGACGTAAGGTATTGTTGGTTCGTAAGTCCTGAGCAAAGGCCGAACAGAGAAAAAGCAGAAGATGGGGGATGCAGAACTTACCAAGTAGATGGGTTGTTACAGAAATAGAACATCCACTGGCTAGACGTCGTAAGGAATTGTTGGTTCGTAAGTCCTGAGCAACGGCCGAACAGAGAAAAAGCAGCAGATGAGGATGCAGAACTTGCCAAGTAGATAGGTTGTTACAGAAGTAGAACATCCACTGGCTAGACGTCGTCAGGTATTGTTGGTTCGTAAGTCCTGCTCAATGGGTAATTGAAGTCAAAGATGTTCGTTATGCAGTTTATTTAGTTAGGGTATAAAAAGTAAAACAATGAGGGGCTTGCTGACACGCCTTTTTTCGTCGGGACTCGTGATGCAATTATTGCTATTCAATATTTTGTTGCAGTGGGGGATGCAGAACTTACCAATTAGATAGGTTCTGACAGACGCAGAACAGGTAAGGTAAAACAATAAGGCGCTTTCTGACACGCCATTTTTCGTCGGGACTCGTAAGGTATTGTTGGTTCGTAAGTCCTGCGCAATGGGTAATTGAAGTCAAAGATGTTCGCTATACAGTTAATTTAGTTAGGGTATAAAAGGTAAAACAATGAGGCGCTTGCTGACACGCCTTTTTTCGTCGGGACTCGTGATGCAATTATTGCTATTCAATATTTTGTTGCAGTGGGGGAAGCAGAACTTACCAATTAGATAGGTTCTGACAGAAGCAGAACAGGTAAGGTAAAACAATAAGGCGCTTTCTGACACGCCTTTTTTCGTCGGGACTCCTCATGCAGTTTATTTAGTTAGGGTATAGAAGGAAAAAAAAAAAGCGCTTTCTGACACGCCTTTTTTCGTCGGGACTCCTCATGCAGTTTATTTAGTTGGGGTATAGAAGGTAAAACAATAAGGCGCTTTCTGACACGCCTTTTTTCGTCGGGACTCCTCATGCAGTTAATGCTATGCAATTTTTTTGTTGCGGTGGGGGATGCAGAACTTACCAATTAGATAGGTTCTGACAGAAGCCGGACAGGTACGGTAAAACAATAAGGCGCTTTCTGACACGCCTTTTTTCGTCGGGACTCCTCATGCAGTTTATATAGTTAGGGTTAAACAATAAGGTAAAACAATAAGGCGCTTTCTGACACGCCTTTTTTCGTCGGGACTCCTCATGCAGTTTATTTAGTTAGGGTATAGAAGGTAAAACAATAAGGCGCTTTCTGACACGCCTTTTTTCGTCGGGACTCCTCATGCAGTTTATTTAGTTGGGGTATAGAAGGTAAAACAATAAGGCGCTTTCTGACACGCCTTTTTTCGTCGGGACTCCTCATGCAGTTAATGCTATGCAATTTTTTTGTTGCGGTGGGGGATGCAGAACTTACCAAGTAGATAGGTTGTGACAGAAATACAGCATCCACTGGCTAGACGACGTAAGGTATTGTTGGTTTGAAAGTCCTGAGCAAAGGCCGAACAGAGAAAAAGCAGAAGATGGGGGATGCAGAACTTACCAAGTAGATTGGTTGTTACAGAAATAGAACATCCACTGGCTAGACGTCGTAAGGTATTGTTGGTTCGTAAGTCCTGAGCAACGGCCGAACAGAGAAAAAGCAGCAGATGAGGATGCAGAACTTGCCAAGTAGATAGGTTGTTACAGAAGTAGAACATCCACTGGCTAGACGTCGTCAGGTATTGTTGGTTCGTAAGTCCTGAGCAACGGCCGAACAGAGAAAAAGCAGAAGAACCGCTGGCTAGACGTCGTACGGTATTGTTGGTTCGAAGTCTTAAGCAATGGGTAGCGGAAGTCAAAGATGTTCATATGCAAAAGAAAAGTATGTTTTAAGCTAAAATGGAAGAAAGAGGAAATATAAATAATAAACAACACTGCGCATATTGCTATGTAGTTTATTTAGTTAGGGAATAGAAGGTAAAACAATAAGGCGCTTGCTGACATGCCATTTTTCGTCGGGACTCGTAAGGTATTGTTGGTTCGTAAGTCCTGCGCAATGGGTAATTGAAGTCAAAGATGTTCGTTATGCAGTTTATTTAGTTAGGGTATAAAAGGTAAAACAAGGAGGCGCTTGCTGACACGCCTTTTTTCGTCGGGACTCGTGATGCAATTATTGCTATTCAATATTTTGTTGCAGTGGGGGATGCAGAACTTACCAATTAGATAGGTTCTTACAGACGCAGAACAGGCAAGGTAAAACAATAAGGCGCTTTCTGACACGCCATTTTTCGTCGGGACTCGTAATGTATTGTTGGTTCGTAAGTCCTGCGCAATGGGTAATTGAAGTCAAAGATGTTCGCTATGCAGTTAATTTAGTTAGGGTATAAAAGGTAAAACAATGAGGCGCTTGCTGACACGCCTTTTTTCGTCGGGACTCCTCATGCAGTTTATTTAGTTAGGGTATAGAAGGTAAAACAATAAGGCGCTTTCTGACACGCCTTTTTTCGTCTGGACTCCTCATGCAGTTAATGCTATGCAAGTTTTTTGTTGCGGTGGGGGATGCAGAACTTACCCAAGTAGATAGGTTGTGACAGAAATACAAGGTTCTCTCGAAAACGGGACCCCGGGACCCCTTGCCACGGGACCCTTCTGGCAAACGAAAACAGGACCCCTTGAAAACGAAAACGGGACCCATCTGGCTAACCGAAAACAGGACCCCTTGCAAACGAAAACAGGACCTACCTCCATAATACGGACAGCGAAAAGGGGAACCATAATTTTCGAAAAAGGGACCCTTAAATTTATAAAACAAGAGCTACGAGCTCATATGGCACTTGTACGAGTAGGTGATGCAAGAAAGTAGATGAGAACGTCACGAAATACCCCCATCAACTCATCAATTTTTCAATGAATTCCTTCACGTTATTAGTGGCGAATACTAGTGGACGAAAAAGGCTATTTCTACCATCCATTGCACTTCGGAGATGGGCCCCACCAATTAGGCTGATGCCAATGTCTTGATCTTTTACGTTAACTCCCCCCCGCTCACAAATACCCACATTATAAATCCTCCGCCAGGCCAAAATGAACGATCTGCCGAGTAAAGATTTTCTTGCTACGGCCACGGTCTAGAATATTCACTGTAAATGTTCACTGTCCGTGTTACGCAGTGAAACTAGATGTCCTGTTTCTAGGTCCGATCCTACGGGGGGTTGGTGGGGGTATTTCGTGACGTTCTCATCTACTTTCTTGCATCACCTACTCGTACAAGTGCCATATGAGCTCGTAGCTCTTGTTTTATAAAGTTAAGGGTCCCTTTTTCGAAAATTATGGGTCCCCTTTTCGCTGTCCGTATTATGGAGGTAGGTCCTGTTTTCGTTTGCAAGGGGTCCTGTTTTCGGTTAGCCAGATGGGTCCCGTTTTCGTTTTCAAGGGGTCCTGTTTTCGTTTGCCAGAAGGGTCCCGTGGCAAGGGGTCCCGGGGTCCCGTTTTCGAGAGAACCAAATACAACATCCACTGGCTAGACGACGTAAGGTATTGTTGGTTCGTAAGTCCTGAGCAAAGGCCGAACAGAGAAAAAGCAGAAGATGGGGGATGCAGAACTTACCAAGTAGATTGGTTGTTACAGAAGTAGAACATCCAATGGCTAGACGTCGTCAGGTATTGTTGGTTCGTAAGTCCTGAGCAACGGCCGAACAGAGAAAAAGCAGAAGAACCGCTGGCTAGACGTCGTACGGTACTGTTGGTTCGAAGTCTTGAGCAATGGGTAGCGGAAGTCAAAGATGTTCACATGCAAAAGAAAAGTATGTTTTAAGCTAAAATGGAAGAAAGAGGAAATATAAATAATAAACAACACTGCACATATTGCTATGTAGTTTATTTAGTTGGGAATAGAAGGTAAAACAATAAGGCGCTTGCTGACATGCCATTTTTCGTCGGGACTCGTAAGGTATTGTTGGTTCGTAAGTCCTGCGCAGTGGGTAGTTGAAGTCAAAGATGTTCGTTATGCAGTTTATTTGGTTAGGGTATAAAAGGTAAAACAATGAGGCGCTTGCTGACACGCCTTTTTTCGTCGGGACTCGTGATGCAATTATTGCTATTCAATATTTTGTTGCAGTGGGGGATGCAGAACTTACCAATTAGATAGGTTCTGACAGACGCAGAACAGGTAAGGTAAAACAATAAGGCGCTTTCTGGCACGCCATTTTTCGTCGGGACTCGTAAGGAATTGTTGGTTCGTAAGTCCTGCGCAATGGGTAATTGAAGTCAAAGATGTTCGCTATGCAGTTAATTTAGTTAGGGTATAAAAGGTAAAACAATGAGGCGCTTGCTGACACGCCTTTTTTCGTCGGGACTCGTGATGCAATTATTGCTATTCAATATTTTGTGCAGTGGGGGATGCAGAACTTACCAATTAGATAGGTTCTGACAGAAGCAGAACAGGTAAGGTAAAACAATAAGGCGCTTTCTGACACGCCTTTTTTCGTCGGGACTCCTCATGCAGTTTATTTAGTTAGGGTATAGAAGGTAAAACAATAAGGCGCTTTCTGACACGCCTTTTTTCGTCGGGACTCCTCATGCAGTTTATTTAGTTGGGGTATAGAAGGTAAAAGAATACGGCGCTTTCTGACACGCCTTTTTTCGTCGGGACTCCTCATGCAGTTTATTTAGTTAGGGTATAGAAGGTAAAACAATAAGGCGCTTTCTGACACGCCTTTTTCGTCGGGACTCCTCATGCAGTTTATTTAGTTGGGGTATAGAAGGTAAAACAATAAGGCGCTTTGTGACACGCCTTTTTTCGTCGGGACTCCTAATGCAGTTTATTTAGTTAGGGTATAGAAGGTAAAACAATAAGGCGCTTTCTGACAAGACCTTTTTCGTCGGGACTCCTCATGCAGTTTATTTAGTTAAGGTATAGAAGGTAAACAATAAGGCGCTTTCTGACACGCCTTTTTTCGTCGGGACCTTATGCAGTTTATTTAGTTAGGGTATAGAAGGTAAAACAATAAGGCGCTTTCTGACACGCCTTTTTTCGTCGAGACTCCTCATGCAGTTTATTTAGTTAGGGTATAGAAGGTAAAACAATAAGACGCTTTCTGACACGCCTTTTTTCGTCGGGACTCCTCATGCAGTTTATTTAGTTAGGGTATAGAAGGTAAAACAATAAGGCGCTTTCTGACACGGCTTTTTTCGTCGGGACTCCTCATGCAATGCTATGCAATTTTTTTGTTGCGGTGGGGGATGCAGAACTTACCAAGTAGATACGTTGTGACAGAAATACAACATCCACTGGCTAGACGACGTATGGTATTGTTGGTTCGTAAGTCCTGAGCAACGGCCGAACAGAGAAAAAGCAGAAGATGGGGGATGCAGAACTTACCAAGTAGATTGGTTGTTACAGAAATAGAACATCCACTGGCTAGACGTCGTAAGGTATTGTTGGTTCGTAAGGCCTGAGCAACGGCCGAACAGAGAACAAGAGCTGGAAGCTCATATGGCACTTGCAAGGCTGGGTCAGAGGATGAAAGTAGGAATTCGTCAATTTGTGGGTTTGTTGTGATCATTTGTAATCAAAACTCTTGAAGTAAAAAACATGACGAACTCAGCGGGAGCACGAAAATGTATATTTTGCTCAAAAGTATTGTTTGTACTTTAAGGAAATCACTTGTGAGGGATCATAGGGATCACGAAAATGTGTATTTTGCTAAAAAGTATTTTTTGTACGTTGTGGTTGCGATTAGTACTTTCTAAGGAATTATTAAGGAATTCAGTTGTAAGCAAAACCCTTGAGGCAAAAATGATCATGGGCTCATAGGGATCACGAAAATGTATATTTTGCTTTAAAATATTTTTTTGTACTTTGCGGTTAGCATTAGTACTTTAAGGGATGGTCGGATCAGGGAACTGACTATTTCTAAGCCAATCATGTCAAGTCTCTAATGAATCTTGTCCGGTTCGGTCACTTACGTACATAGGGCTTGTGCTTGTTCTTTCCACCAAGTTTCATTCCGATCGCTTCACTCCAAGCGTGTCACAAGTTTTCCGGTTCCCCCCTCCGACCCCCCCCCCCACCTTCATCGGATCTGGTCCGGACTTGAAACTGGGCATCCGAGACATGTGATCTTTCTACGTATCAAGTTTCACTGTGATCCGATCACCCGTTCGGAAGTTATACATACCTCAAGATTCCGGATTCCCCCTCCCGTCACTCCCCCCACGATGGTCGGATCGGGAAGTTGACTATTTCCAGGTTAATCTGGTCGAGTACCTGATTTGCCTGCCAAATTTCATTGTCCGGATTCCCCCTCCCGTCACTCCCCCCACGATGGTCGGATCGGGAAGTTGACTATTTCCAGGTTAATCTGGTCGAGTTCCTGATTTGCCTGCCAAATTTCATTGTCCTAGCACACCTGGAAGTAACTTAACTCCGTATCACCGGAATTCCGGAACCCCCCTCCAACTCCCCCCACAGTGCACGAATCCGGTCCGGGTCTGTCAATGACGTACCTAGGGTATGTGCTTGTTCCTCCCACCAAGTTTCATCCCGATCGCTCCAGTCTAAGCGTGTCACATGATTTCCGGTTCCCCCCTCCGACTCCCCCCCCCCCACATTAATCGGATTCGATCCGGACCTGAATTGGGACATCTGAGAAATGACGTCTTTCCAAATATCAAGTTTCATTAAGATCCGATCACCCGTTTGAAAGTTATGCATGCCCCTAAATTCCGGATTCCGGCTCCCCTCCCTCCCCCCATGATGGTCGGATCGGGGAAATGACTATTTCTAAATTAGTTTGGTCGGGTCCCTGATATGCCTGCCAAGTTTCATCGTCCTAGCACATCTGGAAGTACCCTAACTCGCGATCACCGGACTGACCGACCGACAGACCGACAGACCGACCGACCGACGGAAAAGTGATCGGTATATGGCACTTGGCCGGAAGGCAAGTGCCATAAAAAGCAGAAGATGAGGATGCAGAACTTACCAAGTAGATGGGTTGTTACAGAAATAGAACATCCACTGGCTAGACGTCGTCAGGTATTGTTGGTTCGTAAGTCCTGAGCAACGGCCGAACAGAGAACAAGAGCTGAAAGCTCATATGGCACTTGCAAGCTTTTTCGCTTGTTTCAAGTTATCGTAGTACGATGTGAATGGATAGTAGTGCTCCCCTCCCTCCCCCCACGATGGTCGGATCGGGCAAGTGACTATTTCCAAGTTATAGAAAATCATCTGTAATCAAAACTCTTGAAGCAAAAAAGATGATCATCAGGAGCACGAAAATGTATTTTGCTCAAAAGGATTGTTTGTACTTTAAGGAATTATATTGTAAGCAAAACCCTTGAGGCAAAAATGATCATGGGCTCATACCCGAGTGAAAAAAAAGACAGAGAATTATTGAAAAACTATTCCAAAAAGCACATGCTCGCATTGTTTCTGAGGTCCTTCGCATTTCCCGAGTGCTGGTCTATGCGTCTTCGAGAAGCTTTGAATATGTGCTATCGTGCACGGTGAAACTGTAGCGAATCCTAGCTAATGTGCATATGTTCCTAGGTATGAGCGGGATTGTTACCCATGTGTCAGTCGCAGAGTTGCTAGGACATCAGAAGACAACTGGTGCATGTTCAAATGGTTTCGTACAATAACTGTGTATGCACCTGCCGTGACATCGAAACTACGGAAAATCACGAGCCAACCATTCTTTACATGCCTATTTTTCTAGGTACGATCCGAAATGTGTCGCATGTGCCAACTCACTGAGCACTCGAAAACTACAGAAAATCAAAACTACAAACTTGTGGTCCGCATGGTTGTCTGTACGGTTTGCCAACGTTACGTTTCGCCAACACACTGTGAACTCGAAAACTGCAGAAAACCGCTAGCTTATATGTCTTTGTGTTCGATCTTCGAAATTATTTCCTGCGAAAAACTCCAAACTTTTGGTCCGGATAGGAACTCGCTGTAGTTGACTAAGTTACGCTCTGCCGAGCGCTCTCCTTTTTGCTTTAGCCTCACGGTTATTGTCAGTTAATCCGAAATCCAATCAAATTGATGTAAACACAATTTTTGAATTTCAAATGCCTGTCACAAATATAATCTTTATCAAGGAAGCAGAGACAAGCAAAAACAGTAGCAAAGACGACTTGGAAAAAGGTGAAAATCTCCAAAAAAGGTAACAGTCGAGGGGTTACCCACTCTCCGGCACCTGCTGTACACCCTTTCCCGGCACCGGCCGGCACCAGCCGAAATTGGCGGTACCGGCACCGGACGGGTGCGACAGTAAATTAGGCGATCCTTCTTTCAAACGCTTCAAAAAATGCTTATTTTGATGTTTTAACACGCGAAAGATCGGTGCCGGCTTGTTTCAGCCGGTTCCGGCACCGACCGGGCATAGCGGCACCGGGCACTTGCTGTACACTAAAACCGAGAGTGGGCAACCCCTCGGTAACAGCTACAACCGAAAAGGGAAAAGCAAAAGCCAAAAAAACTTCTATTTCAGAAGTGGCGCCGCCTATCAGAAGTTTCTGCCAAAGCAGTTTGCAGTAACACCTTGATTTTGGTCTAGAAAAAAAAAATAACGGCAAGACTAGGAGTGTAATTTTCGTGCATTTTCTCCCGACGATAACTAGAGGAAATCTTCAGACGGGAGTAAGAGGGAATAACTTAAAAAGAACCGAACATTTGTTTAAAATTTCTCTGAGAAGTCAGCCATAAGGCGGACTATCCAAACATGTAATAACTCAAGGACCAGCCGTACCAAGATTTTTCCTTTTCAATCGATTTCCCAAAACTGCAAGTCAAATAATTTTGATCCGCAATCACATTAGATGTGACATTCAGCCCTTTTAACAAGTCGGTATAGCCCAGTGGCTAGATCATTGACTACTGACACAGAGGTCCTAGGTTCGATCCCACTTCGGTCCGCCAACATTTTGCTTCAGAACATAAGCTATGGGCGAGGGTTCGATCCCCCTCGGAGCCAGAAACCTTTTTCTTTCCATACCAGACTACAAAAGCCGCTTCAGTAATGATTGACAGGTACCTATTCAGCACGGTACAAAACTATCAGGCGAATGGACCGGAAAAAACGATCGTAAAATTACGATCGTAAACAACTGTTTTCAGGTATTAAGTTTCGTCCCAATCCGATCACCCGTTCGAAAGTTACACAACACTCAATTTTCCATATTCCCCCGCACTGCACCACATACACAAACCCCTTTGACCCTCGAATGCACTAGCTCTTTCCAATGTTAACAGAGTGATCCGATGCAAAGAGTGACGTCACGCCGCGCGCAGACCTACTAGTGTGTAGAAAGGGGTAGGGGTTTTACAAAAACTACTAAATTCTCAGGATTCCCCCGCCCTGTACTCCCTCCACGGTGGTCGGATCGGGGAATTGACTATTTCCAAGTTAGTTTGGTCGGGTCCCTAATATGCCTGCCAAGTTTCATCGTCCTAGCACATCTGGAAGTACCCTAACTCGCAAACAGCGGACTGACCGACAGACCGACAGACAGACCGACGGAAAAGTGATCGGTATATGGCACTTGGCCGGTAGGCAAGTGCCATAAAAAGCAGAAGAACCGCTGGCTAGACGTCGTACGGTATTGTTGGTTCGAAGTCTTGAGCAATGGGTAGCTGAAGTCAAAGATGTTCACATGCAAAAGAAAAGTATGTTTTAAGCTAAAATGGAAGAAAGAGGAAATATAAATAATAAACAACACTGCACATATTGCTATGTAGTTTATTATGGCACTTGCCTACCGGCCAAGTGCCATATACCGATCACTTTTCCGTCGGTCTGTCGGTCAGTCCGCTGTTTGCGAGTTAGGGTACTTCCAGATGTGCTAGGACGATGAAACTTGGCAGGCATATTAGGGACCCGACCAAACTAACTTGGAAATAGTCACTTGCTCGATCCGACCATCGTGGGGGGAGGGAGGGGAGCCGGAATCCGGAAATTAGTGGCATGCATAACTTTTGAACGGGTGATCGGATCTTAATGAAACTTGATATTTGGAAAGACGTCATGCTTCAGATGTCCCATATCAAGTTCGGACCAAATCCATGTATGTGGGGGGGGGGGAGTCGGAGGGGGGAACCGGAAATCATATTAAACGCTTAGAGTGGAGTGATCGGGATGAAGTTGGTGGGAGGAACAAGCACAACCCCTACGTACCACTGTGGGGGGAGTTGGAGTGGGGTTCCGGAATTCCGGTGATACGGAGTTAAGTTACTTCCAGGTGGGCTAGGACAATGAAACTCGGCAGGTAAATCAGAGACGCGACCAGATTAACCTGGAAATAGTCAACTTCCCGATCCGACCATCGTGGGGGGAGTGGAGGGAGAGGGACCCTGAATCTTGAGGTATGTATAACTTCCGAACGGGTGATCGGATCATAATGAAACTTGATATGTAGAAAGACAACGTGTCTCAGATGTCCCAATTTCAAGTCCGGACTGGATCCGATGAAGCTGGGGGGGGTCGGAGGGGGGAACCGGAAATCATGTTAAACGCTTAGAGTGGAGCGATCGGGATGAAACTTGGTGGGAGGAACAAGCACAACCCCTAGGTACATCACTGACAGAACCGGACCGGATTTGTGCACTGTGGGGGGAGTTTGAGTGGGGTTCCGGCATTCCGGTGATACGGAGTTAAGTTACTTCCAGGTGGACTAGGACAATGAAACTCGGCAGGTAAATCAGAGACGCGACCAGATTAACCTGGAAATAGTCAGCTTCCCGATACGACCATCGTGGGGGGAGTCGAGGGAGGGGGAATCCTGAATCTTGAGGTATGTATAACTTCCGAACGGGTGATCGGATTATAACGAAACTTGATATGTAGAAAGACAACGTTTCTCGGATGTTCCATTTCAAGTCCGGACCGGATCCGATGAAGCTGGGGGGGGGGGTCGGAGGGGGTCCGGAAACCTTTTGACGTGCTTGGAGTGGAGCGATCGGAATGAAACTTGGTGGGAAGAACAAGCGCAAGCCCTATGTAGATCAGTGACAGAACCGGACCGGATTCGGGCATTGTGGGGGATTATAGGGGAATCCGGAATTCTGGTGATCGCAAGTTAAGGTACTTCCAGACATGCTAGGACGATGAAACTTGGCTTGAAAATTAAAGACTTGACATGATTGGCTTAGAAATAGTTAGTTCCCAGATCCGACCATCCCTTAAAGTACTAATGCTAACCGCAAAGTGCAAAAAAATACTTTTAAGGAAAATATACATTTTCGTGATACCTATGAGCCCATGATCATTTTTGTCTCAAGGGTTTTGCTTACAATAAAATTCCTTAAAGTACAAACAATACTTTTGAGCAAAATACATTTTCGTGCTCCTGATGATCATCTTTTTTGCTTCAAGAGTTTTGATTACAGATGATTTTCTATAACTTGGAAATAGTCACTTGCCCGATCCGACCATCGTGGGGGGGGGGGAGGGGAGCACTACTATCCATTCACATCGTACTACGATAACTTGAATACAAGCTAAAGAGCTTGCAAGTGCCATATGAGCTTTCAGCTCTTGTTTAGTTAGGAATTGAAGGTAAAACAATAAGGCGCTTGCTGACATGCCATTTTTCGTCGGGACTCGTAAGGTATTGTTGGTTCGTAAGTCCTGCGCAATGGGTAATTGAAGTCAAAGATGTTCGCTATGCAGTTTGTTTAGTTAGGGTATAAAAGGTAAAACAATGAGGCGCTTGCTGACACGCCTTTTTTCGTCGGGACTCGTGATGCAATTATTACTATTCAATATTTTGTTGCAGTGGGGGATGCAGAACTTACCAATTAGATAGGTTCTGACAGAAGAAGAACAGGTAAGATAAAACAATAAGGCGCTTTCTGACCCGCCTTTTTTCGTCGGGACTCCTCATGCAGTTTATTTAGTTAGGGTTAAACAATAAGGTAAAACAATAAGGCGCTTTCTGACACGCCTTTTTTCGTCGGGACTCCATATGCAGTTTATTTAGTTAGGGTATAGAAGGTAAAACAATAAGGCGCTTTCTGACACGCCTTTTTTCGTCGGGACTCCTCATGCAGTTAATGCTATGCAATTTTTGTGTTGCGGTGGGGGATGCAGAACTTACCAAGTAGATAGGTTGTGACAGAAATACAACATCAACTGGCTAGACGATGTAAGGTATTGTTGGTTCGTAAGTCCTGAGCAACGGCCGAACAGAGAAAAAGCAGAAGATGGGGGATGCGGAACTTACCAAGTAGATGGGTTGTTACAGAAATAGAACATCCACTGGCTAGACGTCGTCAGGTATTGTTGGTTCGTAAGTCCTGAGCAACGCCCGAACAGAGAAAAAGCAGAAGAACCGCTGGCTAGACGTCGTACGGTATTGTTGGTTCGAAGTCTTGAGCAATGGGTAGCGGAAGTCAAAGATGTTCATATGCAAAAGAAAAGTATGTTTTAAGCTAAAATGGAAGAAAGAGGAAATATAGATAATAAACAACACTGCACATATTGCTATGTAGTTTATTTAGTTAGGGAATAGAAGGTAAAACAATAAGGCGCTTGCTGACATGCCATTTTTCGTCGGGACTCGTAAGGTATTGTTGGTTCGTAAGTCCTGCGCAATCGGTAATTGAAGTCAAAGATGTTCGTTATGCAGTTTATTTAGTTAGGGTATAAAAGGTAAAACAATGAGGCGCTTGCTGACACGCCTTTTTTCGTCGGGACTCGTGATGCAATTATTGCTATTCAATATTTTGTTGCAGTGGGGGATGCAGAACTTACCAATTAGATAGGTTCTGACAGACGCAGAACAGGTAAGGTTATTTACAGGTTATTTAGTTAGGGTATAAAAGGTAAAACAATGAGGCGCTTACTGACACGCCTTTTTTCGTCGGGACTCGTGATGCAATTATTGCTATTCAATATTTTCTTGCAGTGGGGGATGCAGAACTTACCAATTAGATAGGTTCTGACAGAAGCAGAACAGGTAAGGTAAAACAATAAGGCGCTTTCTGACACGCCATTTTTCGTCGGGACTCGTAAGGTATTGTTGGTTCGTAAGTCCTGCGCAATGGGTAATTGAAGTCGAAGATGTTCGCTATGCAGTTTATTTAGTTAGGGTATAGAAGGTAAAACAATAAGGCGCTTTCTGACACGCCTTTTTTCGTCGGGACTCCTCATGCAATGCTATGCAATTTTTTTGTTGCGGTGGGGGATGCAGAACTTACCAAGTAAATAGGTTGTGACAGAAATAGAACATCCACTGGCTAGACGTCGTCAGGTATTGTTGGTTCGTAAATCCTGAGCAACGGCCGAACAGAGAAAAAGCAGAAGATGAGGATGCAGAACTTACAAAGTAGATGGGTTGTTACAGAAATAGAACATCCACTGGCTAGACGTCGTCAGGTATTGTTGGTTCGTAAGTCCTAAGCAACGGCCGAACAGAGAAAAAGCAGAAGAACCGCTGGCTAGACGTCGTACGGTATTGTTGGTTCGAAGTCTTGAGCAATGGGTAGCTGAAGTCAAAGATGTTCACATGCAAAAGAAAAGTATGTTTTAAGCTAAAATGGAAGAAAGAGGAAATATAAATAATAAACAACACTGCAAATATTGCTATGTAGTTTATTTAGTTAGGGAATAGAAGGTAAAACAATAAGGCGCTTGCTGACATGCCATTTTTCGTCGGGACTCGTAAGGTATTGTTGGTTCGTAAGTCCTGCGCAATGGGTAATTGAAGTCGAAGATGTTCGCTATGCAGTCTATTTAGTTAGGGTATAAAAGGTAAAACAATGAGGCGCTTGCTGACACGCCTTTTTTCGTCGGGACTCGTGATGTCGTCTAAAAACTAAAATCCTTCCAACGGTACATTACGGTGCAGAACTTTGGGGGTTCGACGCTGCCGCACAGCTTGAGTCGATTCAGCTGCTCCACTTCAAGAGATTGATAGGACTTCATCCAACAACACATACCCAGGCAGTCAGAGGAGAGCTTGGCCTATTCACAATGAAAAAATCTAGGCTGATGCAGATACTACGGTTCTGGTTGAAAATTATTAGACTTCCAGAGGATAGGCTGCTAAGAGTAGCATATAAAGAACTGCTAGAGATAGGAGGACCAAAATCTTGGCCGTTCCAGGTTAAAGCCATGCTAGATCGTGCTGGTTTGTCATTTGCTTGGAACGGGGGATCAGGCCCAGAGGACCACTCCCACTTACTGAAACAGTTTGAACTTGCTATAAGCGACCAGGAGATACAAAGTTGGCATGGGGCAATTCAAGCGTCTGAGACTCTAAATTACTACAAATTAATGAAGCGAACTTTTCATATGGAATTTTATTTTAAGTTAGGTCTACCAGCACAGACTCTGAAACTTTGGTTCCAGCTCCGAACAAATTCATTACCACTCGGTTTTAGAAAAAAGGTGTTTGAGAGGAGGAAAAATAGGGATGGGTTAACTAATGATAATTACAGATGTCCGATGTGTTTTATTGGTGAGGACACTGTTGCCCACCTCCTAGGGCAGTGCCAGGAGTCTCCTTTACCGGTTCAGTTTGGGGGAGGTTTGCTCTTCCCTGGTATATTGACATCGACCAAAGACAACGTTATTAAAATGGTGGTAGAATATGTGAGGGGAAATTTAAATAGGAGATAGTTCATTTATTTATAGAAGGATCATTATGTTTCAATTGATCAATGTTTTGTATGTTGTGTATGTAAAAGTCTGTGTATGGCCCATTCGAGGCTAAATAAACACTATTCTATTCTATTCTAAAAGGTAAAACAAAGAGGCGCTTGCTGACACGCCTTTTTCGTCGGGACTCCTCATGCAGTTTATTTAATTAGGGTATAGAAGGTAAAACAATTAGGCGCTTTCTGACACGCCTTTTTTCGTCGGGACTCCTCATGCAGTTTATTTAGTTAGGGTATAGAAGGTAAAACAATAAAGCGCTTTCTGACACGCCTTTTTTCGTCGAGACTCCTCATGCAGTTTATTTAGTTAGGGTATAGAAGGTAAAACAATAAGGCGCTTTCTGACACGCCTTTTTTCGTCGTTAAGGTATTGTTGGTTCGTAAGTCCTGCGCAATGGGTAATTGAAGTCGAAGATGTTCGCTATGCAGTTTATTTAGTTAGGGTATAAAAGGTAAAACAATCAGGCGCTTGCTGACACGCCTTTTTCGTCGGGACTCCTCATGCAGTTTATTTAATTAGGGTATAGAAGGTAAAACAATTAGGCGCTTTCTGACACGCCTTTTTTCGTCGGGACCTCATGCCGTTTATTTAGTTAGGGTATAGAAGGTAAAACAATAAGGCGCTTTCTGACACGCCTTTTTTCGTCGGGACTCCTCATGCAGTTTATTTAGTTAGGGTATAGAAGGTAAAACAATAAGGCGCTTTCTGTCACGCCTTTTTTCGTCGGGACCTCATGCAGTTTATTTAGTTAGGGTATAGAAGGTAAAACAATCAGGCGCTTTCTGACACGCCTTTTTTCGTCGGGACTCCTCATGCCGTTTATTTAGTTAGGGTATAGAAGGTAAAACAATAAGACGCTTTCTGACGCGCCTTTTTTCGTCGGGACTCCTCGTGCAGTTAATGCTATGCAATTTTTTTGTTGCGGTGGGGGATGCAGAACTTATCAAGTAGATAGGTTGTGACAGAAATACAACATCCACTGGCTAGACGACGTAAGGTATTGTTGGGTCGTAAGTCCAGAGCAACGGCCGAACAGAGAAAAAGCAGAAGATGAGGATGCAGAACTTACCAAGTAGATAGGTTGTTACAGAAATAGAACATCCACTGGCTAGACGTCGTCAGGTATTGTTGGTTCGTAAGTCCTGAGCAACGGCCGAACAGAGAAAAAGCAGAAGAACCGCTGGCTAGACGTCGTACGGTATTGTTGGTTCGAAGTCTTGAGCAATGGGTAGCTGAAGTCAAAGATGTTCACATGCAAAAGAAAAGTATGTTTTAAGCTAAAATGGAAGAAAGAAGAAAATATAAATAATAAACAACACTGCACATATTGCTATGTAGTTTATTTAGTTAGGGAATAGAAGGTAAAACAATAAGGCGCTTGCTGACATGCCATTTTTCGTCGGGACTCGTGATGCAATTTGGCTATTCAATATTTTGTTGCAGTGGGGGATGCAGAACTTACCAATTAGATAGGTTCTGACAGAAGCAGAACAGGTAAGGTAAAACAATAAGGCGCTTTCTGACACGCCTTTTTTCGTCGGGACCTCATGCAGTTTATTTAGTTAGGGTATAGAAGGTAAAACAATCAGGCGCTTTCTGACACGCCTTTTTTCGTCGGGTCTCCTCATGCAGTTTATTTAGTTAGGGTATAGAAGGTAAAACAATAAGACGCTTTCTGACACGCCTTTTTTCGTCGGGACTCCTCGTGAGTTAATGCTATGCAATTTTTTGTTGCGGTGGGGGATGCAGAACTTATCAAGTAGATAGGTTGTGACAGAAATACAACATCCACTGGCTAGACGACGTAAGGTATTGTTGGGTCGTAAGTCCAGAGCAACGGCCGAACAGAGAAAAAGCAGAAGATGAGGAAGCAGAACTTACCAAGTAGATAGGTTGTTACAGAAATAGAACATCCACTGGCTAGACGTCGTCAGGTATTGTTGGTTCGTAAGTCCTGAGCAACGGCCGAACAGAGAAAAAGCAGAAGAACCGCTGGCTAGACGTCGTACGGTATTGTTGGTTCGAAGTCTTGAGCAATGGGTAGCTGAAGTCAAAGATGTTCACATGCAAAAGAAAAGTATGTTTTAAGCTAAAATGGAAGAAAGAAGAAAATATAAATAATAAACAACACTGCACATATTGCTATGTAGTTTATTTAGTTAGGGAATAGAAGGTAAAACAATAAGGCGCTTGCTGACATGCCATTTTTCGTCGGGACTCGTGATGCAATTTTGCTATTCAATATTTTGTTGCAGTGGGGGATGCAGAACTTACCAATTAGATAGGTTCTGACAGAAGCAGAACAGGTAAGGTAAAACAATAAGGCGCTTTCTGACACGCCTTTTTTCGTCGGGACCTCATGCAGTTTATTTAGTTAGGGTATAGAAGGTAAAACAATAAGGCGCTTTCTGACACGCCTTTTTTCGTCGGGACTCCTCATGCAGTTTATTTAGTTAGGGTATAGAAGGTAAAACAATAAGGCGCTTTCTGACACGCCTTTTTTCGTCGGGACCTCATGCAGTTTATTTAGTTAGGGTATAGAAGGTAAAACAATCAGGCGCTTGCTGACATGCCATTTTTCGTCGGGACTCGTAAGGTATTGTTGGTTCGTAAGTCCTGCGCAATGGGTAATTGAAGTCGAAGATGTTCGCTATGCAGTCTATTTAGTTAGGGTATAAAAGGTAAAACAATGAGGCGCTTGCTGACACGCCTTTTTTCGTCGGGACTCGTGATGTCGTCTAAAAACTAAAATCCTTCCAACGGTACATTACGGTGCAGAACTTTGGGGGTTCGACGCTGCCGCACAGCTTGAGTCGATTCAGCTGCTCCACTTCAAGAGATTGATAGGACTTCATCCAACAACACATACCCAGGCAGTCAGAGGAGAGCTTGGCCTATTCACAATGAAAAAATCTAGGCTGATGCAGATACTACGGTTCTGGTTGAAAATTATTAGACTTCCAGAGGATAGGCTGCTAAGAGTAGCATATAAAGAACTGCTAGAGATAGGAGGACCAAAATCTTGGCCGTTCCAGGTTAAAGCCATGCTAGATCGTGCTGGTTTGTCATTTGCTTGGAACGGGGGATCAGGCCCAGAGGACCACTCCCACTTACTGAAACAGTTTGAACTTGCTATAAGCGACCAGGAGATACAAAGTTGGCATGGGGCAATTCAAGCGTCTGAGACTCTAAATTACTACAAATTAATGAAGCGAACTTTTCATATGGAATTTTATTTTAAGTTAGGTCTACCAGCACAGACTCTGAAACTTTGGTTCCAGCTCCGAACAAATTCATTACCACTCGGTTTTAGAAAAAAGGTGTTTGAGAGGAGGAAAAATAGGGATGGGTTAACTAATGATAATTACAGATGTCCGATGTGTTTTATTGGTGAGGACACTGTTGCCCACCTCCTAGGGCAGTGCCAGGAGTCTCCTTTACCGGTTCAGTTTGGGGGAGGTTTGCTCTTCCCTGGTATATTGACATCGACCAAAGACAACGTTATTAAAATGGTGGTAGAATATGTGAGGGGAAATTTAAATAGGAGATAGTTCATTTATTTATAGAAGGATCATTATGTTTCAATTGATCAATGTTTTGTATGTTGTGTATGTAAAAGTCTGTGTATGGCCCATTCGAGGCTAAATAAACACTATTCTATTCTATTCTAAAAGGTAAAACAAAGAGGCGCTTGCTGACACGCCTTTTTCGTCGGGACTCCTCATGCAGTTTATTTAATTAGGGTATAGAAGGTAAAACAATTAGGCGCTTTCTGACACGCCTTTTTTCGTCGGGACTCCTCATGCAGTTTATTTAGTTAGGGTATAGAAGGTAAAACAATAAAGCGCTTTCTGACACGCCTTTTTTCGTCGAGACTCCTCATGCAGTTTATTTAGTTAGGGTATAGAAGGTAAAACAATAAGGCGCTTTCTGACACGCCTTTTTTCGTCGTTAAGGTATTGTTGGTTCGTAAGTCCTGCGCAATGGGTAATTGAAGTCGAAGATGTTCGCTATGCAGTTTATTTAGTTAGGGTATAAAAGGTAAAACAATCAGGCGCTTGCTGACACGCCTTTTTCGTCGGGACTCCTCATGCAGTTTATTTAATTAGGGTATAGAAGGTAAAACAATTAGGCGCTTTCTGACACGCCTTTTTTCGTCGGGACCTCATGCCGTTTATTTAGTTAGGGTATAGAAGGTAAAACAATAAGGCGCTTTCTGACACGCCTTTTTTCGTCGGGACTCCTCATGCAGTTTATTTAGTTAGGGTATAGAAGGTAAAACAATAAGGCGCTTTCTGTCACGCCTTTTTTCGTCGGGACCTCATGCAGTTTATTTAGTTAGGGTATAGAAGGTAAAACAATCAGGCGCTTTCTGACACGCCTTTTTTCGTCGGGACTCCTCATGCCGTTTATTTAGTTAGGGTATAGAAGGTAAAACAATAAGACGCTTTCTGACGCGCCTTTTTTCGTCGGGACTCCTCGTGCAGTTAATGCTATGCAATTTTTTTGTTGCGGTGGGGGATGCAGAACTTATCAAGTAGATAGGTTGTGACAGAAATACAACATCCACTGGCTAGACGACGTAAGGTATTGTTGGGTCGTAAGTCCAGAGCAACGGCCGAACAGAGAAAAAGCAGAAGATGAGGATGCAGAACTTACCAAGTAGATAGGTTGTTACAGAAATAGAACATCCACTGGCTAGACGTCGTCAGGTATTGTTGGTTCGTAAGTCCTGAGCAACGGCCGAACAGAGAAAAAGCAGAAGAACCGCTGGCTAGACGTCGTACGGTATTGTTGGTTCGAAGTCTTGAGCAATGGGTAGCTGAAGTCAAAGATGTTCACATGCAAAAGAAAAGTATGTTTTAAGCTAAAATGGAAGAAAGAAGAAAATATAAATAATAAACAACACTGCACATATTGCTATGTAGTTTATTTAGTTAGGGAATAGAAGGTAAAACAATAAGGCGCTTGCTGACATGCCATTTTTCGTCGGGACTCGTGATGCAATTTGGCTATTCAATATTTTGTTGCAGTGGGGGATGCAGAACTTACCAATTAGATAGGTTCTGACAGAAGCAGAACAGGTAAGGTAAAACAATAAGGCGCTTTCTGACACGCCTTTTTTCGTCGGGACCTCATGCAGTTTATTTAGTTAGGGTATAGAAGGTAAAACAATCAGGCGCTTTCTGACACGCCTTTTTTCGTCGGGTCTCCTCATGCAGTTTATTTAGTTAGGGTATAGAAGGTAAAACAATAAGACGCTTTCTGACACGCCTTTTTTCGTCGGGACTCCTCGTGAGTTAATGCTATGCAATTTTTTGTTGCGGTGGGGGATGCAGAACTTATCAAGTAGATAGGTTGTGACAGAAATACAACATCCACTGGCTAGACGACGTAAGGTATTGTTGGGTCGTAAGTCCAGAGCAACGGCCGAACAGAGAAAAAGCAGAAGATGAGGAAGCAGAACTTACCAAGTAGATAGGTTGTTACAGAAATAGAACATCCACTGGCTAGACGTCGTCAGGTATTGTTGGTTCGTAAGTCCTGAGCAACGGCCGAACAGAGAAAAAGCAGAAGAACCGCTGGCTAGACGTCGTACGGTATTGTTGGTTCGAAGTCTTGAGCAATGGGTAGCTGAAGTCAAAGATGTTCACATGCAAAAGAAAAGTATGTTTTAAGCTAAAATGGAAGAAAGAAGAAAATATAAATAATAAACAACACTGCACATATTGCTATGTAGTTTATTTAGTTAGGGAATAGAAGGTAAAACAATAAGGCGCTTGCTGACATGCCATTTTTCGTCGGGACTCGTGATGCAATTTTGCTATTCAATATTTTGTTGCAGTGGGGGATGCAGAACTTACCAATTAGATAGGTTCTGACAGAAGCAGAACAGGTAAGGTAAAACAATAAGGCGCTTTCTGACACGCCTTTTTTCGTCGGGACCTCATGCAGTTTATTTAGTTAGGGTATAGAAGGTAAAACAATAAGGCGCTTTCTGACACGCCTTTTTTCGTCGGGACTCCTCATGCAGTTTATTTAGTTAGGGTATAGAAGGTAAAACAATAAGGCGCTTTCTGACACGCCTTTTTTCGTCGGGACCTCATGCAGTTTATTTAGTTAGGGTATAGAAGGTAAAACAATCAGGCGCTTTCTGACACGCCTTTTTTCGTCGGGACTCCTCATGCAGTTTATTTAGTTAGGGTATAGAAGGTAAAACAATACGCTCTTCATAAAATTACATGCAGATTAGTTCTTTGTTGGGGTATAGGCGCTTTCTGACACGCCTTTTTTCGTCGGGACTCCTCGTGCAGTTAATGCTATGCAATTTTTTTGTTGCGGTGGGGGATGCAGAACTTACCAAGTAAATAGGTTGTGACAGAAATAGAACATCCACTGGCTAGACGACGTAAGGTATTGTTGGTTCGTAAGTCCTGAGCAACGGCCGAACAGAGAAAAAGCAGAAGATGGGGGATGCAGAACTTACCAAGTAGATAGGTTGTTACAGAAATAGAACATCCACTGGCTAGACGTCGTCAGGTATTGTTGGTTCGTAAGTCCTGAGCAACGGCCGAACAGAGAAAAAGCAGAAGAACCGCTGGCTAGACGTCGTACCGTATTGTTGGTTCGAAGTCTTGAGCAATGGGTAGCTGAAGTCAAAGATGTTCACATGCAAAAGAAAAGTATGTTTTAAGCTAAAATGGAAGAAAGAAGAAAATATAAATAATAAACAACACTGCACATATTGCTATGTAGTTTATTTAGTTAGGGAATAGAAGGTAAAATAATAAGGCGCTTGCTGACATGCCATTTTTCGTCGGGACTCGTGATGCAATTTGGCTATTCAATATTTTGTTGCAGTGGGGGATGCAGAACTTACCAATTAGATAGGTTCTGACAGAAGCAGAACAGGTAAGGTAAAACAATAAGGCGCTTTCTGACACGCCTTTTTTCGTCGGGACCTCATGCAGTTTATTTAGTTAGGGTATAGAAGGTAAAACAATAAGGCGCTTTCTGACACGCCTTTTTTCGTCGGGACTCCTCATGCAGTTTATTTAGTTAGGGTATAGAAGGTAAAACAATAAGGCGCTTTCTGACACGCCTTTTTTCGTCGGGACCTCATGCAGTTTATTTAGTTAGGGTATAGAAGGTAAAACAATCAGGCGCTTTCTGACACGCCTTTTTTCGTCGGGACTCCTCGTGCAGTTAATGCTATGCAATTTTTTTGTTGCGGTGGGGGATGCAGAACTTATCAAGTAGATAGGTTGTGACAGAAATACAACATCCACTGGCTAGACGACGTAAGGTATTGTTGGGTCGTAAGTCCAGAGCAACGGCCGAACAGAGAAAAAGCAGAAGATGAGGATGCAGAACTTACCAAGTAGATAGGTTGTTACAGAAATAGAACATCCACTGGCTAGACGTCGTCAGGTATTGTTGGTTCGTAAGTCCTGAGCAACGGCCGAACAGAGAAAAAGCAGAAGAACCGCTGGCTAGACGTCGTACGGTATTGTTGGTTCGAAGTCTTGAGCAATGGGTAGCTGAAGTCAAAGATGTTCACATGCAAAAGAAAAGTATGTTTTAAGCTAAAATGGAAGAAAGAAGAAAATATAAATAATAAACAACACTGCACATATTGCTATGTAGTTTATTTAGTTAGGGAATAGAAGGTAAAACAATAAGGCGCTTGCTGACATGCCATTTTTCGTCGGGACTCGTGATGCAATTTGGCTATTCAATATTTTGTTGCAGTGGGGGATGCAGAACTTACCAATTAGATAGGTTCTGACAGAAGC